>LT669789.1:12834746-12990952 GCA_900128785.1 Arabis alpina | reverse complement strand
TTTACATTCACTACAAAACCGATTACTTATTTCAGTTAAGTAATACGTTCGGAATCCCAGGCCATGTCCCTCGTCCTTTACCCGCGTCCCATCCCTTCTCTTACCCACCCCATCCTATCTTTTACTCGTGTCTTGTCCCAATCCTTGCGCGTCTCATCCCAGAACAAAATTATAAACTAATATAAAAAAGTAAAAACAAAATACATAAGAGTATAAACAAAATTCATACGTCTATTTATATAATTGTAGATGCCCATAGACATAAGAGTACATCTATCAGACAAACAAAAACAATCAAAGACATAAGTTTGAATCTGATTCCTCATGTGGCTAAGCTTATAAAAACATCTTCAGAGCTAGCTTATTTTTTGGTAGAGAGCCATAGAGTAACACACATACCAATTGCACCAACCAAATCAGTGAATCACTTATATCATCAACGATATGTAACTTACTTTAATTTGCAAGGCTAATTACAAATAAGAAAAGAATTAGGTTAAAAGAACAAAAACATATACACAGATTTGTTTGGTACAAACTTGAAATAACTTAGCAAACGATAAAGCATACGGAACAAATTATGCAACAAAAAAAAATGTTTACAGTATATAGAATAATCGGCAACAGCCATAAAATAAAACCTAGACATGTATAACGAAACATGCAATAAAGTAAATATTTATGGAAAAGATAAAGATAATATGTCATAAAACAATAGTTAAAACAAAAATCATCAGACGGCAAAGAGAACATAACATATAATGGCTTCAAAAGAGAAAAATACATTAGTAATAAGAAAAACAAAACAGGGATTAATATCAATTAACATAACAAACCAAACACCTAAAAAACTTCGTACATTGAGAACGAACAATTCTGCAATCGAAACCCTATTAACAACCAAATCCACAACAATTTACAAGTGAAGCTCAAATAATTCTGGGAAAATACTCACAACTATAAAATCAAACAATAAGGAAAACACTTACCTAATTATTGAAGAGGAAGAAAACGAAGCCAAAGTAGGAGAAGTTTTTTTTTTTTTTAATTACCAGGTGGTTCCGGGCCTAAGTCCACCCAGGCCCGAAACCACAGCATGTAATATTAGTTTTGTCCCAAGCGCCACTCGAACCAGCGACCTGTAGGCTTTGCCTGAGATCTTTACCAGTTGAGCTATTAGCTCTTGGTAGTAGGAGAAATATTAATCTTTGGCTAAACCTAACATATATAAGAATAAATAATAAAGTTGCAGTTAGGGTTTTAAGTTTTAACAAACTGCCAATCAAATATGGGCCATGAAAAATATCAAACCCACCATCCAATTCACCAACCGATTTGATGGCATGAAGAGTAAAATCATAAATTTCATTAAGGGTATTTTTGAAAGTTTGATGCCTCAAATCGTTGTAGAGTAGCTACGTAGAAAACTCACTTTGCATTTCTAAGTATAGAAGTATAGGTAGGAAAAACTTAACCATTATAAGTTAACCATTACTGATTATGCGACGTTATTTAATATTTTGATTCGTTATTTTATAAGTTAACCATTATCTATTTGTATAGTTCATGAATTTTTGTTTATAATTTTAGATGTGTTGCATATTTGAAAACAAGAAATTATTTCGAAAATATCAATTATATGATACGAAACTTTGCATGAAATTTTGATTGCATCAAAGAAGATATATGTAAATGAGTTTTAGACCAAAATAAAGCAACTTAGAGTGCAAGTGCATAGTCAATCAATCGTAGTATTTAGAGACCGAATCCACAAAGATAAAGAATCACATAATATAATTGTAAACTAACAATATACGCTAAATAGAAGATAGGGTTATTGGTTGTCTTTTCGTTTAGAAAACGCTACAAATTGATTTTGTCAGATAATATGATTAAAAACGTTGAGATTTCAGGGATACGGATTGATTATACTTCGAATTATTCAGGGTAATCTAGGTGAAAAGTATTCATTAAAGTTGAACATAATAATGAAATATTCATACTCTCGTAGTTATACTTCCTATGTTAACAAATGCACCTAGGATCAACCATCACAGTCCATGACACAAGTAACAAGCATTAAATGATCAATTTCAATTTTTAAATCACGTTTTAAAACAAATTTGTTTCCTAAATAACGAGGAACACTAATAAAAATTTAACGCATGACACTTTTTTTTGTAATGATTATAAAAATTAGATATGACAAACAAAAGGAAGTAAATCTTTTAGTACTACTTCTAGTAGAAGAAACCACTAATTAAACATGAAAATTAATTTATGCATGATATCAAAACCTATGTGCTAACAACTCCTATAAATTTCACATTTGTGTTTTTGTCTCCAACACCTCAATATTCTTAGTGAAACATAAAATAGAGAATACAAAGAAAAAGAGAAAATAAGTGAAGAAGTTCTTAGAGATGCACAAAGAGAGATTATGTCATGGTTGCCTAAGAAATGTTTTATGCGATTCATGTGCTTCTCAAAGAACTGGTCATCTACAATCCGCGAGGAAACATTCAAAGATCTTCACTATGAACGATCAAATACAAGGCATCAAGCGTTTTTCGTGTTCTATCGAAATGATTTCCACCCAACAAATCTTGTTTTTTCACCTCCAGCGTTCTTGATTCACTCTATTTATCAAGAAGAGAAAGCATTGTTGTCTTCTGGTCAAAAACATATGCGTATAACTAATGAGTATCAATACGTCATATTTCTTCACCAATCTGAGGTTTGATTTGTCTTCAGTGATGAACTAAGGTGGTGATTTGCAGTCCGGGTACTCAATAGTTTGTGACTTTACAGAGCCTAATGTAATCGAGTATGCATCAGATTTAAGAAGTTTTTTGGATACGATGAAGATTTGGATATATCCAAGGTGTTATTTACGAGTGGTCTACAAAGTGGAACTAGAGACTTTCAAGTTTACAAGATGGGATCAGGTGAAGAATCTTGGAGATGGATCGTATGCAAGCATGTTTATGTTATAGTTACTAGTGCACTATGTAAAGGTGGAGTTGTTAACTATGGAGCTTGGGACACTCTCAGTCGTAATAAAGTATATTAACGAGCTTCAACGTGAGGTCTAAAGAGTTTACTGCTATTCACCAATTTTGTAGAATATTTAATTTTTTCTTGCTTCTATAATTCAATAACAGTAAACTCTTCAGACCTCACGTTGAAGCTCATTAATATACATTTATTACGACTGAGAGTGTCCCAAGCTCAGTAGTAGACAACTCCTCCTTTACACAGTGCATTAGTAACTATAGCATGAAGATGCTTGCATACAATCCATCTCCAAGATTTTTCACCTGATCCCATCTTGTAAACTTGAAAGTCTCTAGCTCCACAATGTAGACCACTCGTAAACAAAACCTTGAAGACATCCAAATCTTGATCGTATCCAAAAAGCTTCTGAAATCTGCTGCGTACCCGATTACATCAGGCTCTGGTAAAGTCACAAAGTTTTGAGTATCCGATTGCAAATCACCACCTTAGTTCCTGACTAAAGAGAAATCAAACCTCGGATTGGTGAAAAATCTCACGTATGGATATTCATTAGTTATACGCAGATGTTGTTGACCATAAAACAACAATGCTTTCTCTTCTTGATAACAAGAAAGGTGGAGGTAAAAAAAGAAGATTTGTTGGGTGGAAATCATTTCGATACAACACGAAAAGCGCTCGATGCCTTGTATTTGATCGTTCATAGTGAAGATCTTTGAATGTTTCCTCGCGGATTGTAGATGACCAGTTCTTAGAGACGCACATGAATGACATAAAAGATTTATTAGGCAACCATGACATAATCGCTCTTTGTGCATCTCTAAGAACTTCTTCACTTATTTTTTCTTTTTCTTTGTATTCTCCATTTTATGTTTCTCTAAGAATATTGAGGTCTTGGAGACAAAAACACAAATGTGAATTTTTTTATAGGAGTTGTTAGCACATAGGTTTTGATATCATGCATAAATTAATTTTCATGTTTAATTAGTGGTTTCTTCTACTAGAAGTAGTACTAAAAGATTTACTTCCTTTTGTTTGTCATTTCTGATTTTTATAATCATTACAAAAAAAAAGTGTCATGCGTTAAATTTTTATTAGTGTTCCTCGTTATTTAGGAAACAGATTTGTTGTAAAACGTGATTTAACAATTAAATTTAATCATTTAATGCTTGTTACTTGTGTCATGGACTGTGATGGTTGATCCTTAGTGCATTTTTAGCATAGGAAGTATAGCTACAAGAGTATGCATATTTCATTATTATGTTTAGTTTTAAAGAATACTTTTCACCTAGATTACCCTGAATAATTTGAAGTATACTCAATGCGTATCCCTGAAATCTCAATGTTTTTAATCATATTATTTTTACTAATCAATTTGTAACTTTTTCTAAACTAAAAGAACAACCAATAAACCTTATCTTCTATTTAGCGTGTTTTGTTAGTTTACAATATATTGTGTGATTCTTTATCTCTGGGGATTCGATCCCTAAATACTATGATTGATTGACTGTGCACTTGCAGTCTAAGTTGCTTTATTTGGTCTAAAACTCATTTCCGGATTTCTTCTTTAATGCAATCAAAATTTCATGAGAAGTTTCGTATCATATAATTGATACTTTTGAAATAATTTATTGTTTTCAAATATGCGACACATCTAAAATTAAAACACAAGTTCATGAACTATAAATGTAGACAATGGTCAACTTATAACATAACAAATCAAAATATTAAATAAAGTCGTATAAAATATCAGTTTTTCCTATCTACACTTCTATACTTATAAATGCAAAGTGAGTTTTCCGACGTGGCGACTCTACAACGATTTGAGCCATCTAACTTCCAAAAATACTCTTAATGAAATTTATGATTTTACTCTTCATGCCATCAAATCAGTTGGTGAATTGGATGTGGGTTTGATATTTTCATGACCCATAATTGATTGTCGGTTTGTTAAAACTAAAAATCTTAAGTCCAACGGCGGGATCATCTGGGCAGCAACAATTGATAGAAGAAATCTGACTTTTTAGAAAAATGTTTAAATCGCTCACCCTTCACATATTTAACTATGTAGATCCGACTCCCGCATAAACTGAGATTTATCAAAGATTATTGTGCTGAGAACGGTGTCGTTTGAGCCTTTGGTGTTGTATTTTTTTTTTCTCCGAAATTGGAACGACAATCCCTAGTCTCTTGGATGGCTTATTTTATTACTTTCCTTTTCTATTTTTTTCTTGATTATAAAAAAGAGGATGATAGATTGTATTTTGTTTACAAAGGTTGAGTTTCGTCAGGCAGGACTCCCGAAATGTTAAAAACTGGCCATTGTGAAACAATCACTTGGTGGTTTAACTTGATATGTTTTATCTTAGACGTGACCACGTCACCAGATTTTGCTCAGTCTCTCGTCATCATTTGCTTCTTTTCTTTTCATGTGGTTGTCTCCATTTGGGTCACCCTGAATGCGCAACCGTCCACCTTTTTTTGTTACCAATCTAGTACTTCGTTACAAATATAATTTCAATTAAAAAAAAATTAACACAAATATTTATATATTTTAAAAGTTTGAAATAAAATAAATTTATTGAATCTAACTAACCAATATAGTGCGATCGATATGTAAGGCCGAAGCTTTCCACGACTGTTGATGTCTCAATTAATGAACCATGCGACAACTATGTTGATAAATGTAGAAAACCATATGATGTTCCGCTCATGTTGTAAATGAAAAAGTATGAAATATATTTTTGTTGATAGTGTTATTTAAATGCATTTATTTAATAGATGATTTATGCCATAATATTTTGTTTATATTCAACGAGGTGAGGATTATAGTTGAAATGATCAATTTGGTTTTATGCATCCGTTTGAAAATTATCATCACTAAGATGTGGGCCAAGATCATAATAGGTTTCATGTGTAATGACCATGAGACGACAACAAAATATACTAAAATACTTTTGAAGAACCAAACGTAATGTAGAATAGTTTATGATGTGTAAGACGCACTGAATTCAGATTATGGAAAGAAGCTTAAATCCATCCTTCATGTACATGGGAGGTTAATCAACAAATGTCACAACAATTTTTCCACTATGTCAAATTATGGTTCTTGAAAAAAGAAATTTAACTTTAGGGTTGAGATGACTTTTCTAGCAAAACGATCATATAATGTTCTTAGGTGAAAAAAACAAAGACATATGATGTCATTTATGCATTGGAAGATAAAAATTCTTTCCATGGGCTATGTCAAAATAATGTAGAAAACTATGTTATTTGTTAGGATTTTGAGGCAGATTACTTTGAGTTATTTATACATTATGGGTCCCCCCTACTAATACCGCTAAAATGATTTCTCCCTAAACTTTTTATTTCTTTATTGACTTTTACCAAGAGACTTTTCAAGAACAACTATAGAGTTGATATGCAATACATGCTATTCTCACAAGCTTGGGAAATGGAAAAGGAACTACAACATTTCGGGGATTCTGAAAATCCATAACTTGCAGAGAGTAGTCGTAGAGTTTAAAAATTACAGAGAACTAGTGAAAATTCGAGCAAACAAGCTTTCGAAGAAACATTCTCGCACTGCAAGAAAACAAAACATTTGTGACTCCCGTAAGCGTTACGAATTGGTCGCAAATAGGCTAACCTTTCATCGTTAATTCAAAGCGTCGTAAAAACATCACTAATTTGTGAAGACTTTGTGACGTCGTAAATTAGTCGTAAATTAGACGAATCTGAGACACTATATTGCTGTCGTAAAGTAGCAACGAAAGAGCGACCAGTCTTCTTTGCTTCTTATTTACGACTAGTTTATGTCGTCGCATTTGTGACTGATGTGCGACGACTTTAGTTTTCCTAAATCTGCGACTTCTTTAGAGTCACAATCTAGTCTTTAAAGAGACACAAAATTATTAATAGATTGTTGCAGGTCAGCCACAAATGTGCGACGACTTTCTCACTACTTTGTCTCTAATTTTCCAGAAACAAAACCTCTATTGAACTGCAAAGTTAAAGGTTGTTTTAATGTTTAACTTTGAATTCAATTGTGAAAATAAAGAAAGAACGCAAACATAATATAAAATACAAAAGAGAGTTTTAAGTACAAAAATATGTAGGTTAGGTTTATAAAGCACAAAAGAGATTGAATCTGTAACGACCGTGAACCAAAATTTAGAAAAAAGAAACTGAATTGGACTCAATCGTTTAATTTTAATTGTCCGGTTTGGCTGGTTTGTGTTAAGAAACCATAGGGCTCGTTTATAAGAGGGAGAAACCTCCCTTTCGTGCAAAAAACGTGATGGAGGCTGAAAATTTTGAGAGAGAAGAGAAGAGCTTCGTTTTGGGTGTTTTTAGAAAAGAAGGAGATGAAGACAGTTCTGATACGTTTTAGAAGAGTAGAGAAACGGGCAGTCTAATCAAGACATGGGAGGTTAATCAACAAATGTCACAATAATGTTTCCACTATGTCAAATTATGGTTCTTGAAAAAAGGAATTTAACTTTAGGGTTGAGATGACTTTTCAAGCAAAACGATCATATAATGTTCTTAGGTTAAAAACACAAAGACATATGATTTCATTTATGCGTTGGAAGATGAAAATTCTTTCCATGGGCTATGTCAAAATAATCTAGAAAACGATGTTATTTGTCAGGATTTTTTGAGGCAGATTACTTTGAGTTATTTATACATTATGGGTCCCCCCTACTAATGCCGCTAAAATGATTTCTCCCTAAACTTTTTATCTCTCAATTTTCCTACGCGATCAATTTCCTACACGAACTATTTATGTCTTCGAAATTAATCAAAAGAAATTGGTTAAGCTAAAACCATTTATTAAACGCTAATCACGGTTAGTTAGACCGTACTTGCGTTTATAAAAACATGTTTACCCTGACCCGAATCCATTTTTAAAACCTCGAGTTTTACTCATCAAATAACTACACAAACTAAAGCTCTATGTTATGAACGATACAAAAGTGATTTTGGGGTTCTTCAGCTCTAAGAGTTTCAATGATTCTAGAAGATAAAGGCGATAAGGATGAGCACATACTCGTCAGGTTGCACCTCATGGTCTTTGAAATTTGAGGGCAATGCTGGTATTTCTCAAAAAAATTATGGTTTGTTTTCTTCTAATTTTCTTTCTGGTCGTTACTGTTCTGAGAGATTTGATGTTGTTGGCTCGGATATCTACGGTTTTGGGATTCTTGCTTATAAAAAATGCCATTAGAGATAGATCTTGACGCGTTTGAGGCGCATTACCTTTCTAACCACTATGGTAAGTAAGACTCTCGAATAGATTTATGGTTTGATCGAGTTTTGGCAATGTCTTTAGCAGAATTTGATTTGTTTATTGACTTTTACCAAGAGACTTTTCAAGAACAACTATAGAGTTGATATGCAATACAAGCTATTCTCACAAGCTTGGGAAATGGAAAAGGAACTACAACATTTCGGGGATTCTGAAAATCCATAACTTGCAGAGAGTAGTTGTAGAGTTTAAAAATTACAGAGAACTAGTGAAAATTCGAGCAAACAAGCTTTCGAAGAAACATTCTCGCACTGCAAGAAAACAGACAATTTGTGACTCCCATAAGCGTCACAAATTGGTCGCAAATAGGCTAACCTTTCATCGTTAATTCAAAGAGTCTTAAAAGCATCACTAATTTGTGAAGACTTTGTGACGTCGTAAATTAGTCGTAAATTAGACGAATCTGAGACGCTATATTGTTGTCGTAAAGTAGCAACGAAAGAGTGACCAGTCTTCTTTGCTTCTTATTTACGACTAGTTTATGTCGTCGCATTTGTGACTGATGTGCGACGACTTTAGTTGTCCTAAATCTGCGACTTCTTTAGAGTCACAATCTAGTCTTTAAAGAGACACAAAATTATTAATAGATTGTTGCAAGTCAGTCACAAATGTGCGACGACTTTGTCACTACTTTGTCTCTAATTTTCCAGAAAAAAAACCTCTATTGAACTGCAAAGTTAAAGGTTGTTTTAATGTTTAACTTCGAATTCAATTGTGAAAATAAAGAAAGAACACAAACATAATATAAAATACAAAAGAGAGTTTTAAGTACAAAAATATGTAGGTTAGGTTTATAAAGCACAAAAGAGATTGAATCTGTAACAACCGTGAACCAAAATTTAGAAAAAAGAAATTGAATTGGACTTAATCGTTTAATTTTAATTTTCCGGTTTGGCTGCTTTGGGTTAAGAAACCATAGGGCTCGTTTATAAGAGGGAGAAGCCTCCCTTTCGTGCAAAAAAACGTGATGGAGGCTGAAAATTTTGAGAGAGAAGAGAAGAGCTTCGTTTTGGGTGTTTTTAGAAAAAAAGGAGATGAAGACAGTTCTGATACGTTTTAGAAGAGTAGAGAAACGGGCAGTCTAATCAAGACATGGGAGGTTAATCAACAAATGTCACAATAATGTTTCCACTATGTCAAATTATGGTTCTTGAAAAAAGGAATTTAACTTTAGGGTTGAGATGACTTTTCAAGCAAAACGATCATATAATGTTCTTAGGTTAAAAAAACAAAGACATATGATTTCATTTATGCATTGGAAGATGAAAATTCTTTCCATGGGCTATGTCAAAATAATCTAGAAAACGATGTTATTTGTCAGGATTTTTTAGGCAGATTACTTTGAGTTATTTATACATTATGGGTCCCCCCTACTAATGCCGCTAAAATGATTTCTCCCTAAACTTTTTATCTCTCTATTTTCCTACGCGATCAATTTCCTACACGAACTATTTATGTCTTCGAAATTAATCAAAAGAAATTGGTTAAGCTAAAACCATTTATTAAACCGTAATCACGGTTAGTTAGACCGTACTTGCGTTTATAAAAACATGTTTACCCTGACCCGAATCCTTTTTTAAAACCTCGAGTTTTACTCATCAAATAACTACACAAACTAAAGCTCTATGTTATGAACGATACAAAATTGATTTTGGGGTTCTTCAGCTCTAAGAGTTTCAATGATTCTAGAAGATAAAGGCGATAAGGATGAGCACATACTCGTCAGGTTGCACCTCATGGTCTTTGAAATTTGAGGTCAATGCTGGTATTTCTCAAAAAACTTATGGTTTGTCTTCTTCTAATTTTCTTTCCGGTCATTACTGTTCTGAGAGATTTGATGTTGTTGGCTCGGATATCTACGGGTTTGGGATTCTTGCTTATCAAAAATGCCATTAGAGATAGATCTTGACGCGTTTGAGGCGCATTACCTTTCTAACCACTATGGTAAGTAAGACTCGAATAGATTTATGGTTTGATCGAGTTTAGGCAATGTCTTGAGCAGAATTTGATTTGTTTATTGACTTTTACCAAGAGACTTTTCAAGAACAACTATAGAGTTGATATGCAATACAAGCTATTCTCACAAACTTGGGAAATGGAAAAGGAACTACAACATTTCGGGGATTCTGAAAATCCATAACTTGCAGAGAGTAGTCGTAGAGTTTAAAAATTACAGAGAACTAGTGAAAATTCGAGCAAACAAGCTTTCGAAGAAACATTCTCGCACTGCAAGAAAACAAACCCGATCCGTTTTTTTTTTTTTAACAATTAAACCCTTGGTCTCGGACTAGCATTCCCATAAATGCTATCCTCAACAACCAAGCGAAACAACACAGTCAAACTACAGCGGATAACCAACAAAATAAACCAACCAAAACAATTCCATTGAAAATAACTAAACCGGTTCAATATCAATAACCAACAAATTCTACAAAACCAGTAACCTAACCAAATTCTAAAACAGAAATGGAAAACAACAAAATCACACAGCACGAAACCGAGACCCTAAATCATCTCCCTCTTCGTTGCCATGATTCCACGATCACAATTTGCCTTTAACTGCATCACATGGAAAAAAGAGATGCGTGAGTATTATCATAAATACCCAGTGAGACGGTCCTCCCATCTACGACTGCGCACACAGACGCGATGGATCCGCTCACGCAAACATACACCAAACAATCACACAAACACAATCAAAGGCTCAACCACAGCCAACTAGACAGGCTGTCGATCGACACTACCTCTAGGTGTAGATCGACACCTTCTGCAAGTACCTGTCGACCTAGCCAGACAGGCCTCTCGACCACAGCCCGACAGCCTCCTGTTGACCGACCCAGACAGGCCTGTCGACCGACAGCCTCCTGTCGACCGAACCCGACATGCCTGTCGACCGACAGCCTCCAGTCGACCGACCCCGACAGGCCTGTCGAACGACAGGCTGTCGCAGATTCATGGGAAATCGATCATGATCCTCTCGGATCGATTTCCTCCTCTGCAACAGTACACAACCTGCACGAAAATCACAATCCAACAATCCATATGCAACAGAACGAACAGAAACAACACCAATCATCATAAATCAATCAATTCAACCTACCACCAAACAACCCTAACGAATCCACCGGCCCAGAAGCCATGGTCACGCACTCACCTTGAGTTAATTGGAAAGAAAACGGTAGATTTGAGGCTAGACACGAATCCACGACAATCTCCACAATAAATCTCCAAATCTCTCAAGAAACAAAACCCTAATTCTCAAAAACTCACAAGAAATAGAGAACTCCTCTCAAACTCTGTTGGATGCGTTTTTGAGACTTGGTTCGCTCAAATGCGGCCAAAAACCCTTATATATGACGCCCTAGGGTTTCCCCAAACCAGCCGGTCTAATTGAACGACTTAAATCAAACCAGAAAACCAGCCAATTCGGGCACCTGTCGATCGACAGCCCTTAACAAGCCTGTCGATCGACAGCCCTAAAGGACCCTGTTGATCAACAGCCCCTCCATTTTCTTAAAAAAATGGTTCACGGGCGTCACAATTCTCCCCCAATTAAACTGGATTCGTCCTCGAATCCTCTAACACTACCCACCAAGCTAACCCCTGGCCAACCCGCCAGTAAAATCGGAGACTACATCTCCCAGACCCCCTCGAAGTTCACATCCGTCCTATGCACATAGAAACGTCTCAGACATTGATTGCCCATAGCTCATAACTCATAACCACCATCTAGCTCTCGGGATCGTCACCCCTCAGCTTTAGGTGTCTAGTACCAACCCACCTCAGTCCGCGCAGTCCTGACGGTGTTTGATACTCAACCATCTCCACACCTCGACCCCTCCAGACACACAGTCTATCAAGTTCTCGGTATGCAAAGATCTGCCAGAGGTCACAACCTCCCAAATTATCCCCATACCCGCACGCTCTCAGTCCTCGCAGTCCTGACGAACGATCGGTATGCGGGGAACCCACTGTCCCCCGGAGAGACGCATCTCTCAAGATCTGCCAGAGACTCATCTCCAAGAAAGAACCAATGTCTAACTCTGAGCTATGCAATCAATTCCTAACGTCTATAATGCACCTCCGACCGGAACTACCTCCTAAGGTCTCACATGATATTCCCCTCCCGGAATACCATCACAAACGTGATCATCACAGATCACCCGGACCATCCCTCACCTTGGATGTCCCTGCAGAGTCTCCCCAAAACTAGACAGTTCTAACCACCGTAAAACTTCTATTCCGAGACTCTCGCCCACTCACACACAAAAACCGTTAGAGTTCCCCCACCGAAACTGGCAAGTCCTATCCGCAATAAAACTTCCATTTCGGGGTTCTCTAACCACAACCACATGACTCTCAAAGTCAAAACATAAGAAAACACTTTCTTATTCAACTGGAAAAATGTCATAATCATTACAACTTTAATGAAAATACAACATCCACAACCAAAACCTCACCACACACGGTGATCACAACACAAAACCGAGACTGAACCCCACAAAGAAAAACGAATTCACTCTTCGGCTTGCTTCTCGAACCACTTCTTGAACTTCGTTTTCATCTTTGCCTCTGGTTCCCAAGTCTCCTCCTGAATACCATCACAGTCCCACAAGACTCTCAACAACGGCACTCTCTTCCGACGCAGAACCTTGATACTTCTCTCAAGAATCCTAACCGGCCTCATCCCAACAGTCAGATTAGGCTGAAGATCCACAGGAATCGTCACTGCTACCTCCTCAGAAGCATGCAAGCATCTCCTGAGTTTCGAAACATGAAACACATCATGGAATTTCTCCATAATCGGAGGCAGCTCCAACCGATAAGCAAATGGTCCCACACGTTCCACAACCCGGAACGGACCCATGTACCTCGTACTAAGCTTATCCTCGGATATGGACCTGTTCAGACCCCGCATCATCGCCATCTTGAGATACACTCGATCTCCGACTGCAAAACTCCAACTATTTCCTTCTCCTATCGGCATAACTCTTCTGCCGATCCTGAGCCTCTTTCATGTTCAGCTTCACAACACGGATCTTCTCCGTCGTCTCCTGAACAAAATCAGCCTCAAAGATGCTCCTCTCCCCCACTTGGGTAAAACATAGCAGAGTACGACATGGCCTCCCATACAACGCCTCAAAAGGAGTCATTCCGATACTCGCCTGAAAACTGTTGTTATATGCTAACTCCACCAAACTCAAGTGATCCGCCCAATGACCACCCCAATCTAGCACGCACATCCTTAACAGATCTTCCAGTGTCTGAATCGTCCTTTCGGACTGCTCATCCGTCTGCGGATGATTAGCTGTACTCATGTGCACCTTAGTGCCCATCTCAGCCTGAAACGCTCTCGAGGACACTGAAGCAAACCTCGGATCTCTATCCGACACAATACTTGCTGGTACTCCATGCAACCTCACAATCTCCTTCACATACTTCTTAGCCAAGACCTCAGCTCCATCTGTCTTCTTAATGGCCAGAAAATGTGCGGACTTAGTCAGTCGGTCCACAATCACCCAAATCGCATCATAGGTCCGAGAAACCGGCAACCCTACTACGAAATCCATAGTGATCATGTCCCACTTCCACACTGGAATGGGTAGACTCTGCAATAAGCCACTAGGAACTTGGTGCTCAACCTTCACCAACTGACACACATTGCAAGCCGCAACCCAATCTGCCACATCTCTCTTCATCCCGACCCAATGATAATACCGTTTCAGATCCCGATACATCTTAGTCGCTCCCGGATGAATCGAAAACTTACTCGCATGAGCTTCTCTCAGAATTTCCTGCTTCCAGTCCTCATCGTTAGGAACACAGACTCGTCCATGCACTAAGATAGTCCCGTTAGCAGAAACCTGATATTCGGAACCAGTAGCCTTGGAGAGATCTAACAACACCGGATCCTTCTCCTGAGCTACTCGGATCCTGCTCAATAGATCCGCCTGATCCGCCGCTGCTAACCCCAACGGGTCCTCTGAAGTAACACATAACCTCAAAGTACTCAACTCGCTCACAAGCGCTTCCACATCCCGCTCCTGAGATGAGTCATACCTTCTCCGACTAAGAGCATCAGCTACAGTGTTAGCCTTACCCGGATGGTAAACAATGTCCAAGTCGTAATCAGCCAATAACTCTGACCATCGCCTCTGTCGTACATTTAAATTCCGCTGAGTGAAAATGTACTTCAGATTATGATGATCGGTGAACACCTGAACTCTGCCACCATACAAGTAAGACCTCTAGATTTTCAACGCAAAGATCACTGCAGCCAGCTCTAATTCATGAACAGGATAATTGCCCTTGTGCTTCCTCAACTGCCTTGAAGCATAAGCGATCACCTTACCCTGCTGCATCAGCGCACATCCCAAAACCAACTCCCGAAGCATCTGTGTACACCACATAAGGCTCACCCGGTTCAGGCAACGCCAATATCGGTGTACTAGTCAACATCGTCTTCAGCTTCACGAAACTCAGCTCACAATCAGCCGACCACACGAAAGGAATATCCTTCCCCGTCAGCTTCGTCATAGACTGAGCCATACTCGCAAAACCTTTGACGAATCTCCGATAATAGCCTGCCTACCCAAGAAAACTCCTGATCTCAGTTGCATTCCTCTGTCTAGGCCAATCTCAGATAGACTAAATCTTCGCCGGATCCACAGAAACTCCCTCTGCAGAAACGATGTGACCCAAAAATCCCATCTCTCTCTGCCAGAAACTGCACTTACTCAACTTCGCAAACAGCTTCTATTCCCGCAACTTCTCCAGAACTCTCCTCAAATGAACCTCATGTTCCTCCAGACTCTTCGAATACACCAGAATATCATCGATGAAGATGATTACGAACTCATCCAGATACTCCTCGAAAACTCCGTTCATCAACCCATAAAGGTTGCCGGTGCATTCGTCAACCCGAATGGCATCACTACAAACTCAAAATGCCCATACCGAGTCCTGAAAGCCGTCTTCCGAACATCTGCTTCGTCGATTGGAATCTGGTGGTAACCGGATGCCAAATCGATCTTGGAGAACCAAGTAGCCCCTCTCAACTAATCCAACAACTCATCAATTCTCGGAAGAGGATACTTGTTCTTCACAGTGACTCGGTTAAGACCTCGATAATCGATGCAGAACCGAAAACTACCATCTTTCTTCTTTACGAACAACACCGGTGCTCCCCACGGTGAAGTATTGGGTCGAATAAACCCCTTCTCCAACAAATCCTCCAACTGCTTCTTCAATTCCGCCAACTCTGCTGGAGCCATTCGATAGGGTGCCTTAGACAACGGCGTCGTTCCGGGCTCCAACTCAATCCTGAAAGGATCCGACCGAGACGGCGGTAGTCCCTGTAACGACTGAAAAACATCCTCAAAATCCCGAGCGACCCGAATATCCCTCACAGCAACCCCACCAACATCCTCCGGCATTACAATCGTGGCCAGGTAAGCCTCGCAACCCCTCTCAATCATCGCCTCTGCCTGGACAAGTGAGATTACGAGACTACCTGAAGTTGGTCTCACTCCCTGATAAACCAACCTACCACCTTCACGTTCAAATACCACTCGACCCCGGTGACAATCCAGATGGACTCTATACCGATTCAACCAATCCATACCCACGATAACATCGTACAGCTCCACCGGACTAATCACCAAGTCAGCTGGCATCAACTCACCCGCTACCAAAATATCCACCTCCTTCGCCCGGCCATGCGTAGGTAGAAATTCTCCTCCAGCAACCATAACCGGTCCAGTCCGCTCACCAGCGTCACTCCGGATACCACTTCTCTCGGCATGGTCCGGAGTAATGAAGCAATTCGATGCTCCAGAATCAAACAACACGTGGGACTCACACGCACCTACAAACAAGGTCCCTACACAATTCCCAAGTGCTAAGCAACCTAACTTTCTATCACAGGCAAACACTCTAAACCAAGCACCAAGAATTCTACTCTACTGAATTTACAAAGTCTGAATTAGAAAGTTACATGTGATCAGCCTCGATCTCGGCTCTCCCGGTGCTGCCATAGCCGGCGAACGCTCCATCACCGCGATCTGGTCCAAAGGCTGCACCGCCCCATACTGAGCTACTGGCTGGACCACTGCCACCGCCAACGGCTGCAACTTCGGATAGTTCGGCCTGATGTGCCCCGACTCTCCACACTGATAGCACGTCCGAGCTGCTCGAACCTCGCTCTGCTTCGGGCAACTCGCCCTCTTGTGGTCTAGACTACCACAAACGTAACAGCCTTGGCCACTCTGACCCGATCCCGAAGCACCATCCCACTTCCTCTTCTGTCCCTGCGCAGGCTTGCCGCCTTTGCCAGGACCCGCCTGCTGCACCTGCTACTGCTGAGGCCTCCGAGGCTGAACAGCTGGAACTACAATCGCAGCCTGCTCCCTCAGATCCTCCTCCATCTGTGCAGCCACCTCTACCAGCTCTACTCTACACCCGAACCTGATGCCTCTGCACCGAGTCCAAAAATCTGGTCGAAGTCCTCGCAAGAACCTCTGAACCTGAGCCTGCTCATCCTCCAAACTCCTACCAGCATAACCCAGGAGTCTGTTAAACTCCAAGTCATACTCTCGCACAGACCTCGCGCCCTGAGTCAAGTCCAAGAACCTAGCCTCCAAACGATCTAACGCCTCCTGAGGAAAGAACTTGGAGTTAAACTCCGTCACAAAATCTGACCATGACATCGCAGTCCCAGCCCATTTAGCTGCCACACTCCTCCACCAGAGGTGTGCATCACCGTCCAAATAATGGACCGCCAAGTCAACCTTGTATCCCTTGGGACACCTAATCGAGCGAAATTTCCGCTCCAACATCATCCGCCACTCATCAGCCTCCTCAGGCTTCACACCTCCCGCAAAAGAACCCGTACCGATCCTCTGCATTTGCTCCATCATACGGATATATGACGGAACCTCATCAGTAACCGCAGCCCTCGGCTGCACCTCAGCCACTCGTGGCAACACTGGAGCATGCACTGGGACCGTCCCCGGTAACCGCTCCAACAACTGTCTCAGCAGATCAGCCAACTGATCATCTCCAGCCTGGGCTACCCCTGCGGCCGCGACCCCACCCCCAGCTGCGCCAACACCACCAGCACCACCAGCCTCAACGGGACCCAAACCAGCCCCTACAAGACCCACACTGGCCCCCACACTGGCAGTCACACTGGCGGTCTGACCATCATGAACCAACTGCTGACCTGCCGCAGGCCCAAGCGCGGAACTCTGAACCTCACTCACGACTGGCTCCTCAACGATTCCACGACCTCTGCCTCGGCCTCCTCGGCCCCCACGACCACGCCCTCTAGCTGCTCTAGCCATCACACTGCACTCAAAAGCGGACCAGCTAAGCACTAGAAAGACTCAAACACAACAATCAATACTTACCGTGGAATCTCTTTGAAGGCTCGAAGGAAGATGATCTAGAACCCCCAAACTCACAGAATTGCAATTTTACCAAATTCAATCCTAGCAGTTTTAGCCCGTCCTAAAACCGTAAGGGCTCTGATACCAAACTGGAACGACCCGACCCATTTTTTTTTTTTTTTTAACAATTAAACCGTTGGTCTCGGACTAGCATTCCGATAAATGCTATCCTCAACAACCAAACAAAACAACACAGTCAAACTACAGCGGATAACCAACAAAATAAACCAACCAAAACAATTCCATTGAAAATAACTAAACCGGTTCAATATCAATAACCAACAAATTCTACAAAACCAGTAACCTAACCAAATTCTAAAACAGAAATGGAAAACAACAAAATCACACAGCACGAAACCGAGACCCTAAATCATCTCCCTCTTCGTTGCCATGATTCCACGATCACAATTTGCCTTTAACTGCATCACATGGAAAAAAGAGATGCGTGAGTATTATCATAAATACCCAGTGAGACGGTCCTCCCATCTACGACTGCGCACACAGACGCGATGGATCCGCTCACGCAAACATACACCAAACAATCACACAAACACAATCAAAGGCTCAACCACAGCCAACCAGACAGGCTGTCGATCGACACCTTCTGCAAGTACCTGTCGACCTAGCCAGACAGGCCTGTCGACCACAGCCCGACAGCCTCCTGTCGACCGACCCAGACAGGCTTGTCGACCGACAGCCTCCTGTCGACCGACCCCGACAGGCCTGTCGACCGACAGCCTCCTGTCGACCGACCCCGATAGGCCTGTCGAACGACAGGCTGTCGTAGATTCAGGGGAAATCGATCATGATCCTCTCGGATCGATTTCCTCCTCTGCAACAGTACACAACCTGCACGAAAATCACAATCCAACAATCCATATGCAACAAAACGAACAAAAACAACACCAATCATCACAAATCAATCAATTCAACCTACCGTCAAACAACCCTAACGAATCCACCGGCCCAGAAGCCATGGTCACGCACTCACCGTGAGTTAATTGGAAAGAAAACGGTAGATTTGAGGCTAGACACGAATCCACGACAATCTCCACAATAAATCTCCAAATCTCTCACAAAACGAAACTCTAATTCTAAAAAACACACAGGAAACAGAGAACTCCTCTCAAACTCTGTTGGCTGCGTTTTTGAGACTTGGTTCGCTCAAATGCAGCCAAAAACCCTTATATATGACGCCCTAGGGTTTCCCCAAATCGGCCCGGTCCAATTGAACGACTTAAATCAAACCAGAAAACCAGCCAATTCGGGAACCTGTCGATCGACAGCCCTGTCGACAGCCCTTAACAAGCCTGTCGATCGACAGCCCTTAAGGACCCTGTCGATCGACAGCCCCTCCATTTTCTTAAAAAAATGGTTCACGGGCGTCACAATTCTCCCCTACTAAAACTGGATTCGTCTTCGAATCCTCTAACACTACCCACCAAGCTAACCCCTGGCCAACCCGCCAGTAAAACCGGAGACTACATCTCCCAGACCCTCTCCAGGTTCACATCCGTCCTATGCACATAAACACGTCTCAGACATTGATTGCCCATAGCTCATAACTCATAACCACCATCTAGCTCTCGGGATCGTCACCCCTCAGCTCTAGGTGTCTAGTACCAACCCACCTCAGTCCGCGCAGTCCTGACGATGTTTGATACTCAACCATCTCCACACCTTGACCCCTCAAGACACACAGTCTATCAAGTTCTCAGTATGCAAAGATCTGCCAGAGGTCGCAACCTCCCAAACTATCCCCATACCCGCACGCTCTCAGTCCTCGCAGTCCTGACGAACGATCGGTATGCGGGGAACCCACTGTCCCCCGGAGAGACGCATCTCTCAAGATCTGCCAGAGACACACCAATGTCTAACTCTGAGCTATGCAATCAATTCCTAATGTCTATAATGCACCTCCGACCGGAACTACCTCCTAAGGTCTCACATGATATTCCCCTCCCAGAATACCATCACAAACGTGATCATCACAGATCACCCGGACCATCCCTCACCTTGGATGTCCCTGCAGAGTCTCCCCGACACTAGACAGTTCTAACCACCGTAAAACTTCTATTCCGAGACTTTCGCCCACTCACACACAAAAACCGTTAGAGTTCCCCCACCGAAACTGGCAAGTCCTATCCGCAATAAAACTTCCATTTCGGGGTTCTCTAACCACAACCACATGACTCTCAAAGTCAAAACATAAGAAAACACTTTATTATTCAACTGGAAAAATGTCATAATCATGACAACTTTAATAAAAATACAACATCCACAAGCAAAACCTCACCACACACGGTGATCACAACACAAAACCGAGACTGAACCCCACAAAGAAAAACGAATTCACTCTTCGGCTTGCTTCTCGAACCACTTCTTGAACTTCGTTTTCATCTTTGCCTCTGGTTCCCAAGTCTTCTCCTGAATACCGTCACAGTCCCACAAGACTCTCAACAACGGCACTCTCTTCCGGCGCAGAACCTTGATACTTCTCTCAAGAATCCTAACCGGCCTCATCCCAACAGTCAGATTAGGCTGAAGATCCGCAGGAATTGTCACTGCTACCTCCTCAGAAGCATGCAAGCATCTCCTGAGTTTCGAAACATGAAACATATCATGGAATTTCTCCATAATCGGAGGCAGCTCCAACCGATAAGCAACTGGTCCCACACGTTCCACAACCCGGAACGGACCCATGTACCTCGTACTAAGCTTATCCTCGGATATGGACCTGTTCAGACCCCGCATCATCGCCATCTTGAGATACACTCGATCTCCGACTGCAAACTCCAACTTTTTCCTTCTCCTATCGGCATAACTCTTCTGCCGATCCTAAGCCTCTTTCATGTTCAGCTTCACAACACGGATCTTCTCCGTCGTCTCCTGAACAAAATCAGCCCCAAAGATGCTCCTCTCCCCCACTTGGGTCAAACATAGCGGAGTACGACATGGCCTCCCATACAACGCCTCAAAAGGAGCCATTCCGATACTCGCCTGAAAACTGTTGTTATATGCGAACTCTGTTGGAATAAGCTTGTCTTCTCTACTTAAGAACAAAGAGGAATCGATGGAGGAAGAAGACTCTCTGAATTGAGAAATAAAATGGGTTTCACGATGCTCTTTACCAAAGAAGAAGAAGATAAGATTTGTGAAGAAGAAGACAAAGTTAATGAATCATGTGATTTGCACATGACTAAACATGTCGGTGAATTACTTTTAATTTTAAGAATTAAGTTAGTTTTCCTTTATTATTTAGATTAAGGCAATTTCCTTTTTGATAATTTTGTTAAGGCTTCAAGCTATAAATATGTGATCTTAGAAGAGAGGAGAGATCATCCGAAACATTTAAAATCAATACATAAGCTTTTTAGAATTTGTCTCTCAATTTCTTTTGATCTTTCTAAAAGCTTTAAACTTTTCTTTGTTTTAATCACAATCCAATATGGTATTAGAGCCCAGGTTCATGTAAAGATCCTAGCAATCTAAACATCACAATTTAACCACAAGAAATCACGACATATCACAAAAATCACAAACTCACAAGTCACCACAAAGTCACAAGAGAAGATGCAGCAAAATACAACACAAATTATTCCTGTGTTTGACGGGAAGAATTTCAGCCTATGGGTTAAAAGAATGAAGATAATCCTTAAGTCAAGATCTCTATGGATCATTGTCTCAGAAGGAATTTCTCAACCACCACAAACCAAAACAGAACCAACAGAAGAAGAACTTACCTCCATAAAAGAATGGAAGGAGTTAGAAATCAAAGACCAGCTCGCTTTGCAACTAATCCATAGTGCATTGAGTGAAGATATTCTTGGTGGAAGGGTGTCCGATGAAGAAACAGTGAAAGCCGCTTGGGATTTTCTACATACCGAATACAAAGGAGATCCAAAGACCTCACAAATTAGACTACAAAGATTAAGAGCAAATTTTTGGAGTATAAAACAAACAGCAAAAGAAACAATCAGAGAATTCATGAAAAGAGTTATTGAACTCAGTAATGAGATGAAGTCCTATGGAGACAACATGCCTGAAGAATATTTGGTGTCAAAAATACTATCTTCTTTGACAACCAAATATGATCCATACATTGGTGTAATAGAGCAAACTAAGGATCTACAAACATTGACGTCACAGGAATTACTAAATGCTCTACAAATGCAAGAAAACAGACTTGAAGATAGAGAAGATCACAATTCAGAGGGAGCTTTCTATGCAAAGTTCAAGAAATCAGCCCAAATAAGTCAAGGAACAAACCAAACCTTTGAAAACCTTGATCACAAATCAAGAAAACAAAGATGGTGTGGCTACTGTCGGAAAGATACTCACAATGAAGCAGTTTGCTATTACAAGAACAAGAAACCCACAGGAGATCAAAGCAGACAACCAAAATCACAAATAGAATGCTTTAATTGTGGAGAAGTGGGGCATATAGCTAGAGACTGCAGAATGAAGAAAAACCAGCAAGCTTATTTACATCAAGAAGAAGAAGATCCAATACAAGAACTATCATTTGCAGCAAGTTGATAGTGGAGCAACAAGTCACATGGTCAAAGAAGAAAAGTTTTTCACAGAGCTGGACAAATCAATTCGAAATCCTATCAAAGTAGCTAGTGGTGAGATACTTGTAAGTGCAGGAAAGGGCAGCATCATTGTTGACACAGAATCAGGCCAGAGAACCATAAAAGATGTACTTTTCGTTCCAAGGATCGATAGAAATTTACTAAGTGTTGGACAATTGCTAAAAGCTGGATACAAGGTGTTATTTGATGAAGACAAAGCCATCATAATGGATAAAGACTACACCAAAATATCTGAAGTTCTCATGATTAGAACTAGCTTTCCACTAAATTGGAGAATCATTGAGAAAGCATATGCTGTCCAAGAAGAAGATCTTTCAGATTTATGGCATAAGAGATATGGTCATGCAGGATATATTCATCTACAAGTCCTTCAAACAAATAATATGGTGAAAGGTTTACCTAAGTTTGCAGTCACAAAAGAGATATGTGAAGCCTGTGTACGAGGGAAACATCATAGAGAAAGCTTTCCTGAAAAATCTGAAACAAGAGCAATAGAGAAACTAGAGTTAATTCACACAGATGTATGTGGTCCTATGCAAACAGAATCAATTACTGGCAGCAAGTATATTCTTACTTTCATTGATGATTATTCAAGGATGCTATGGGTTTATTTTCCTAAATTAAAATCTGAAGTATTCACAACCTTCAAGAAGTTCAAAGTTTTAGTGGAAGCACAATCAGAGAAGAAAATAAAGGCAATTAGATCTGACAGAGGTGGCGAGTATATATCACAAGAATTCACTCAATTTTTAGAAGAAACGGGTATACAAAGACAACTCACAGTGTCTTACACACCACAACAAAATGGAGTGGCTGAACGACGGAACAGAACGTTACTAGAGATGGCACGCTCTATGCTAAAAGCTCAAGGTATGCCAGATAGGTTTTGGTCTGAAGCTGTCTTTACCGCAGCCTATCTACAGAACAGATTATCTACCAAGTCACTAAACAAGAAAACACCACTAGAAGTATGGAGTGATCACAAACCATCAGTGAATCATTTAAAAGTGTTTGGATGCATTTTTCATATATTAGTTCCTGAGGAAAAGAGGAAGAAGCTAGATGACAAGTCACGTAAAGGAATCTTCATTGGCTATAGCACGTTAAGCAAAGGATACAAAATCTACTTGCTAGATACATTCAAAGTGGAAGTTTCAAGAGATGTGATTTTTGAAGAAAATAAAGCTTGGAATTGGGAAAAAAAGGAGACAGTCACAAAACAATGGGTGTCTCATCTCGAAACAGTTCAAAGAATTCAAAGTTCATCAAGAAACCACACAAACGCAAGTTCAGACAATACATCATTCAAACATATAAGTGATGATGAAGCTTCTACACCTCAAACAGACAAGACAACATGGACAGAAAGTGAAGAATCACCAGGAGTAATGAGAAAAACTAAAAGCCTAAGTGATATCTATAGTCGTACCATGGAGCTTGAAGATGAATGTAACCAAGTGATAGAGTTTTGCTGCCTATGTGTGGGAGAACCAACATGTTTTGAAGAAGCTTTTCCAGATAAAGAATGGAGATCTGCAATGGATGAAGAAATTAGGATGATCAACAAAAATCAGACTTGGTATCTCACAGATTTACCACAAGGAAAGAAAACAGTGGGAGTCAAATGGATTTACAAGATCAAGACAGATGAAAATGAAAAAATACAAAAGTTAAAAGCACGGCTAGTAGCTAGAGGGTTTACACAAATTTATGGAGAAGACTACCACGAAACTTGTGCTCCAGTCTCAAGACATGATACTATTCGGATGATACTTGCAGTGGCAGCTCAAAAGGATTGGACTTTGCATCAACTAGATGTAAAGTCAGCATTCCTAAATGGAGACATCACAGAAGAAGTATACATAGATCAACCACAAGGTTATGTTCAAGAGGGAGCTGAACACAAAGTTTTAAGACTAAGAAAAGCTTTGTATGGACTTAAACAAGCACCAAGAGCATGGTACAGCAGGATTGACACATTTTCATCAAAGAAGGATGCAAAAGAAGTGACAGTGATGCAGCCATGTATATTCAAGAAACAAAGGATGAAATAATGATCATCTGCTTATATGTGGATGATCTAATTCTCACAGGGAGTTCAGAAAGGTTGATTCAAGCATTCAAGAACAAGCTAAACTCAGAATTTGAGATGAGTGATTTGGGTAAATTAAAGTATTTTCTTGGGTTTGAAATCAAGCAAGCCATTGGAGATATTTTCATCAATCAAAGCAAGTATGCAAACAACCTATTGAAGAAATTCAGTATGCAAGACAGCAAACCTATCTCCACTCCTCTTACACCATACAACAAGAGTGACGAAGAAAACGAAATTTGCCGTGATGCAATAAAATATAGAAGTCTTGTAGGAGGACTACTGTATTTGGCGGCAACACGACCAGACATATCTTTCGCAGCTTCTTATCTATCAAGATATATGCAAGAGCCTAAACTACATCACTATAAAGAAGCTAAACGAGTACTTCGTTATATCAAAGGAACAAGTGATTATGGTCTAAGTTTTCAGAAAGTTGGAGAAGCAAAACTAGTTGGATTCGCAGATTCGGATTGGGCAGGATGCAAAGAAGACATGAAAAGTACAACCGGATATTGCTTTTCTCTTGGAAGTGCAATATTTTCATGGAAAACAGAAAAACAGGGAACAATAGCACAATCCACAGCAGAAGCAGAATATATGGCCTTATGCGCAGCAACAAATCAAGCAATATGGCTAAGGAAGCTATCAAACGAATTAGGATTTAGAGAGGAAGGGCCAGTACCGTTAATTTCTGACAGCACATCCGCAATCGCAATAGGTCGGAATCCAGTTTTCCACAAACGTACAAAACACATGGCTATCAAATATCACATAGTCAGAGATTCACAAGCAAACGGAGTAATCGAATTACATCATTGTTCAAGCCAAGAACAAAGAGCTGATATACTTACCAAAGCTCTTGGAGCGACTCAATTTGAAAGGTTGAGAGAAGAATCTGGAATCACAGAATACAAGCTTAGAGGGAGTGTTGGAATAAGCTTGTCTTCTCTACTTAAGAACAAAGAGGAATCGATGGAGGAAGAAGACTCTCTGAATTGAGAAATAAAATGGGTTTCACGATGCTCTTTACCAAAGAAGAAGAAGATAAGATTTGTGAAGAAGAAGACAAAGTTAATGAATCATGTGATTTGCACATGATTAAACATGTCGGTGAATTACTTTTAATTTTAAGAATTAAGTTAGTTTTCCTTTATTATTTAGATTAAGGCAATTTCCTTTTTGATAATTTTGTTAAGGCTTCAAGCTATAAATATGTGATCTTAGAAGGGAGGAGAGATCATCCGAAACATTTAAAATCAATACATAAGCTTTTTAGAATTTGTCTCTCAATTTCTTTTGATCTTTCTAAAAGCTTTAAACTTTTCTTTGTTTTAATCACAATCCAACAAACTCCACCACACTCAAGTGATCCGCCCAATGACCACCCCAATCTAGCACGCACATCCTTAACAGATCTTCCAGTGTCTGAATCATCCTTTCGGACTACCCATCCATCTGCGGATGATTAGCTGTACTCATGTGCACCTTAGTGCCCATCTCAGCCTGAAACGCTCTCCAGGACACTGAAGCAAACCTCGGATCTCTATCCGACACAATACTTGCTGGCACTCCATGCAACCTCACAATCTCCTTCACATACTTCTTAGCCAAGACCTCAGCTCCATTTGTCTTCTTAATGGCCAGAAAATGTGCGGACTTAGTCAGTCGGTCCACAATCACCCAAATCGCATCATAGGTCCGAGAAACCGGCAACCCTACTACGAAATCCATAGTGATCATGTCCCACTTCAACTCTGGAATGGGTAGACTCTGCAATAAGCCACTAGGAACTTGGTGCTCAGCCTTCACCAACTGACACACATTGCAAGCCGCAACCCAATCTGCCACATCTCTCTTCATCCCGACCCAATGATAATACCGTTTCAGATCCCGATATATCTTAGTCGCTCCCGGATGAATCGAAAACTTACTCGCATGAGCTTCTCTCAGAATTTCCTGCTTCAAGTCCTCATCCTTAGGAACAAAGACTCGTCCATGCACTAAGATAGTCCCGTTAGCAGAAACCTGATATTCGGAACCAGTAGCCTTGGAGAGATCTAACAACACCGGATCCTTCTCCTGAGCTACTCGGATCCTGCTCAATAGATCCGCCTGATCCGCCGCTGCTAACCCCAACGGTTCCTCTGAAGTAACACATAACCTCAATGTACTCAACTCGCTCACAAGCGCTTCCACGTCCCGCTCCTGAGATGAGTCATACCTTCTCCGACTAAGAGCATCAGCTACAGTGTTAGCCTGACCCGGATCGTAAACAATGTCCAAGTCGTAATCAGCCAACAACTCTGACCATCGCCTCTGTCGTACATTTAAATTCTGCTGAGTGAAAATGTACTTCAGATTATGATGATCGGTGAACACCTAAACTCTGCCACCATACAAGTAAGACCTCCAGATTTTCAACGCGAAGATCACTGCAGCCAGCTTTAAGTCATGAACAGGATAATTGCCCTCGTGCTTCCTCAACTGCCTTGAAGCATAAGCGATCACCTTACCCTGCTGCATCAGCACAAATCCCAAACCAACTCCCGAAGCATCTGTGTATACCACATAAGGCTCACCCGGTTCAGGCAACGCCAATACCGGTGTACTAGTCAACATCGTCTTCAGCTTCGCGAAACTCAGCTCACAATCAGCCGACCACACGAAAGGAACATCCTTCCCTGTCAGCTTCGTCATAGACTGAGCCATACTCGGAAAACCTTTGACGAATCTCCGATAATAGCCTGCCAACCCAAGAAAACTCCTGATCTCAGTTGCATTCCTCGGTCTAGGCCAATCTCGGATAGACTGAATCTTCGCCGGATCCACAGAAACTCCCTCTGCAGAAACGATGTGACCCAAAAATCCCATATCTCTCTGCCAGAAACTGCACTTACTCAACTTTGCAAACAGCTTCTGTTCCCGCAACTTCTCCAGAACTTTCCTCAAATGAACCTCATGTTCCTCCAGACTCTTCCAATACACCAGAATATCATCGATGAAGATGATTACGAACTCATCCAGATACTCCTGAAAAACTCTGTTCATCAACCTCATAAATGCCGTCGGTGCATTCGTCAACCCGAATGGCATCACTACAAACTCAAAATGCCTATACCTAGTCCTGAAAGCCGTCTTCCGAACATCTGCTTCGTCAATCGGAATCTGGTGGTAACCGGATGCCAAATCGATCTTGGAGAACCAAGTAGCCCCTCTCAACTGATCCAACAACTCATCAATTCTCGGAAGAGGATATTTGTTCTTCCCAGTGACTCGGTTAAGACCTCGATAATCGATGCACAACCGGAAACTACCATCTTTCTTCTTTACGAACAACACTGGTGCTCTCCACGGTGAAGTACTGGGTCGAATAAACCCCTTCTCCAACAAATCCTCCAACTGTTTCTTCAATTCCGCTAACTCTGCTGGAGCCATTCGATAGGGTGCCTTAGACAACGGCGTCGTTCCGGGCTCCAACTCAATCCTGAAAGGATCCGACCGAGACGGCGGTAGTCCCTGCAACGACTGAAAAACATCCTCCAAATCCCGAGCGACCCGAATATCCCTCACAGCAACCCCACCAACAGCCTCCGGCATTACAATCGTGGCCAGGTAAGCCTCGCAACCCCTCTCAATCATCTCCTCTGCCTGGACAAGTGAGATTACGAGACAACCTGAAGTCGGTCTCAATCCCTGATAAACCAACCTACCACCTCCACGTTCAAATACCACTCGACCCTGGTGACAATCCAGATGGACTCTGTACCGATTCAACCAATCCATACCAAGGATAACATCGTACAACTCCACCGGACTAATCACCAAGTCAGCTGGCATCTACTCACCCGCTACCAGAATATCCACCTCCTTCGCCCGGCAACCATAACCGGTCCAGTCCACTCACCAGCGTCACTCCGGATACCACTTCTCTCGGCATGGTCTGGAGTAATGAAGCAATTCGATGCTCCAGAATCAAACAACACGTGGAACTCACACCCACCTACAAACAAGGTCCCTACACAATTCCCAAGTGCTAAGCAACCTAACTTTCTATCACAGGCAAACACTCTAAAAAAAGCACCAAGAATTCTACTCTACTGAATTTACAAAGTCTGAATTAGAAAGTTACATGTGATCGGCCTCGAGCTCGGCTCTCCCGGCGCTGCAATAGCCGGCGGACACTCCATCACCGCGATCTGGTCCAAAGGCTACACCGCCCCATACTGAGCTACTGGTTGGACCACTGCCACCGCCAACGGCTGCAACTTCGGACAGTTCGGCCTGATGTGCCCTGACTCTCCACACTGATAGCACGTCCGAGCTGCTCGAACCTCGCTCTGCTTCGGGCAACTCGCCCTCTTGTGGTCTAGACTATCACAAACGTAATAGCCTCGGCCACTCTGACCCGATCCCGAAGCACCATCCCACTTCCTCTTCTGTCCCTGCGCAGGCTTGCCGCCTTTGCCAGGACCCGCCTGCTGCACCTGCTGCTGTTGAGGCCTCCGAGGCTGAACAGCTGGAACTACAATCGCAGCCTGCTCCCTCAGATCCTCCTCGATCTGTGCAGCCACCTCTACCAGCTCTACTCTACACCTGAACATGATGCCTCTGCACCGAGTCCAAAAATCTGGTCGAAGTCCTCGCAAGAACCTCCGAACCTGAGCCTGCTCATCCTCCAAGCTCCTACCAGCATAACCTAGGAGTCTGTTAAACTCCAAATCATACTCTCGCACAGACCTCACGCCCTGAGTCAAGTCCAAGAACCTCGCCTCCAAACAGACCTCGCGCCCTGACCCGAATCCATTTTTAAAACCTCGAGTTTTACTCATGAAATAACTACACAAACTAAAGCTCTATGTTATGAATGATACAAAATTGATTTTGGGGTTCTTCAGCTCTAAGAGTTTCAATGATTCTAGAAGATAAAGGCGATAAGGATGGCACATACTCGTCAGGTTGCACCTCATGGTCTTTGAAATTTGAGGGCAATGCTGGTATTTCTCAAAAAAATTATGGTTTGTCTTCTTCTAATTTTCTTTCCGGTCGTTACTGTTCTGAGAGATTTGATGTTGTTGGCTCGGATATCTACGGTTTTGGGATTTTGGCTTATAAAAAATGCCATTAGAGATAGATCTTGACGCGTTTGAGGCGCATTACCTTTCTAACCACTATGGTAAGTAAGACTCTTGAATAGATTTATGGTTTGATCGAGTTTTGGTCAATTTCTTGAGCAGACTTTTACCAAGAGACTTTTCAAGAACAACAATAGAGTTGATATGCAATACAAGCTATTCTCACAAGCTTGGGAAATGGAAAAGGAACTACAACATTTCGGGGATTCTGAAAATCCATACCTTGCAGAGAGTAGTCGTAGAGTTTAAAAATTACAGAGAACTAGTGAAAATTTGAGCAAACAAGCTTTCGAAGAAACATTCTCACACTGCAAGAAAACAGCTTTCTCTCCGATCATCGATGCCCTCACCGATGATTACCGGTTTGTTCATCGGGGACGAACAAGGTATCGTACCGATACACCAAGACCTACGCGAGGCTCACTGATGCCCGTAAGCGATCACATCGCGGACTGGCCTTGCAGACTGCCCAGTTATCCCCCATGGCCAGTGGTAGATCGATCGTAGGCCTCCCTGAGGGCCTAGCGATGCGTCCCCATGATCCAATCGTAGATACTACCTGATAACCACTTTTGGCACTGTCGGATCGTCGAGTGTCCGTACCAGTTTCTCACTAATACGTCCATCGTGGCACGATCTGAGGCTCACTCTTCTTGATCATCGATCAGCCTTACTACTGGCGGTGCCTCGTCAAGGCGTCACCGGGTCTTGTTGAGGCGCCACCAGTGCGAGGCGTCACCGATGCCCTATCGAGGCTCACTCGTCCTGATCATCGATCAACCCTACTACTCGCGGTGCCTGGTCCAGGCGTCACCGGGCCCTGTCGAGGTGCCACCAATGCCTCGCACTGATGCCCTCTTGAGGCGTCACTGATGCCTTATCGAGGCGTTCTTAACTCAACTCTAGTACACTCGGTACCCAGTCGTGTTGACATCGAGGCACCCCACCGATGCCAACCTTTGGCGCTACCGAGGCCTACTGTTGGTACCCAGTCGTGTTGTCATCGAGGCACCCTGAGGACATACCGATGCCAACCCTTGGCGCTACCAACACTACCGGTCGTGTACGGATCACCATCCGCACAAGACCACTACTACTATACTATACTACTATACTACCCTAACCCGTACTACTAAAACTACTGCATGAAAGCTATAAAGGAGAAGAATAGAAAGGGAGTATTAGGTACGGATTGCGCCTTACCTTATACCGCTGCTCCTTAGGTGGGGTGCCGAGTTCCTTCTCGAGCTCCTCATTTTCTCTTCCTCTTAAGCGTGTATCTTTGGCTCTAGAGAGAAGAGAAATATTTTTGTGTGTAAATAATGAGCTCCCTAGCTCTCAATTTATAATACACCAAAAACCCTAAGGAGAATATCCACTTTCTTTATTTTTCTCCACTTTCCTTATTTTTCTCCACCTCCTTACTACATGGGCTGAAAGCCCATTTCTTCTCCTTTCTTTCCATTCCTCATTTTCTCTTCTGCCCCGCGTGTCTTAGTTACCATTCCTAAGGCCCGCGTTACCTATTTTTCTTCTAAGTTTCCCCCCTAAATGTCACCTCTCCGGTTTGGGATGTTACAGAATGATCTACATAGGTGTTAGTCCTTCTACAATGATCTACAAGTTATCGTACCGATACACCAAGACCTACGCGAGGCTACTGATGCCCGTAAGCGATTACATCGCGGACTGGCCTTGCAGACTGCTCAGTTATCCCCCATGGCCAGTGGTAGATCGATCGTAGGCCTCCCTGAGGGCCTAGCGATGCGTCCCCATGATCCAATCGTAGATACTACCTGATAGCCACTTTTGGCACTGTCGGATCGTCGAGTGTCCGTACCAGTTTCTCACTGATACGTCCATCGTGGCACGATCTGAGGCTCACTCTTCCTGATCATCGATCACCCTTACTACTGGCGGTGCCTTGTCAAGGCGTCACTGGGTCTTGTTGAGGCGCCACCAGTGCGAGGCGTCACCGATGCCCTATCGAGGCTCACTCGTCCTGATCATCGATCAACCCTACTACTCCCGGTGCCTGGTCAAGGCGTCACCGGGCCCTGTCGAGGTGCCACCAATGCCTCGCACTGATGCCCTCTTGAGGCGTCACTGATGCCCTATCGAGGCGTTCTTAACTTAACTCTAGTACACTCGGTACCCAGTCGTGTTGACATCGAGGCACCCCACCGATGCCAACCCTTGGCGCTACGGAGGCCTACTGTTGGTACCCAGTCGTGTTGTCATCGAGGCACCCCGAGGACATACCGATGCCAACCCTTGGCGCTACTAACACTACCGGTCGTGTACGGATCACCATCCGCACAAGACCACTACTACTATACTATACTACTATACTACCCTAACCCGTACTACTAAAACTACTGCATGAAAGCTATAAAGGAGAAGAATAGAAAGGGAGTATTAGGTACGGATCGCGCCTTACCTTATACCGCTGCTCCTTAGGTGGGGTGCCGAGTTCCTTCTCGAGCTCCTCCTTTTCTCTTCCTCTTAAGCGTGTATCTTTGGCTCTAGAGAGAAGAGAAATATTTTTGTGTGTAAATAATGAGCTCCCTAGCTCTCTATTTATACTACACCAAAAACCCTAAGGAGAATATCCACTTTCTTTATTTTACTCCACTTTCCTTATTTTTCTCCACCTCCTTACTACATGGGCTGAAAGCCCATTTCTTCTCCTTTCTTTCCATTCCTCATTTTCTCTTCTGCCTCGCGTGCCTTAGTTACCATTCCTAAGGCCCGCATTACCTATTTTTCTTCTAAGTTTCCCCCCCAAATGTCACCTCTCCGGTTTGGGATGTTACAGAATGATCTACATAGGTGTTAGTCTCAAAAATTACCATTATTATGCACAAATCCCAAGGAATGCTTAGCGTCGTCGCTCATCTCAATGTACTCCAACCAAATCCTCTTCCTATGCAATTTCATGAATGAAAAATTGTGTCAGTCCCTTTTCTCTCCGGTGTTTATACACATGCCTGCATATAAAACAAAAGGGAAAAGGAATGCATGAGGTTTGAGCAAAAGGTTATAGCTAGGGGTTGGGTACCAACTAAAAATGAGCTGGCCATTCAGGATCAACAGAGAGTGGTAGAAAGGAATAAGGAGTCCTGAATGTTGGATCGAAAACTATCGTGACATCGTTAGAGAGAAAATAGTGAGATGGAGATCAAGTGTGGTAGTCTAGAGTTTGATCTTCTTCGTTTTGCAAACCGCGATAAGAGGGGAACCTGTACTATCATCTGGTTTTGAATTCGCGTCTTCCAAAGGCTTCGTCGCAACAACTAAAAATCGCAAAAACTAGGCTTTGTTCCTAGGAAAGATCGTTGTTCCCTACAATTTTTGACCCAAATTTTGACTCCAATACAAAAAAAAAGTTAGCAACTACCTCCCCCCGACTTAAACAACACTGTCCCCAGTGTTATTAAGCTGAGATTGGCGAGAAGAAAAAGAAAATAACTCAAAAATTGTGTGAAATAAAAACTTGGACCTATGTAATGGATGCGTCGATGACACACCTCCATGGTGTCAATCGACGCAGTGTGCGTGGATGTGTCAATCGACACACTTCATTTGTGTCGATCAACGCACTGTAATAATTTGTAAACCGTGGCTTTTAGGGCTTCCGTCAAGTGAGCAGTCCAAAGTGAAACTGTAGTTCACTCGAATGAAACACGATCAAATAACAACCAACATATGATATAGGTTGAATAGTTTCATCATTTCAAAAGTCATACGAAAACAAAGAACAAACTGACTCAATAAAGACACAAAACTGGACATTTACCGGTGGGTTGCCTCCCGCCAAGCGCTTGTTTTCAGTCATTAGCTTGACTATGTCGGAGCTGTTTTAGACTGGAGGTGGATCTCTAAAGTGCACTCCCCCAGACTTGCAAGGAACAATACCAGGAAAAAGCTTCATAGTATTATTCACCATCTCTTGGACAACTACCTCTTCCTTCTCCCTTAACTCTAATGGAATGACAATTCTGAACTTGGAATCCTTTTCCGCTTCACTTTGGGGGTCTTTTAACACTTGGAACTCGCTGGAATGTTGAGATCATGATATGCAGTGGGAGGAGCCAACTTGAGGACGTTTTGAACTTTCTTTGTTTCATCTCCAAAACCCAGCGTATCTCCAACATTGACACTCATACAAGAAGCCAATGTGACAAGAACTGCAGGATAGAAGACATTCTTGTTGATGTTCGAGAAGAAGATTCGCATATTAGGAGAATCCACCATTGCTCCCACTGTTGCAAGGAACTGTGCACCAAGAACCAATGGTTTACAACTATTATCCTTGGTCTCAATGATGTAAAAGTCTGTAGGAACAAGACAATCTCATATTTGAAGCAACACGTCAAGAATGAATCCTTTTGAAATTGTAGAAGAGGTATCTATAAGCTCGATATATGTCTTTGAAGGTTGTAACTCCAAAATACCTAGCTTCTTTGCAACACCCTCATACACGTTTACATTAGCTCATGTGTCATAAAGAGAATCCTTCAATTCCATACCTTTGATTGAGTACGAAACAACGAACATTCTTGGATTCAATAACTTAGGCAACTTCCTCAATGATGTTGGAGCATCCATTCCCTTCTCCTTAGGTGCGTTGTCACCATCATTATCAATGGGTAGAGGACACAAAATCTTAGGAGGCCTTGGATAGAGAATCTTGGGTTTGTAGACTCTTTCATCCCTGTCATCTAAAAGCTTCAGCTCCTTCAGCGTTTGGGTTGTGTGTATGGGATGCGTCGATCGACACACCTCCTTATGTCGATCGACACCAATATCTGACGGCAATTTCGAGGTGAATTTATCATACGTCGATCGATGCATCGAATTGGTGTTGGTCGACACAGACGGCTGAATCAAGCTCCCGTCCAAATTTTCATCTTGCATTGATCGATGCACTCCAGTGGTGTCGCCCGACGCACTGTCTGTAAGGAAAATTTCAGCATCTTGAACGTCTTCTACCTCCTCAATCTGCTCTGAAGTAAGATGTTTTTCACTTCTCAACGTGATTGCATTGGAGAAGTGCCTTGGTTTCATGTTTGTCTTTGCTGGAAGACAACCTTCTTGTCTCTTCACATTCTCAACAGTTTGAGTAAATTGAGTGTCGAGCTTCTTCACATGGATGTTGATAGCCTCAATCTCCCCATTCAAGTTGGTATACAGGCTGTCGATCTTTCCATTGAAATCAACTGTCATCTTCTGCTGTCTCTCTAGAATCTGCTCGAGCATAGCTTTCGTATCATCATCTGAAGATCTAGCAAGAGGTGATTGATAAGAAGATGATCCATAGTTCCTTGAGTAGTTGTTGCCTCTCTAATTATTTCCATTGTATCCTCCAAACCTCTGACTCTGAAAACCATTCCCATTGATGTAGGTAACATCCTTTTGATCATTCTCCTCCTCTAGGAAGAAAGTCTTCACTTCTTCAGGAAAGTGAACTGCATTCTTTCCCACTAGAAGGCTATGCACAGAATCCAATTTAGCTTTCACCTCAGCAAACTCAACTCCATATGTGTTTTCACGAGCTTTTCTTCTTTTGAGATCGATTTTCTTGGTGCTATTGCTAGAAGCCACGTTCTTAATCAGTACAAGAGCATCAGCTGGATATCTAGTCTTGAAGTCTCTATTACTAGCAGAATCTAGAGCCATCTGATGTCTCCAATCAACACCTCTGAAGAAGATGCCCAAAAGCTGAACCTCTGTGAACCCGTGGTGAGGACAATCCCTCTGATAACCCTTAAAGCGTTCCCATGAAGCTTTAAATGGTTCGGTTGGACCCTGAATGAACGAGGAGATCTTGGCTCTCAAATCCTCTGAGCGAGCCTCATCATAGAAGTGGTTCAGGAACATATTCTACGTATCATTCCATGTAGTCAGTGAGCACGGCTCCAACTGCTTCAGCCAGTAAGTTGCCTCTCCTCCTAGAGAGTAAGAGAACAACTTACAGAAGACATAATCATGTGACACCCCATTCGCCTTAATGCTGGATGCAAGGTCTTCAAACCTCTCTAGATGATCCATGGGGTGTTCGGACGAATGCCCATAGAACTGATGCTGAGCCACAAGTGAGAAAAACGCTGGCTTTAGCTCAAAGTATGTCCTCTGAAACGCAGGAGGATGGATAGCAGCATTGTTGGCATAGTACTCCTCAGGACGGTTATAATCACCCAAAATACGGTGATGTACTACAACCTCCTGATCCTGACGATCCAGCCGAACACGACGATCTAGCTCAGGTTGCTCTCGCTCTCTCGTAGCTTGATCGTTGACCTCTTCTATCACAATGATAGCATTGCCTGCAACAACGAGCTTCTGACCCAGCTCATTGTACCTTGTTCCCTCTCTGTCAACAAACTGACCTCCTTCACTTGGAAACAGAAAAACCGTTTGATTCACCATCTTTGCTTCCTTCGTTGTCTTTCTGTTTTCTCGCTCTAAAACTCGAAATTCAGAAACGAAATCCACTAGCTTCTGATTTCTGTCGCTCCGGGTTTTGCAAGATTGCATATACCTGAAACATAAAAAAAAAATGCGTAAAACGAAAATAAAAACTTAGACTAAATTCTAGAATCAAAATTCTAATGGTGATTTTGATTCCCCGACAACGGCGGCAAAATTTGATAGGCTCAAATTTAACCCTCAGCTAGACTCTCTCAAATTAAGAGGTCGTCGTAGTAGGGGTCGAATCACTAGAAATCAAATCACACAATAGAATGAATGACTTCAAATTAAGTTAAGCAAACGATGTAATGTAAATATTGCATATAAAAGAGAATAAGAAAGTGATACAAAGGGTTCGAAGAAATCTCAAATGTATGAAGCAACTTCTCTCCTAAAGCTCTCAAAAATCTCTCTCATTTTTGTTCAATAGAAAACAAGATGTCCACTATAAACCTAAAAGAAAAGCATATATAATATTCTAAAATCGAGATGGGGTCTTTTTGATAACTTATGGAAACTTCTGGGGCGAAAAGAAAATCTTCAGATTTGGAAAAATCACGTTTCTCCTTATCATAATAAGGTGTGTCGACCGACACACATTGATTGTGTTGATCGACACATGTATCTGACGGCAATTTTAAATCCGTCCTAGCGACTTCAACCTCTTTCCACAATGCTCCAAAATGCTCCATAATCACCAACTAAGCTCAATACGTTCAATGACCAGCAAAGACTCTAAAAAGACTCGAAAAATGATGAAAAGACTCGATAAAAGGATTTATAGAATGGTCGAAAACCGGCGAAAACCATGATATATCATGCGACTACCCCTCCCAACCTGTCGAAAATAGATGGTATCGTGCTAGCGGTTCTGTGTCGAGCTATCCCGGTAGTTTCCCGACGAATCATTTGGATCGAGGCAAGTTGGTCGAGTCGGTCATTGATTCGCTTGTTAGACTCTTCCTGCTGGTTAAACCGACTCATGATTGTGCTTATTACGTCGGTTAAACTGGGCTCGATCTCCGTTGCTCGTACCAATGTCGGGCTAGCTTGATTGCTCTGAGCTGGAATTTGGCCTTGGAGGGTTGAACTCGTTCCTTGTTCAATCCTTACTGAGTGCGGTTTGAGGGGTTATTTCTTGAAGCGTAGTTTGAACCGTGGGGGTGCCGTTGTTCGCTTTCTTAATTATCCGGTTCCATTTTGCGTGAGAGATATTTTAGAGCCCCCTTACCTGGCGCGTCAAATGTTGTAACTAGGTCGAATCGAATGTATATTTAAGGGAAGGTCGAATTATCTCGTTATATAATGGAAATCGAGTTACAAAGATTTTCTACTTGGAAAATATTACAAAGGAGATCGAACCGAAATCAAGTGATTTCGGGTCGAGTTCGAACTAGGCGAAATACTGAATCGGGTCGAATTAGCCAATGTGTAAATCCTTTGTCCAAAAATCCAAACAATGTGCTATCAAGTATCTCTTCAACTTCCTTTTATAGCACTAAAAACAAGGGTTTTGGTTCTTGACTATGGTTAACTTTTAACCATACTTTCTTTCCTTTTGTTCTGATCCATATTTCTTGGGCCTTAACTCCTTTTCAGGATATTTGGCCTTTCACCAAAATACACATCCAACAATTTACAGCGTGAAGGAGAATGTTTGTGTTATGTTTATGTTCTGCCTTTTTTGAAACTTTTCTTCAAAATGTTCAATTTTGAAACGTTAAAACAGAGAAGATCTTGTTTGTTCTGAAGAAGAGTTAGACCACAAAATTAGCTTCCTTACTAGCTTCTTGCTGAGACCACCAAATTTTTGCTCATAGTTTTTTTTGTTATACACATCCCTTGTACCAGTAATTGCCTTCACATTTTTGTTCTCTGTTCGAGAAAATTTCAACACACAAATTAATTAGCCTTTGTTGATTTTTCCAAGTCAAAGTTGTCTTTCTTCTCTTGGTGAAACTCTTCAAGTCAACTTTGCAATTGGTGAACATTGATATGTTACAGCTTCAATGTAAAAAACACCACACACTCTTCTGTATACAAACCAATCTTCTACGTTTCTCTGCTTCAAGAATCTTGTTCTACTTCTTCTTCTTGACAACGTGTTTGCCTTTTCTCTCGTTACTCTTCTTCTTCTTCTGTGTGGTCTTTGATTCAAGCTTATTGATGATCAATGTTCTTGCTTGTAGTCATGAGTCATGACCAGATCCAAGCTCTTTTGCAGTTCAAGAACAGGTTTGATTCCCGCGGTTACAAGCACAATGACTGCGGAGATATTTGGATGGGTTGCGATAAACATATGGATCGAAGCAATGATCTTCTAGGAATTTATTGGAGTTTTTATAAAAAACATGATAACCAAGAAAGGCGATTATGTCAGTTTGAAAATGGAGACGACTTACTTGCATAAGAAAACATGTGTATTTTATTTTCCCTTATTTGATTATATCGACATTTCTCTATCATGATTTCGAAAGTATGAATGCCGTTATTTTTCGAAAGCATCCACATTTGCAAAAATGATGATCATCTAATCTGAACGGTGCGAAAACAAGATTATTTATCGTTGGAGCTAAATAAGTCAAATCCTTGTTTGTTACTTCCCTTGTTGGCTTTTGGCTTTGGTATCTATACTATATATACCACCTTGAAGGAGAAGAGAGTGTTTAGACTACAAAATCAGTCTCCTTTACCACAAAGTTTTTGCTCAAATGTTGTTTTTGGGGTGGCGGCTTATTTAACCCCCTATAAATACCACTAAACCGTTTTGACCCCCAAACTTTTTATCTCGTTGTTTTAAAACATGTACTTTACAAACTGATCAAAACCAAACACGAAGTAATTATCTCTTTGTATTTTTTTTAACGCTGATTGTATTATGAAATCATGAGTTTAGTACAAAAGAAAATTGAAAAACCTCACAATAAAGAAACGAAAGAAAAAAGCCAATAGGCACCATGAAGACTAAGAGAGAACACATTCTCTGGGTGTGGTTGCAGAGACAAAATAGAGCATTCTTCGCTCTTGTCTATCGATCATGTTCAGTCCGGAACCTTTTAAGGGAAAGCAGCCTCGGATCTGATTAAGTTATCAAGCCAACGAGGGCCATCTCTGGATATGTATGACTGATGGTGCCCTTCAGCTATAACACTATTGGCTACGGTTTGAGTGATTTGATTGCACGATAACGGAGTCGACGCAAACCCCCAAATATCAAATTTATGAAGCTGGTGGAGTATACGGTCCATCAAACCATGATGTAGTGGAAAATTATGTGGGTTGAGGAAAGCTTCACGAATCTCTGTGAAATGAGCTTCAAAGACCACTCGATGAAAGTTGAGGTTTCTTGTAGCTTCAATGGCGCAGATGAAGCTCCATAGTTCTGTTTCTAACTGAGAGCTCATATTAGCATAAGATCGACGACTATGGAAAAGGGGTTTACCCGTGGAGTCTCTCGCAATCCAGGAGACCCCTCCATCTTTGGTTGCTGCACACTAATCGGCTCCAATGTTCCATTTTATTGTGTCCTGGCTCGGTTTGGACCACCTAACATTTGTGGCAGCCGCTGATGAAAGGTGGAGATCATATTGATGATGCACTGAGGGAGGAGCATTGAGGTTTAACCAGATGGTGGCTTCCTCCTTAGCTTGTGTGGTGGTGGAAACCTGCACAGTTGAAATAGTCAACTAGGTCTAGGTCTGAAAGCTCTGAGAAGAGAAACACCTAGGGAAGATCTCAAGAGCGTATGTTATTGAGTTTTTGCAAATATTACAAGTAGTTTCTGTGTAAAAATGCGGATCCCCTCTTTCGAGGTGTACAAAGTCTATTTATACAAGTCTAAGTCGGCTTAGGTCTACGCCTAAAGAGATACGGTCGAATCCCTATTCGGAATTCTCTCTCAGCGTAGTCGGCGGCCGCCTTTAGATCTTGTCCTCGTCATGGGCCAAAATCCGAGAGCTCGTCTTCTAGGCCCAGTCTTGTAGTAGAGGTCAGCGTGACTTGTTACTCGTGGGCTCCCGACTCGTTCTTTTCCATGTGGGCCTTCTGAGCTCGGCCCATTCTCTGTCTTGAAGTGAAATGATCGCAACGGTCTCTTGGAGTCTAAATGACCACTATAGACGTCGTCCTGGAAAGGTGTCGGTCCTAGTCCCAGTTAATCTGGAGAGCCGGTCCCAGAGACAGAGCTGGTCCATGAGACAGAGCTGGTCTAGATAACTGCGCCTACCTCTGGTACTTAGTCATTTTCTTGACGATCTCTACCGAAGTGAGATCTGACCCCAAAAGTTAGCCCCCAGCTCGGTAGTATCAGTTCTGATGATGCGGAGGTAAAAGAGTTGTAGTAAGGTTTCAAGAAAATGTATTGCTTGTCTTGCGTCTGACGAGACGAGATTGTGAAACCTTGTTTTGAGGACCTGCCGACGTTACTGAGCTTTCGTGTTCATGTTTAACGCATAGCCCAGTAAGGATTTTCAATAGACTTGTGTTTCTGAATTTCTGTTATAAAGTTTGGAGAAACTGGTCCTGTAAAGTTTGTAGAGCTTGTTCTCGTTAAAGCTCGTAAAACTTGTTTGTTTTGCCCAACTCTTACATGTTCATGTTAATGTTGAGATGGGCGTCATGTTTCTGTTTAGGTGCTTTCTGGACTTAGTAAAGATACTGTTTTTCTCGGAAGCTGAAAATTTAATTCCCGCTGAAATTTGGAAATTTAAATTTCTTTTATAAATTACAATCGTTAATTCCCGCTGGAAATTAAAAATTTGATTACTTTCAGAAATCGGGATTGTTAATTCCAGTGGACGACTAAAGCGTGTCACTCCTTGGTTTTGTCAATAACACTATAAATACTCCTTCCCCTTTTATTTTCTCCACAACTTCACTTAACAACAAGAAAGGTAAGATTCACTTTCTCTCTCCTCTCTTTACTTTTTGCTAGGGTTTTGGATTTTTTTTTTCTTCTTCTTCTCCACGCTGCCGCCACCTAGCTCAACCGTCTTCTTTGACAAAGCCAGAGCTCTCCGGCGAGGGCAGCACTGGATCGTGCTCGGCGAACCTGCGCTTCTTTGTCCTCGACCGACTCATCACCGCCACAACCCAGAGTCCTTGCTCCGTTCGCGTCGTCTCCGCTCCACATTCTTGACTCTCCAGTTCGACGCCGAGGCCTAGAGATCTGGAGGCAAAGCTCTGAGCTTGCTGTCAACCAAACGGCTCGTCGCCACTGCCGCTGAACCGTCGATCGGGATTTCTCCATCGCCGGAGATGGAGCTTTGAGTCGTCATCATTCTTTCCGTCTGTGAGCTTCGTCGTCGTCCTCCTTCTAGCTTCGTTCTTGTTTCTGAGTTGGTTTGCCTTAGCGAATTCCGACCACCTCGCCGTCTATTTGGACCAGTGCTTACTCGTACTCAGATTTGCGTCGAGAGGAGGCTTCGAGCCGAGGTATCTTTGATCTGCCCAAAAGCTTACTCTAACGCCTTGACCTATTGAGGAAAAACGAGCCGAACTATCCTCATCGATTGGTCGTCGCTTCGAATTCACCGTCGAAACCGAGTGTTAGCTTCGTGATGAGCTTCACGCCACATCACTGACCCTGAGAAATCACCGAAAGTCTCAACAAAAACTCTGCCGCGTTCCAGTTTGAGCAACGTCTTACTTTGGACCCGAAGCCATGGCGAGAATTTGTGATTCGTTGGAGGACTCGTCGTGGAGTCGTTGATGTGTGACGATGATGTTCGATGATGAAGACTTGATAACTTTGTCTCATATCATTGATCGTTAGTAACATTACTGGCTTGTTGTATTGAGGGTTCTTGTGGCTCTTGCCGTGCTTGGAACGTGAGAGAGATGTTATCGGTATCATCGTGTTGATTCGTCGTTTCGTCAGAGACGGTTCCACGTTGACTCTTCGTTGCCGAGAGCTCACCAGAGATTCACGAATCGTAATCGCTTCTTTTTTTGAAAAATTCTTACCACAAGCCAAAGTCGTTGAGCTCACCATTGTCTCTGAGCTTGCTAGTTCAGCCAAAATCGATCCGGAGAGGGGACAAAACAGAGCTTCGCTTTCTCGATGGTTTGGCATGACCATGATGACATGGCAACTTGTTGTGAACTTTGAACTATGACGAGGGTTCTCGGATTTTAAGATGTTGCGTTCTAAAAACGAGTCGTGACTTCGTCATCGTGGCTTCGGTACTTTAGTATTCCCGCACGTTGCTTCAATGTTAAGTCCCACGTCATCTAGAATCCATTTCGAAGCTAAGGACAACCAGTTATGAGCGCCTAGGACCGAGTTTCGAGTCCTGGTCTCAGATCTGAGTGATGGAGTAAACGCACGGAATCCATCTCTCGTTGATGAGCAAGTCGTCGATACTCGTATTTCCCCAGACGTAAAGGTGGAACAGAACGAGGATGAGATAAACGAAAGATTCGACTTAGCTTTGTTTCGTCGAAAGCAAAAATCTTCGACTCATGGAAAGCGTCGTGCTAGAAAGTTCAGACCTCCGGATCCATCGGGATCCACTCTATCAACAGAAAGGTCACATTCTCTTTTGAGAAAGAAACTTAACATCCCCGATGAAATAGAGTTGGTGGTTCTGGTACCCTAGGAACGAGTTGGCGATCCTCCGGAGGGGTATTTCACTTGTATGAGAGATTTCTCGAGGTGTGCTTCATGTGCTTCCCCGTTCCGTATGTGATTCTCGAGCTTCTAGCAAAGTATAGGCTTTCAATTCCGCAAATCACCCCTCGAGGAATTCGTCACTTAGTAGGAACCCTCGTTCGGAGTTATGAATGCGGGGAGACTTTAAGTGTTCATCATCTAATGCGCTTTATGGATATGCGGCGGTCTTTTCCCTTTTCTAAGCTTGTATACTTCGCCGTAAACCGGAAGAATCTTAGACTTATCCACGGGTTTGGCAGCAAAGACCGGCAATGGATGGATTTTTTCTTTTTCGTGTCGATATGCGAAGAGACTTTAGGAGATGGCCTAGGCCTAATCCAATCGAAATAGCTTAAAAAGGGTAGCCGGCCCTGTTATCTATCTTTGTGAGTCGGCTAGCTTTACTTTCGTTGTTCGTGATGTGTTTAACTTTTTTGTATCGATTATAACCTCTTGATTTGTTTATGTCTTTTTGCACTGACAGGCCCAGCACCGAAGGTTCCGAGCAACTGGAAGACAGTTTGGGAGTTGCTCAGTGTTCGAGGGTGCAATTGGAAGAATGACTTCTCACTGCGACGTGTCGAGAAAGCGAGAGCTTTCCTTGGAAGTTCTTCGGTCTCGAGTTTTCGTTTTTCAGATTGTTCAGGAGACATTCAATCAGAGATGGAGCGTCCACGATCTTTCAGGAGCTTAGCGCCTAGGACTTTGGGGAGTGGCAAGCCTCCGACGCCGACTACTGCGACCACTTCTGCAGCGCCGACTATTGTGCCTGCTCCGGCCGAGCCCACCACTGCACCAGCTTGTGCTACGCCGACCACAAAGCCAGCTTCTGCCAGGCCGACTATTGCGCCAGCTTCTGGCAAGCCGACTACTACGCCTCCTTCTGAGCCACGTGACACTTCTTCTGCCAAGAAAACCACCACCACTGCTAAGGGGTCGCGTCTCCCTTCCGTGACTAGTACTAAGGTTGTGGCCGCTCTGCCCGCTCTGCCCGCTCCTCTTCCCTCCGACTACGATGCAAAGAGGGCGGCCAAAGGGAAGGGTCACGAGGGCGACTAACGTAAGAGATCGTCTGACAGGGATGATGTGATCGACGTGGACCGAGAGTCGAAGAGGGCTCGGGCGAGATCCACTTCACCTCCTCGTCGTGTGTCCAGGAGTGTCTTTCAGGACAAGGCTTCCGCTAGTAGCCTCTTCTCTACTCTAGTGCTTCATAACGACGTCTTGGCTCCGATCAACACGGAGTCTTCTGGAGACATGATACGCCAGGGACTGAAGGTATATTCTCCTTTCTTTTTATTCATTTCCTTTTAACACTTAGTACTTTTTCTTTATTTTTGACATTATTCCCGTCTCTTTCTTTTGGCAGTTTCTCGCCCTTGTGAACAAGGTGGGACACGAACTTGAGGTCGAGATCGAGGACTTGAAGAATAAAATTGAGGACGAGATGCGTCGTACTGAGAATGCGCGCACCGCAGCCGAGGGTCTTCGAGTCGAGCGCGGCGCGGCCTGGGCGTCGACAGATAAGAAGAACAAAGAGCTCACAGACAATACCAACGAGATAGTCTCGCTCAAGGCCGAGGCAAAGAAGTCTGCGGCGGCCCTTCTTGCCGAGGCGGAGAAATCCGCGATAGCTCTTGCGGCCGTGCAGGAGAGGAAGCAGTACTCGGGTGCTATCGTGAAGAAGCGTGATGGTGAGCTTGCTAAGGTTGTGGAGAAGTTGAGGCAAGCAGACGAGCAGATCCGGAATCTCGAGAGAAAGTTTGCTCGTGCCAAAGGTAAGTTTACTGAGCTCCAGGGCGATCCGCGGAGCAACATGGTCTACCAGGTGCAGAGGGTAGCCAACCTTGACTTCGTTAGATTGTTGTTGGGTGTAGTCAACGGTCATGAGCCCCCCAAGCTTGAGGATGAGCTCGCCTTCCTCACCGCCAACGTCGCGGAGCATGCCGGGGATGAGGAGTGTTTCGAGCAGTTGATGAAGAGTCTCCACGGACTTTTGCATGTTCTTGACCCGAAAGTTAGTGGTGTTTCTTTTATAAGTGTAACTATTTCCTCGGATAAATGTAGTTATTTCCTTTCTTCACGGTCGGATTTTTATAGGTTAAGGTGCTCGCCGTGGTCACCCACGACCAGACACTAGAGACGTTTACGGCGAGTGTTGGTGTGGCTGACCCTTCGGGGTCGTTACTTGGCGGCGCTGGCTCTCGCAAGGCCGCAGTAGTAGGTGTAGATGGGAAGTTCTCCTTAATCGGCGGAGTTGAGGCCGAGGTGACCAAGAGCAGGATTGAAGATGTTGCTGAGGGCGCTGGGAGGGCTCCCGAGGAGATGAGGACGGATAAGGACTCCCAGGGGCCGAAGATCGACGTGCTTACCGAGGATCCGAGGCTCGACGACGTCTCTATTATCTATTGAAAAATCATGGACCAAGAATTGTAGTCTTAAAATGTTTATTGACATTTTTCATGAAGTAGTTTTTGTGATTTTAAATATTTAAAATAAAAATATATTAATAAATGATAAGTTTTTATTTTTATTTTGATTTGTTTCATATGTAGAGCTCCATACTTTTTGGTGACATATAATTTATATTACTCTTTACTTAAATTATCACCAATATTTTGAAATAAATTTCACATAATTTATTGTATGCACATAATTTTTTGTTAAAACTGAAATTTAACCACCTATATATTAATTTTGAATATGAATCTTCCCAAATTTTGTATTGTTCTTCTTCCATATAAACTCTTCCCAAAAAACAAGCGTCTTCTCAAAAACATGTAGGGAAAACTCCTTTACAATACATGTAGTTGTTTGCTTACATATTTAAAACAAAAATAAAAACAGAAATGTTTACGTGAAAACTGAAAAGAGTATTAAAATCCATGCTCCAACTCTTATTTGCAATTTCTTCACAAGTGAATTTAAAATCTAACTTTCCTACAAACAGTGATTAAACCTGGATTAGTCCAGAGAATATTTGAATACCCATCTCTTGACCGTAGTAAAACTACCTAGATGTTCAACACCTGACGGATCTTTTAAACCACAAAAGACACTGAAGCAAGAAAGCGTAGTTCTGCTCCTCCTTTCCCATCCTAAATGTTCATTAAAAACTTGGAACAATTATAAGATCTGAAGCTCAAGTAAGCCTCAGCCTAAAACCAACATAATGCTTTTATTTAAAAAAGAAGACCAGATTCTTTAGAGACAGATCAAAACTGAAGTTTGCAACATTAAGTCATCTATATATACACACATATACACATAAAGTAACAAAAGACGTGAGAGAAGAAAGATGATGTGGTGACAATGGTTGATCTTTGATCCAGCAGAAGAAGCTCGCTCTACTGTACTCTTTCTGATAAAGTTGCTTATGTTGGATTCCATCTTGTTGAATGTCAAGTTTGTGATCGCTCTATCGATTGAGTTTGTTTCCGATTCTATCTCTTCCTCTCTACACCTGCAATCAAATTATTGTCACTCAGTTTAGTTTTCTCAATAAGATTATAAAGCTTCAAATTCAAGTGTGGATGAGTAAAAGATACTCATGATCTTATACCTGGTTGCATCACCATAATCATATCTGGACGCTTGCATATGAAACTCTTCCGAATCCAACTTTTCGTATGAGTTCCTCACGAGCCGGTAAAACGTATCTCGGAAACATTTACGCGTCTCATCGGTTAACTGAAAGAAGGAAAAACCATGTAAGTTTCCAATACAAAAACTAAGTTCCAAGCAAGTCCATATCGTCAAATCACGGTAACAACTAACCTTTCCTGAAGCCCTTTGTAGATCCTGCAACACGAGTTCTTCAGAAGACAGTTCATCACCATATTGTGAATCTACCATGTTCCCTTCTCCAGAGATTGTATATGCCTTCAACACATAAAAAGATAATTCTTAGGCTTTAACATGATAATCTCAAAATCAACAAGAAACCACCACAGATCAATCAATCTCTTACCTTTAAAGGCATGAACATAGGAACTTCCCTGCCTCCACCATACATAGAGGAAGAACCAACACTGTTATTGCTACTCGAAGTACAATGAACATCTTCACCATCCTCTGGAACATCCTCCAATATAGAACTTCTTTACACACAGAGAGAGACAAAAACAACAATAAGCCTATGCAAAAAATGGTATTAAAACAAAACATATTTAGTTACAATTACGAAAGAATTTGAGACCGTACAAGAACATATCATCCATCTGTTCAATTCCTTCGAAATCATGAAGTGAAGAAGCACCATACAAGTTCAAAACGAATATGTTAAACATTACAAGTTCATTACAAGTTCAAAACGAATATGTTAAACACAAACACATATACAATATGTAATTATGTTTTAACTTTCAAATTAAATATCAAGGAGCACGATGATGGATAACACCGATAACTCTGCTCAAAGGTTGCTCTATGAAACGCATATCCATCAAAAAACTGCTTTCGCAAAACACATGAGACTAAAGAATAATACTATACAATTCACCCAAAAAAAAGAACAATACTATACAGAACTCCAATTACTGATTCAAGAACTAAAAGAGAAAAGCTTACCATGTTTTATTGGTAGATAAATAAGAGTTATCCTTCACTGTCAAAAGAAAGACCAATTCAAGTCAATTTTAGCAGAACAAATCAAAACATACAAATGTGAATATATGACACTGTATCAAAGTTGGAATATTTAAGATCCAAAATTTCGACTCTACTTAATCTAGAACTTAAATATCAAACTAAACCAAAACCATGTAAGTATCGAGAATCACAAGCAATGACTTGCTAGTTGAAACAAACTTGAAACGATTTTGGTGCGACTGTGAGAGTAAAATCGAACCTGGTTTCTTAGATTTGAATTCCATTTTATCAAAGGCGTCCCTGAAATAGGAATTACAACACATTAGCAAACTCATGTATACGCTCATCGAGGCTATAAAATAATCAAACTGCTTGAATTCTCCATCTATCATAGCATTAGACATAGAGAAGTTTTAAAATGTATCAGAAGAAAGAAGCAAACAAACCTTGAACTCTTGTGTTGGTGAATAGCACCAATAACAGCGCCAAACTCCTCTTTCGCTCTTTCAAACATGTTTGGCGCTTTGACTTTACTCTCATCGATATCACCATGACTCTTCTTATCAGAACGATCTCCTTCACCTACACACAAAATCATACAACATGAGATACACAACCAACTAATACACACTATTGTTCAACATTACATACCACATCCAAAAGAAATACTAAACTCGCCAGAACATAAACATCAATCATCCTTATTTAATCTCAAGAAACCACTACTAAACCCCATAAAAATATGCAGTGAATTCAATGATAATATACAAATGGCTTCCAAGTATCTCACGAGAAAAGACGAATTTCATGATTAAAATGCAATAAATCACCATTAAACCCCAGAAACAAAAATTGCGATGACTACGATGATAATAATCAAATTGGATTCTCCACAATACATAAGCACAATTGTATTGAACTCAATCCCTTTCCTTCTCTTTGAGATTACCCAACAAAAAAAGAACAATTGGAGACGAATCTAACTTTGATGAATTTTGATGTAATCAGCCAGGAGACTATCAAGAACATTATGGCCATTAGTTGTTGTATTTATGGGAGTGGGAAAGGGAAGGTAATGAATTAGAAGGCGATTGGTGGCTCTGCATTTATTTGGGTGTATAGGCCTCTCTGATTTAGCCGTTACCAGAGCGATTTTACTGTGGGAGTGGGGGATTGATTAGAATAATTAAAAAGTTAAAGCAAGACTTGATGGCGGTGGTCCCGTGAAACGGCTGATGGAAGAAGCTGAGCAGGTTTGGTTATGGTGGCATGGATGGTTTGAGAAGAGGAAGATGAGGGAAGACGTGGAGTGTATGTTGTTGGGCTAGGTTATGAAATTGTTTCCGGTATGTTGTTGGGCTTTATTGGGCTGTTCAAAGAAGCATTTTTTCGTGAACAAAAAAAGCATATAATGTGGTTTTTGGTTTTTTTAGAAATAAAATACTATGTAAATGAGTTAGTGACATGGCACTTTGAATGGATGAAAAAATTCAGAATTTTGTGCTGATGTGGCATGCCTTAGAAGCAAGGAATTTTTCCCCTTTTATATAAGAGCATGATTAATGCAGAACTTTTGTTAGTGTCTTTAATTAAAATGGAATTTTATACTAACGAAACTTGTTAAAAAAGTTCTAGACACATACCCAAAAACACAATTAATGAACCTTGAATAGTGGTAAAATGGTTTTTATAATGGTTAAAGACACTTACAAAGTGTGACCATTAATGATGGTCTAAAGGAGATTATTTAGGGTTTAGGATATAGCTTTTTAGGATTTAATGAGTTAATCTAATTCTTTTAGCAAATAATATTAGTTGTTTTAATTTATTTTATTTTAATTACATAATAAATTTTGATGGGCTAATAAAAGACAATATTATAATTAAATTAAAAAAGAAGAAGAAGGAAAATTATAAAACACGTGAATGAGGTCCCACAATTAATTTAATTTTTGGTTATTTAATTTAATTAATTTGTTAACTAAAATTTGATTGGTTATTGAATAGGGGGTGAAGGAGGTTGGTTCACCCCTAGGGTTTAGAATGCCAAATTTTATCGAAATTAAAGTTATTGAATTAGTGATGTTTTGATATCACAATTAACGACTTATTGTCCGTGGTAATATGAAATTGAAAATCATAGGCTTAAGAGCATCATTAAAACATATCTTTTTGGGATGTCATTAGACAAAAATGAATATAAAATGATTTAATTGAGAGACATAGTGATGACAAGGTTCTATGGAAAGACGTTAATGAAACGGTTCTTTGCCAAGTGTTCTTTCTTAGTTGGTTGATTACTTTGTTTGATAATTTAATATTTATGTTAGTCATTAAATTAAATAAATATTAATAAAATAATATATTAAAGAAACTCTCTTGGGTTTCTCTGATAAAAGTGCATTAAGAGCATCTCCATTGATAATATCTCTTAAAATATTTTTACTAATTTAATATTGCTATTTTCAGTAGAATTTAAATTTGTTATTAAAATTAATGTTGGAGACAAATGTAATGTGAGTTCTCGTTGGAGACTCTTCTCATGGGTTTCTCATCCTCTCTTTTCCTTTTCCTAATTTTTTAATTAATATTTTGGCATAATTATCAATGAGATACTCCAATAGGGATGCTCTAAACAAAAAATTGTAGCTCTTCCAATAAGATATAATACAGTAAACTAAAACGGACTTTAAACTAGCTTACCTTTAATATGTTCTCATACTTTGTGCTGGTACATCTACATCAGTTTCTTCATTCTTTTTGAGAATTTTTGCATTTTCTTAACATACTCTATATGGTAGGATGATAAGAAAACTCTTATCTCGCAAGATCAATACATTTTTATGCTCCAGTGAGTTTGAATGAATCATAATTCTGACATAAATATCAATGCAAGAAGATGGTTTGAATCGCAGTCGCAATGCTCACTCTAAGCTTTCATTATGATCATATATCTTAACAACAACGCGAAAACAAGTATCACTACAACATCATGTATACGAAATTTACTAACTTTGAATTGTAAAATATTGATATTTTGAAACACGTGATATGTCACATATATTATGTACATTCGATTATCATGTGTAACCCCTTTTTTTTTTTTGCTAAAAATCATGTGTAACCCCTTTTCTCGTAAGTATATGGAAGTTCAGTATAGTACCTAATAATTAATGAAAGATTAGTAAAATGTGAAAGGTTTGTTTCTTTGTTTTGTTTCTAGGAATAAACAAAAGGCACAAAAAAAACAAAAGCCATTTGAGTACAATTGCTTCAAATTTCATATTCCAATGCTTAATTAATCCTCGTTGTCAAAAAAAATAATCCTCGTTGAAAACTAATTAATCATATGCAATTAACTAGAAAAAGATACTTCAAATTCAAACCACGTGCGTTATTTAAACGTGAATGCGCCTAAACCAACTCGACACTAAAAATACAAAAGAAAAAAACAAACCAAGAAGATACAATGAATGATGGATCATCATCATCAAACACAAAGAATATGGACGTGGATGTCTTAGTAGATGAATCCTACTTCTCTGCTTTATTCGATTACGAAGAACTTTTCCCAATCTCCGACGAGACTTACGCAACGGAGCTTCATCTCCAAGAAGCTCTCTTCTCTTCTTTGATCACTTCAACGGTAGAGATCAATCACCGGATTTTAATCTCTAATAACCCCTTGACCAAAAATGTAATCTAAAATGACCTTCTAATAACTTTGTTATTTGTCTTGATTTTTTTTAATTAAAATGCAAGTAAAAGACGATAATGTCCCTAATGGATCTGGGCAAAAGACAAAGGATACGGTTGTTTTCCCCAAATCAGAAGGGTCGAAACCCTAAAATTCTTGTTTCCAGATTCGAATTTGATCCCCGAGAAAGAGAGAGAGAAACCCGATTCCGAGAGAGAGAAACCGTATTCCGATCGTCTTTAAGTCGTCGCCGCTTTCGCTTTGTCTCCTTCGTCTTGTTACCACGATTCCGAGTGAAAGAGAGACACGCCCGTCACCGTTATAGGTTTTTTTATGTTCTTGTTTCTATATCCTTCTCTCTCTCCCTTTGATTTGTCCGAGATTATGGATTTTCAAGTTTGAGATTAGGGATTTCAATAATCTGAGATTGCGACGCGATTTCAATGGGTTTTCGATTAGTCGAAAAACAACTTTGCAATTTGTAGGTTTTGAATTTGTTTCACAGATTTATAGGTTGCGAGATTGAAGAAAATCGAATGAGTTTGTTTCTCTTCTTGTTTCTATGTTCCTCGTCTCTTTGATTTGGGTGAATGGGTAATTGATGTTCTAAAATTTGAAAATTTAATAGATTTTGTTTTGGTTTTGGTTGTGCATTTTCGGACCTGGAATTAGAGATTTAGAATTGGAATGAAATTGGTTTAGACTTTTGATATGAATTGAATGGGTTTGTTTCATTTTGCATTGTGGTTATGAAATTAAGGATTTTGTTTTGTTGCCCTTTTTGTAGAAATGGATAGTAAGAAGAAAGGGAAAGTTAGCCAACGGTATGCTGTGAGCGACAATAGTGAGTCAAAAACCGATGGGGCTTTGATAGGGTCAGAGCCGACATCAAATCCATCGTCATCGAATCAATTGCTATATGATTTATCCCCAACAAATCCAGTGACAAGAGATCCATCGCCAACAGATCCAATGCCAACATATACCAGTCCAACTGATCCCATGCCAACAGATCCATCGCCAACGGATCCATCACCATTTGATTTATCCCCAACAAATCCAATGACAAGAGATCCACCGCCAACAGATCCAATGCCAACAGATACCATTCCAATTAATCCCATGCCAAAGGATCCATCGCCAATGGATCCATCGTCATCAAAGGTATGTAATGAATCTGCATCTCTTAGTATTAATTAGGCTACAAAAAAATCAGAGAACTGGTAATAATGAGTATGAATGTGATGTAATCGGTGAACTGGTACTAGTGAGTATAAATGTTTGTACATAGGATAAATGATTATACTAAGTATAAGTTTGTTATTATGGGATTGACATTATGTTTGTATCTCTTAGTATTAAATATTAATTAGGATAATATAATCACAGAACTGGTAATAATGAGTATGAATGTTATGAAATCACAGAACTGGTACTAGTGAGTATAAATGTTTGTACATAGGATAACTGATTCTACTGAGTGTAAGTTTGGTATTCTGGGATTGACATTTTGTTTGCATTGCAGGATAAAGAACAGTCATATACCCTACCAATGCAGCCTGAGCGTTTTTTCTTCCAACCTAGCCAGTTTAACACCCTATGCAAAGTAAATATGAGGTGTGGTTTGAAAGATTTCTTGGAGACCATTGAGACAGTGGGATTGGAACCGGAGTTGGAGTGGTTTAAGAAACATGGTCAGTTTCAGCATGTATTTCACATTTTTAGGGAACCAAATCACAAGTCTCAAGCATTGTGGATGTTGTTTCTTCGAACTGTGCATGTGGATAGGAGGAGAGCTGTTTGGTTTGTGGTCAATGGTGTGCCTATTCGGTACTCTATGAGGGAACATGGTCTCCTATGCGGGTTTAACTGTCATGATTATCCGGCTGGAATCAATCCGGAGATGAACTTGCGGTATTATGAAAGTAAGTTGAGGAAGAAGTACTTTGCGAATAAGAAGAATGTTATACAAAATGTGAAGGATAAGCTGCTTTCATTGAAGCAGAAGAGGCCGGATGAGAATCGCCTAAAGTTGGCGATTGTGTACTTCTTAAGCGCGGTAATCGCATGTAAGTCTAAGAGCAATGAAAATATAAAGAAGTTCCTATTTAGAATGGTTGAGGATCCATAATTGTGTAAATCATATCCGTGGGGAAGAATGACATTTAACAGTTATGTCAATGATATTTACAACTCGTTGGAGTTAATGAAAGGTGTTGCCAATGGCGCATGGACCATTGCTGGATTTGTATATCCTTTGCAGGTAAAAGTCGTATTTTCCTAGTTATGGTTAATTGTTTACAACACATATATGTTGAATATAACTTTTTTTGTATCTTTATGTGTAGATATTGGCTTTTGAGTGTATACAAAAACTAAAGGATACATTTAGGACTGAAATTGAAGGAAGAGATGCAGCGTGTCCAAGAATGTGCAAGACGATGTTTGCACCTTCTAATATGAAAAGGTTGGCCATTGGAAGATCTCTATGAGAAGCTTGGTTCTCCTGAGGTATTAATTGAACTTATTTCTTAAGTAGAAAATTGTTGGCCAATGTTTATAGCTAATTAGTACGAATTTTCATTTTCAGGAGATTCAAAGTATCTTGGAAACAGATTTTCAAATAGAAGAAATACTTTTGGAGCGCATCTTAGATAATGGACCATGTTTTGAAGGCCACGATATGATTCAAGACGGTTGGAACGAGCATCTTGAAGAGGAGAAGAAGATATGTTGGAAAGACTTGTATGATGCAGATGTGGCTGCCCAAGCATCCATTCTGAAAGAAAAAACTATGTCGGTTACAGACTTGGATCTAGAGAAGAATCCGGCTTTGCTTCAGTTTATCACAAACTTAGAAGATAGAATGAGGAAAGAGATGGTTGTGGAGTTTGACAAGGTGAATATTGAAGTTGAGGATTTAAACATTGGCTAATTAGCTTGGAATGTTGTTTTAATGGAACTGTTTTTAGGTACTTTGTTGTTGTTTTGTAGGTGCTTGAAACAATTTGGAAGAAATCGTAATGATAAGCATTATTTGACAAAAGTTCTAAACCTGGTCATACTGGTTTAACTAACAAGTGAACATGAAAAAGAAAACTGGTCATATTGGTCTAACTAACAAGTGAACATAAACGTGTGAAAAAGTAAAAAAAAATTATTATAAATAAGCATATTTAATACATGCGCCGTCAAGCCTATTAAATAAAATTTAAAATTTAAACATAGTCATACTTAGTTTTCTAGTATGACCATTTTACACATAGTCATACTTTGGTGGTTTTCACGTATTATTAGTCATACTTAGGTGAAATCATCTTTTTCCAGTAGGAGTACTCCAATGTAATTATTGAATCATATTTACTATCATTTCATGTATTCAAATGTATAATAACTTTATTTTTGCATATTTGACATAACAATGAGGTTTGTACTCATACATTATCCTTATGTATGAGGTATATTTTAGGAAAAAATGTGTTTTTCTCTAATTTCATTATTAAACTTTATATGTTTTATGTGGTCCCTAAGTATTAATTAGCTATATATATGGACTTAAGGATCATGAAAATTAACAAAAGAGAAAGAGGAAGAACAAACCTAAAACCCTAAACCATAGTCATACTCATTCATACCAGTTATATATGGCAAAGAGCATTAGAAACCTAAAAACATAGTCATACCTACTATTACCAGTCATATATGGCAGAGACTTTAACCAAAATAAAATAACACATTCATACCTAGTCATACCAGTCATATCTAGCAGAGACTCTGACCAAAATAAAATAACACATTCATACCTAGTCATAGACTCTGACCAAAATAAAATAACACATTCATACCTACTATTACTAGTCATACATGGCAAAGAGATTTACCAACGTAGTTTAAGTACTCATACAGACCATCCCGACCGTTCCCTCTTCCTCTTCATCTAAGTTCTCCCGTTGACGTGTGCCGTTTTTCTTGATTTCTTCCTTTCTTAACTTTGTGGGGCGGGGGAAAGCCGTGGCAAAGCTTGTTAAGTTCGGTTGTAGGTATCAGCCAAGTTGTCCTATGTGGTACAGAATATATCGTCTCTTTATATGCCGATACCCACTTCTCGACCAAAAAATAGTTGGAGGCAAACTCATAATGACGAACCGTAGTCTCTTCGCTTAATCGGATGATAGCTTGTATTGCATGCACGCACGGGTACTTGTCTTTTTCAAAACACTTGCAACTGCAACTGTTCTGACTCAAATTAACTACATAATTCATCCCATCAAGGCCCATCACTTTGTACTCATAAGTCAAACTGCTTAGCTCTTGTGACAATAACTTCTTTCTTATCGGTATTCTCTCCTCAATTATGTTGTGCACGCAAGGCACCAACTTTTGTGACTCGGGTACTTCGGCAGATGCTCTCCGATTGTTGTTGAACCATTCTGCTATTTTTTCAATGATCATATCAATCATTGGTAATAACATGTACTTCCTTGCTTCTTCGAAAACGCCATTGACCGATTCTACACTATTGGTTGTATAAATGTTGTACCTTTCCACAGGAAAATAACATCTTGCCCATGTGTCCATCGTCGTGCTTTTAGCGAGATATAAGGCTGCAGCAGGATACCTTCTACTGAACGCAGTATAAAGTCTAAGGAACTCAACCTCCGTATAAGCTTATGCGCATTTCATGAACTGCGCCGCAACATTTTCTTTCTTCTTAGCCAAAACACTTGCTTTCACATTCTGAGACAAATGGTATATACAATACCCATGTGCAGACGATGGGAACACCTTCACAATTCAACTGATGAGGGATACATTTCTATCGGAAATAAAAACCAATATACGAAAATCTGGATCTTCCTCTTCCATTACAGGACTTAAAGCTTTTTTTAATTCCATCATAAACCACATCCAACTTTCTTCTTTCTCACCATCAGGTACACCGAAAGCTATTGGATAATGGTGACGATCAGGATCCTGAGCCATCGCAACAATTAAAATTCCACCATATTGATGTTTAAGGTGGGTGGCATCCACAATGATAACTTTTCTCATGGCTTTAAACCCTTGAAGACAAGCTCCCAATGCAAAGAACAAAAACTTAAACTTCATGTCTTTCTCCCATTTGACATTTGCTTTTGTTCCCTCATTCACAGTCTTTAGCATATACATATAAGCCTCCAAGTTCAAATAACTCTCCTCTGGACTACCCCGCAAAGCATTAGCAGCTAGTTCTTTTCCCCTCCATGCAGTAGAGTAACATATGTCAACACTAGCTTTTCTTTTAGTCATCTTTATCAACTGTTTCGGTTTTGGAGTCTCAAAAGTACCAGGATACTCATCCTGCACAATAGAAGAAATTATTGCTGCTGACCCTTTCCTTCTTTTTATCATTGTACTTGCATCAGCTTTAGAGCATGTATGCATCTTATTGTAAGTGATAACCACCCAACTATCTGAATCGTTAGCTGGTCGAACTCGTAAATACCACTTGGAACCATTTTTCCGATACATACATCTGAGCACATATAAGTCTGGGGCCGACTTAAATACGTGATACTCAAAAGAATTCTGATGTGAAGCTATTTGAACTACTATCCTCACTGCGTCCTTACTTGGAAATTCTTCACCCACTTGCAATATGTCATCTAGACCATCTTCCCATGGAATACCTACTGCCCTAGCTCCTTCAGTAACATCCTCTCGCTCATTTTCTTCATGCGTACCAAAGTTATTCTCATCATCAAACTCTCGGTAATCTATGATTCAAACAGTTATACCAGTTACACCAGTAATACCAAACAAAGAGATCACATATAAGAAATCAAACAGTTATACCAGTTTCTCCCTCTGATTGATGGTTTGTGTAAAGAGTCATTAAACCATCCTGAGTAGCAACATCACATTCTTCAACCTCTTTTGTTGTCACTTGCATATTTTTCTGAGTTTGATCCACATGTTCATGTTCGACGACCTCCACATGTTCATGTTCGACGACCTCCACATGTTCATCTTCGACGACCTCCACATTCAAAAGATTTCTTTGACCATCTCCGTTCACTTGCATTAGGTAACTAAAAATGTCATCATCATTCGAGATAGATGATGGATTCGTAACTTTCAAAATCATCGGGAAGAAACTGAGTCTCAGACGGAATGGATCTATCATGATCTTTATGCCAATTCGTTCCACCAACGCCGAATAAGTCACCTCTTCCGGCTTGGTCTGTATTGGTAAAGTGATAGTTTTATCTTGTCCTAAGATCCATCTTGTGCAATCGCCATCCGTTGAATAATATCCTCCATAATCAAAACATATGATTGTGCAATTCATTGTCCCCTTCAAATGAATAAGAAAATAACAAATATCGTTAATATAATTATGTTTCAGTAACACCAGTCATATCAGTTACTCTCACAAGTTTTAGTTATACTAGTAGTACTAATCATACCTCTGAGTTTCGTTTTACCTCTGCTTCCCTTTACTCAGCACGATTCAGCACGATTCAACTACAATTTTACCAAACAACTTATCACATCCCTTCAATAGATATACAAAACAAGTCCAATGTGCAAAACCCTTTGAAAAACGACATATTATCTAACAAAACCTAAATTAGAACAAAACCTAAACACAAAATTACAAATACGTGAGTATCTTGCCTTCTTCACTACGATTCAGCTGTGTAACGACAAATTGAGCAAACTTATCACATGGGTCTGTTTTTTTTCTCCAACGAGATGAAGAAACGATGACGACGAGAAGAATAAGGACGATGACGAGAAGAAGAGGAAGAAGCTCGGATTCGCCGAGCAAAGAAAGTGGACGATGAGAAACGATGAACAATGATCCAAATCTTACATCGCTCTGTTTTTTACCGAGAAGAGGACGCACGGAAGAACGAATATGACAATAGGAAGAGGAAGAAGATTTTGTAGAAGACACAAAGAGATTGAACAAAGGAAGAAGAGAGGAGGAGTGTCCAAAAGAGAAACAAAGAAACGTTCCTCTGTTTTTGTGTTTTTTGGTCGAGGAAGAAGAGATGAACAACAGCCCTACACGTGGAAGTAGATGGTTGGTTCATTTGTTTTGGTTGTTGAGATTATTAAGCAGAATTTAAGTTTTATTAGGTAGTTATAATTAGTGAAAGATATATTATAATAAAAATAAAGTGAGGGTAAATTGAGAAAGGTGAAAGTTGGGGGTTAGTTAGGTTAAAAAATCTTGAGGAAAGTTCTTTGAGATTAAAGTCCTCAATCACCATCCCCAAGTGATCCACAGGCATCTCGTCACGCAAATCAAACAAGAACCAAACATCAAGATCGAGACCGAAACCTTCGAACCATCTATAAGATTATGCATGATCTGCATGGACGAAAAACCAACCTCCGATATCTTCCAAGGAACCACAACATGCACACACTCCTACTGCACCGAGTGCACCATCCGTTACGTGGCGACAAAGATCAAAGAAAACGCATTGATGATCAAATGCCCTGACATGGAGTGCACGCGACTCATCGAGCCGTACACCTGTCGTGATCTGATCCCAACGGAGGTGTTCGAGCATTGGGAGAAAATATTGTGTGAGTCTTTGATCTCTTCTTGGGACAAACACTACTGTCCGTTTAAAGACTGTTCGGCTATGATGGTCGTTGACGATGGAATCAATGCTAACGTGACGCAGACCGAGTGTCCTTCGTGTCACAAACTGTTTTGCGTGCGGTGTAAGGTGACGTGGCACGCTGGGATTGGGTGTGAGGAGTTCCAAAGATTTGGGAACTCGAAGAAGAAGAGTAGTGATGAAAAAGATGCTATGTTGATTCAGATGGCTAAGAGTAAGCAGTGGAGAAGGTGTCCTAGATGCAAATTTTATGTTGATAAAGTCGATGGTTGTTTGCATATAAGTTGCAGGTTAGTGTTTTATACTTTTTATTCACTACAAATCATTTTGTTAGGAAATAAGTTGAATATTTCGTTTTTTATTGTTTTGTAGGAGTGGATTTCATTTTTGCTATGGTTGTGGATCGGCGTGGGATTATCATCACGCTTGTCCAGTCTAAAAGCAAATCGATGCATAGTTCGATTAATTTTTTGTATTAATATTATATTAAAGCCTGGTAGAAAGCGTTTTTAGAATACAAGGTGGAATACGGGATGAAATACGAAGCCGATGTCAACAAGAAAGACATGGGAAACAAAGCCCAAAGCCCTAACAAGTAACAAAAAATTACTTGTAGTTCGATTAATATTTACGTATGTTTTAATTAAATCATTAAAATAAACAAAAATTGATTTACTTGTAGGGACCACTAAATTTATTTCTCTCCATTCTCTCTCCCACGTTTCCTTCTTTTTTTTTTTCTTCTTTAATTCAAATATTAAAACATAAAACCCAAATACTAAGGGTGTAATTGGTAATATGAGTTACCATGAGTCAAGATTGAGTTATGGTGTAACTCATAAGTAAGTCAAAAATGTTACCAATCATGAATTAAAATATAATCTTTGATTTTGAGTTTGAGTTATAGTGTGTTATTGTTGATTTACAAATTTGAGTTATACCCTTTGTCAAATTGGTAATTTAACAATTAACTCAACATCATGGGAATTCTCATGTATTAGAGATGGATTACTATTTTTCAAATAAAAAAATCTAAATTTCTAACTAATGTTAGTTTTGTTTTTTTGGTGGGTGTGTATTTTATTACTACAAACTTTTTAAAATAATCCAACGACTTTTATTTAGCCAAATATTTTTGTAAATTTTATAAGTTCTATGTGAAATGATTCAAAGTTTCAAATAAAGTTACTCTTTAGTCCTTTATGAACAAAATAATTTATTTTCTAATTTATTATATTTAAGTTATTTTTGTTTCATTTAGATCTATTTGTTACTATTCAATTTGTAATAGAAAAATGTACAAAAGCTTATTGTTACTAGCTTTAAATTTAATTTGTTTTTTATAACACATACTGCAACTTATACATCAAAAATGTTACCAGTAACTTGTATCAATAAGAATGTTAACTAATTGTTTTACAGCAAACTCACCACATAAATCTGCAATTTCTACCATATTTGTTTACTGCAAATTACATCAAATTACAACACTTACTGTAACTCAACTTTGACACCACATGTTACCAAGCGGAGCCTAAATCGAATACAAAACTCTAAACCTCAAATACCAAATTCGATATTCAAATATTAAACCCTATACCCCAAATACTAAAATTTATATTCAAATACTAAACCATAACCCCTAAATATTAAACCCTAACCCCCTAATACTAAACCCTAAACCTCAAATATTAAATCCTATATTTATATATTAAACCCTAAATCCCAAATACTAAACCCTAACTCTAAATACTAAATCCTAACCCCCAAATACTAAACCCTAAACCCCAATTACTAAACCCTAAACCCAACATACTTAATCCCATATTAGATTTAGTTTTAAATATTTGAGGTTTAGGGTTTAGTATTTGTGATTTAGGGTTTAATATTTTGGGTTTAGGGTTTAAGTATATTGGGGTTTAGGGTTTAGTATTTGGGGGTTAAAGTTTAGTATTTAGAGTTAGGGTTTAATATTTGGGGTTTAGGGACTAATATTTAAATATAGAGTTTGATATTTGGGGTTTGGGGTTTAAATTTGAAAATTTGGGTTTAATATTTGGGGTTTATGCTTCAATATTTGAATGTAGGGTCTGGTATTTGGGGTTTATGGTTTAATATTTGAATATAAGGTTTGATATTTAGGGGTTAGAGTTTTGAGTTTTATTGGGTTATATTTTAGTTTTTGAATTAAAGAAAAAAAGAGGAAGGAAGTGAGAAAAGAAAAGTGTGAGAGAAAAATCTAGTGGTCCCATATTAATTCAATTTTGATTTATTTTAATAATTTAATTAATTCAGTTTTTTTATCTCAATTTTGATTGGTTATTAAAGAGGGGGTGAAAGAGGTTGGTTCACTCGTATGGGTGAACCCAAGAATTGTTCTTTTTCAATGCTTCTTCTTCTTTTAACGCTTCTTATTATCTCCTTCTCTTCACAATGCCCTTCTTCTTCTTCTCGAATTCTGAATTATTTTTGGTGGAAAACCATTGCTTGCTTCATTTTGATATGGCTACGAGATTGCAATGTTCAAATCATATAGTTTGTTCAATGAAATTAATTGGTATAGTATAATTATGTAGTTCGATATATGCAACGTTTTTTCATAGTGGACTATTTGGATAACCATAGATGATATAATAGCTAACTATTAGTATATAACAAGTGGACTATATTAATTAACTATATTAATAAACATATAGACTTAAAGATACACAACTAAATTGATTATTGTAATGTTTATATAGTGAACTCTAATTTTTTTTTTTGAACTATCATGTATATAGTGAATTATATTTATATCAATTTCTTAAATATCGTTATATAGTGAACTATATTTTTATATCAATATTCTTAAATATTGTTAGTGAACTACATTTTTATTTGATAGCTAACTAACTATTTACCTAGTAATTAAATATCTTTATATAGTGAACTATAACTATTGTTTATATAATGAATAATATTTGTATATCGACAAATATCTAGATATAGTGAACTATATTTTTATATTATAATGTTTATATAGTGAATTATTTTTATTTATTTTTGGGCAACAAATTTTACTTCATATTAAATCTTCTTTTTGGGCCTAGCCCACTACATTTAAGCCTGCCTTAGCCAAGTCATCGGCCTTTGTGTTTTCTGATCTCGGAACAAAAGAAAAAACAATAGATTCGAAGAAGCTTGAGCAAATGACGATGTCCGCTTGTACGCCGTGGATTTATGTCAAGAGGAGATTCTGATTCAAAGCTTTCACCAGGGTTTGGGAGTCCGATCATATCACAATCTTTGATACACAGAGACTTAGCGCATGAAGAAGCACCGATCGCACTGCCAAAGCCTCCGCCGCCAGAGCAGACGAAACTTCAGTAATCTATGCTGAATGATCGATGGTGGTACCGTGTTTGGAGTCGATAGTCCATCCGATACCTGCAATCTCTGAATTGGTCAACCAAGCCGCATCAGTGAAGCAAACGGTGAATCCTTCCCAAATGGGTAGCAGATTCTTTTGATTCGATTGGCCAGGAGCAATCGAGGGGATCGGCTCAGGTTGAGCATCAATCCATTCCCTGGCATCGCAACACGCCTTTAACACCGTCTCAGATAGCGAAAAGTCACGATTGCTAAACACGAGTTGGTTCCTGGAGATCCACATAGACCAACAGATCCAAGCAGATAGGGTTCCTTTCTCCAAACTCAGAGGGGGTAAGGAAAATAGCTTAATAACCCGTTCCATTCCCTCCTTGACACTTGATATTTGCGAGGAATCAAATTCCTCCGCACTAACCTTCTTCCACACTTCTATGGCATAGGGGCAACGGAAGAGCAAATGGAGGATTGTTTCTTCCTCCTCACACCTACAACATTTAGTGGCAGCTGCTATGTTCCTTAGTGCGAGTTGGTCTCCCACCGCCAGAGCACCATGAAGGGCCTTCCACAGAAACAATTTAACCTTGGGAGGAGCTTCCATCGACCAAACTTGGCTGTTCCAGTCTATAGGTAGCATCAGGTGAGCATTTGGAACCTCTCTCTCTCTTTTTCAGCTTCAATATATCCTGATCTAGTGGTATATTCTCCATTGGGGTTTTTTAGCCATCTTCTCTTGTCCTTGGCTCCCAGAATATTGGGTTTGAGTTTGAGGATAATATGTTTAAAGTGTGGTAGGATTTTATCAATCTTTTCCTCATTCCAGGTTGATGAATGTGGATGGATCAAGTCACTAACCATAAGGTCTTGGTTCATTTCTGTAGCAGGTCCCATAGGCTCGAGTTGCTCACTTATAGATAACCAGGAATCCTCCCACAGGTGGATATCCTTTCCATCTCCTATAACCCAGCCCAATTGTTTCTTCAGCAGGTCCCTTCCTATCATCAAACTTCTCCACCCATGGGAGGCTTTATGAGGCACAGAACAAACCATCAAGGGAAGGTCACAACAGTATTTCCCCATCAGAGTTCTAGCCAGGAGACCAGATGGGTTGTTCATCAGTCTCCAGCTCAGTTTAGCTAGCAGCGCTTCATTGAAATTGGTAATATCCTTAAAACCCAATCCTCCCATACTCTTTGGTTTAGTCATCTTATCCCATGCCACCCAGCTAATCTTTTGTTGTTCAGGATTTGCATCCCACCAGAATCGAGTCAGCGCCGACTGTATCCTTTTGCACAAGGATTTGGGAATCTGAAAACAAGTCATAGCATAAGTAGGCATGGCAGTCAGGACACTCTTCAGCAGAACCAGCTTCCCAGCAGTAGACAGCAGTTTGGATGACCAGCTAGCTGCTTTGAGTTTGATCTTATCAACTATGGAAGAGAATAAATCCTTTTTGCTTCTCCCAAAATGCTCAGGCAGACCAAGGTATTTGCCTACTCCTCCTTCATTTTTTATTTGTAGAATTCTTTTCATCTGAGCCTTTAGTCTGCGAGGGGTCTTTCTTGAGAATGTGATAGATGACTTCTGGTAATATATGAGTTGTCCTGACATTTCTTCATAGGAAGTCAAAATTTTATTGAGTTCTTGACCACTTTTCTGCTTGCAGTGCAGAAGAACATAGTGTCATCTGCAAATAGAATGTGGTTGATGTGTGGACTCCCTCTAGCAACTTTTACACCCAGCAGTTTCTTCTTCTCCTGAGCCCTTAAGCAGAGTCCGGATAACACCTCGCCACAAAGAATGAACAGGTAAGGAGAAATAGGACCTCCTTGTCTCAAACCTCTACTGGGTATAACATGTCCAATAGGGGCTCCATTGATTAGAAAGGAGAACGTAACAGTAGTAATGCATTGCATTATCCATTGAATCAGAGTAGCATGAAAGCCTAACCTCTGTAGAACTTGCTTAATAAAAGTCCATTCTAGACGATCATAAGCCTTACTCATATCAGTCTTGATAGCCATAGCACTTCTTACTTCTGCATTAGATGTCTTGAGGAAATGTAGATATTCATGTGTAATTAGGACATTATCTGAGATGGCTCTCTTTGGCACAAAAGCTAATTGAGTCTCTGAGATAATTTCTTCGAGTAGTGGTTGTAGCCTTCTGGAAATTAGTTTAGAGATCACTTTATAATAAACATTACAAAGGGCAATTGGTCTGTAATCAGCCACCTTCTTTGGACTCGTGACTTTTGAAATCAGTCTTATGTGAGTCTCATTCATGTTGTTTTGCATGATTCCATACCTGAAGAACTCTTTCACCTCAGTAATCAGCTCTGCACCTATGATATCCCAGTGAGTTTGGAAGAAGCAGGCAGACAATCCATCGGGCCTAGGAGCCTCATCAGGATGAATGGAGTCCAAGGCTGCCTTGATTTCCTCATCACTAGGATTACAGATTAGGGCCTGATTCATTTCTTCAGTTATGATCGGCTTTAATGCTGACTCCACCACCTTCTCAGAGTAAGCAGGATCACAGGAAGATGAGGTAAACAGCTTTTCGAAATAATATGTGATTACTTTGGCTATTTTCTCTTCTTCAAAAACCTCCTGCCCTATCTCATCTTCTAAAACTGTGAATTTGTTTCTTGCTCCTCTACTTCTAGTGGAGGCATGAAAAAAACATGTGTTACGATCGCCAAGACTTAGCCACAATTGTCTACGTCTCTGCTTCCAGAAATGTTCTTCAGCCAGGTAGGCCTGATTCAATTTCTCCTTCACTTCACCAATTAGAGCAGAGTTAGCAGTAATGTCAGTAAGAACTTTGTCCAGCTCCAGCTGTAGTTCTTGGATGAGGATTTTGCTGTTCCTTTGTTGTTGTCTATTCCTGAGAACAATAGCCTTCCTGCAACGTTCCAATTTACCCTGGACTTTGAGTTGCTTACAATCTGCCCAGGTTTTGGCAACTAGTTCCTTAACCTCCTTATTATGTTTTAGTCTTCTATCATACCTGAAAACTCCTCTTTTCTTTTTCCTTGTAGGATCAAAGAAAGTGACTATTGGCCGGTGATCAGATGCTTCAAACTTCAGGTATTCAACTCTACCAGATGGGAATAGTTCAGTCCATTCCCCATTTGATACTGCTCGATCTAGTCTACTCCTAATTTTGAAATCACGTCCCCCTCTCCAGGACAGAGCATAGCATGTATGTGGTAGATCATAAAGATCTCCCTCAGCAAAGAAGGACCTAAAATCTCCAAATGAGCCTTCAGATCTAGGTGTTCCTCCAACTTTCTCTTCATTTTCCAGAATATCATTGAAGTCTCCTGTTAAAAACCAGGGAGCCTTTCTTATAGTAGCTAGACTAATTAGGTGTTCCCACACTAATATTCTTGCAACTATATCAGGATGTCCATAGACAAAAGTCGAGTAGAACAACTTCCCCTCGAAGAAAATATGAGTATCCAAGTAATTATCACACGATGATAAAACTTCTAATTTTAGGTATTTTCTCCATAAGAGTAGCAGACCTCCTCCTCCATGACCATGAGGGGAGACTAGTGAATGGTTGGGATAACCTAAATCCTTTATTTCTTGCAGGACAAAATCATCTAGGTTTTTTGTCTCAGATAAGAAGACGATATCAGGATCAATGGTCTTGCACATATCATGAAGACGACGAGCTGGCTCGGGATTCCCTAACCCTTGACAGTTCCAAGCTACAATTTTTAAGGAAGAGGAGAGGATTCCCTGTGAAAATCCTGCTGAGGCTTCTTCCTCTATACTGATTTAGGTACTTGTGTTTGGACGGGTCTTTGGTTCCCACTGGGACCTGCTTTTGCTTTATCTTTCTCCACAGCTCTCTTGGAGACCGCCTTAATTAGTCTCTTCTTAGGAGACGCCTGAATACAGGCCACAATCTGCCTTTTTGCACCAACTTCTGGAGCAGATTTCTTTGGTCTCCCAGGCTTCCTTTTCCCAGACGTGCTGGGGATTATTGCAGCAATAGCAGTTGTATCCTGTGTTGGATTCAAAGGAGAACCCAGTCTCTGTCTAGCAGGTATCCTCTGCACAGGCAAGTTTTGCAGCCTTTCTCTTTCTTCAAATTCCATAGCTGCTTTGATCATGTGAGCTGCAGTTTCTTCCACTTCACCTAGTTCTTCTGCTTGTCTTGATCTTTCTTTCCTAGCTGCACTCTCATTAAGATCAGGGCAGTTACTGTATCTAACCATAACTTCCCTCACTTCACCCATTGCAGCTTACAGAGCCCCAAATGGGATTTGTTCAGAAGAGAAGGGCTCTATAGTTCATTCCAGCGGAGGTCTCCTATCCCTTAAAGATTCAGATCTATCCTGAGAAGACCAGAGAGCTCTTGGAAGTTCACGCCGTCTTTTCTCAATCCAGATTGGTCTCTGAGGAGATCTCTCTCTTCTTTTCTAGCTTGACTCAGATGGATCCAGTGACTGGAAGGAGCTATCAGATCTACAGGGAGCTGAGGGGACTTGCCAAAGTTACCAGAATTTCCCCCTTTTTGTCTTTCATAATGGTTCCTTCTTCCCTCATCCCCTCTTCTATGGTAAGTGGACACGGTAGCTTCAGAGTTTTCCCTAACTGTCCTAGAGGGAAGTCTGTGACCACGGTTATAACCATGTTGGCTAACATGTTCTCTCACAGGTTCCCTCTCCTGAGGAGGCTCTGCCCTCGGTGTCACCTCACGTCTCAGAGGAGGTTCATGTAAGGCCTCAGGGCAGTCCTTGAGATCATGATCCAATCTGAGACACTTAGAGCAATGTTTTTCAAGTTTTTCATAGACCAGAATGGCCTCCACCTCATCTCCATTTTTAAATTCCAAGGTGGAGGAGGTTATCAGAGGTAGAAGTCCATCGATTTCAACCCGCATCTTAGCTGCAGACGTGGTAATTGATGAGTCCTCAAAAGTTCCTATATTTGCAGCAAGGCTTAACAGATTAGTTTTGGACCATAGATGGCTAGGAACCCCCAAGACTTGGATCCAGAATGGAATCCTATAGGGGAATGTGGGAAGCACAGTTGGTTCCCATCTTTGAATGATAACCATCCAGTGGGCAAAATGGTAAGGCCTATTCTCTAGCACCTTCACCAAATCTTCTTCAGATGTAAATTGATATTGGAATCTTCCTTGTCCCAGGTCAGCCCCCACCGGCCGAGGGGACACCTTCCAATGATCAGCAAAGAAAGGCAGGAGAGCCCACATCTTCTGGATCTTTGGATTGGTGATCCTTCCAACCAGCATAAGACCATGGTCATGGACCAGTTCAGAAGGGTCAAAGTCAGGTATCAGAACCCTAGAGGCTCTAGGAGGTTCCTCTTGATTTGTAATGCCTTTGCCTTTTTCTGCAGCTGAGAATTTCCTGTTCATCTTTCACCTATAGGATGAGAAGCCAACAAGTAGGATCCGTAGAGTGGATTATTCTAGATTGTAATAAGTATGAAGCTGGATTGGGAGATAATCCTTTGAGTGGATCAATCTAGGGTTTTAGAGTTTGTAGTTGGGACCAAGAACTTAGAGAAAGGAGAGGCTGGGGAATCCTTTGAGAGGATAAGACTAGTTTCAGCCCGAGAATCAGTTACCAAGCTCTTTCAGAAATCCAAAGAACTTTGAGCAGAAGCAGAATCACGTAAAGCTTGAGTTGTAAGAAGCATTCAAGTGAAACCAAACACTTTGAAGTAAAGGAAACGCTAGTGAATTATATATTTATTTACAATTTCTACTATGGAATCAAATATATTGAGAAAATCTTTGAAGTTTCCAAATCACTAACATCAAATCTGTAAAACATTTATAGACTAACTAAAAGAAAGTACTTTTCCTTAATAACTTTAGATTTATTGAAACAATTTATTACATTTTTTTGATTTATTAGTATTTTCCTTAATAATTTATGTAGGGGCATTTTTGTTATATTATTTATTTTCTCTCCTACTTAACTAAATTCAATTATCAACATGTTAGTTTTTTAATTATAGTTTTCTAGAGTTATATTAAGCTAATTAACCCTAACTTTAGGCTGTAGAGATTTCGACTGTTAATAAAAGTCTGTTTGATAATATAATATGTAGAATCTTTGACTGTTATTTAAATAAATATTTTTTTCACCAATAACAATTTTTTTTAAAGATATAAATGATAACATAAACCAAGTAAAAATATCTAAAATGAAATTTTTTTATTTATTATATTATTTCATGTTTTGCTTTAATAAGCAAAAGCTTCATCAAGAAGTGGAACAAATTGAGAAACATTTGGATGAAATTCTAGAGCTTCTGAATCTTTCTTATAAATGCATTATTGATGTTTCAAATAATCTAAACGATGTTTTAAATGCTTCCAACTCAAATCAGCTTCAAAAACGTTGACATAATGAATAATCTCGCACCGGCACATACCCATCAAGACTATTATTCATGTTGCAAAACATTGATATTTTCATTCATTTGACAAAATTTTATCATTTTCATTCATTTTGCAAAAATTTGTTATTTTCATTCACTTTTGTAAAATTTTGATATTTTTATTCATTTATATAAAAATGGATCTCAAAATAATAGAAAAAAAGAGATAGTAATTAGTTAATTAAAATATTTTAGTTATAAATTATATATAAGTCTACAAATAGTTTTTTGATAATTTTAGGAAAAGAGAAAAATAATAAATAAATTATTTTGTAATGTTAAAAGCTTGCTTTCGTTGGTTTTAGAAAAAAAAAAAAAAGACAAGCTTTTAAGACTTTAAAGTTAATAAAGTCTTTAAATCATACTTGGCAAAAAACAATTATTAAAATCTTTTATAAATTTTAAAGTCTTAAAAGACTCTTACCAAGCACCCCTGGTGTGCATAAAAACAAAAATGTCCCATATTGTAAACTTTTATATGTAAAAAATATGTCTAAGTAAAAATAACCCTCTTAATTTGCAAACTGAATGCTAACTACATAGGGGGTGTTATTGGAGATTAGATTTGTATGGATTTTTAGAATTTTGGAAATCCATCATTATTATTGGTTTATGGATTCTTAAATTCTAACTAAAATCTATTGTTATCAGTTTGAGGATTTTCAAATTCCATTTGAAATATCTTGTTATTGTAAAAGTTTAGTTTTTAATGATTTTGTAAATCTATTAGGAATCTATTGTTATTGGTAGATGGATTTCTTATAATTATACTTACTAAACAAGATTTTGAGAATACCTTATAAAACAATTGGATTCTTAGAATCTTTATAACTAAACTTTCTAAATACACAAAACTCTTTACAAATTTAACAAATATTTGGATTTCCAAAATTCTAAAAATCCATACAAATCCAATCCCTAATAACACCCCCATAATTAAAAATGTAACCGCCATAGTTTGTGAATATCTTTAATTTATTAAAGTAGAAGTCACAATTATGGGAGTGACATGTGTCCTCACTATTTTTCTTTTAATAAAGTTATTAATTTCTTATACCAAATTATTTTCCCGACTATTTAGTTCTAGAAACCTAAAAGAACCCATGATTCCAAATTAACTTCCCACTCTCCATCATCAATCATCGACAATCTTATATACAGTAAAATCTCTATAAATTAATAATGTTAGGACCTTGAAAAATTATTATTTTAGAGAGATATTAATTTATAGAGAAAATTCCTGTTTAGGTAATTATTTTAAAAAAAAATTCCGAATGATGTTATATTATGGAATTTAATGAATATATTTGCAAAAATGACATCAAATTTTGATTAAAATTTTCGATTATCACAATAGAGTGGATGATATTATCATAATAGACGATCAAATTAAAATGGTATACTATGTATACAATTTAGAATAAAGAATTGGTTATTATTCCTAATGTCGATGGATATATTTAAAAAAAGTTATGTATAAAGAATCAATTATTTGCCTAGAATTTTTAACAAGTTTATGCTAAAGACCGAGAAAACAATTATAATTTTTGATGTAATACATAAAGTTAAAGATAAGGTGTAATGAGATTTTCATTGTCAAAACAAAAATCATTAAAACCATGTTTTGAACATTATCATATATATATATATACATAATTATATATGATTATTAGCTTATACTATTATTGGGACCATATTTTACATAAGAGTTTCAAAAAATATATTATTTTATCATTTTATCAAATTTCGCTAATTTTTACATTGGCCCGACTCGGGAACGGAAGATTTTATTAATTTATGGTGATTATTAATTTATAGAGTATTAATTTATGGAGGTTCTACTATATATATATGTGTGTGTGTGAAATCAAACCGAAAAAGAATTAGAATTGCTAGTTATCTTTCCAAAGGTAAATTATCTAAAGATTTCAATTTTTTTTGTTTCTTCGTTTTTCGATTAATCTCTACTTTTGATTCATCAATGAACTGAATTGAATTGTTATGCTTTTCGATTTCAGTTTTTATGATTTGTTAGTTTTTCGATTTATCCAACGATTTCATTGAGGAATATTTAATTGATACTTCTCCATCGTTCTTCTTTTCTTCCTCTCTTCTCATTTTCTTCAATTTCAGAACCATAATTCAAAATTGGGGTCATTTATAGAGAACCTAGAATCAAAATCTTAGAGGATTTAGAAAAGCATAAAGATTTTCCAGTTCGACGTTCATCTTCTCCTTCAAAAACCGCTCTACTACTTCTTCAGTTTTATGTTCCTTATGTCTTTCATCCGTTTATTACCATGTGTGTTGCTTATGATGGAATTGATCTTTACTTATTCTGTAACTTTTGATTTTGCAGGTGTACCATTTATTATGGGAACACATACACGTTCTTTTAGACTAGACTTGGTCATTTTACCTTTTCTATCTTCAATAGATAAACATGAGTCACCTGAATTTGCTTAACATGTCGTGGAGATATGTGGAGTACCACGGGAAAAGTTCAGAACCATATGTTCCAATATCGACAAGCAATCATCCGACCAAGTAAGAGATGGTGGGAATCTTTATAGATATTATTAAAAATACAGTTGTTTTGATTATACGATTTGTTTTGTTTACATTTTAGGTGGAAGAGAAGGGTTTGTTTTCAGAGACAAGTAGGCATAATCGGCACTTTTGCTAAGGAAACATGACAACCAATTGAACTGTTGTTGAAACTGGAGCAAGCTTTTAACTAACGAACCATCAAGAAAAGATTTGAGCATTGTGTTTGACTTCCTTGAAAGATTGGATTGCATTAGCAAAATGGTCTTTGCGTCTGCAAAGGAGCTAAGGTAAGTGTTTACAATCACTCAACATTCTATAAGGTATTAAGATGAACAGTCGAACAAGCATAGTTTTCATCTTTCTTAAAGGTTGGATCAATCTGTATTGGTTGGATATATCATATACGATAACCTTATTGGAATGTTCTTGAAAAACTAAGTTCTAACTGTTGGTCTAATTCTCGGCATTGAGAGATATTTACCAGAATTGAAAAAATTCAAAAAAGAATAAAAAAAGTATAGTTACTTTTGGATTCACAACAACTGTTTTACGCTTTTACTCGGTTTTTGGTTATGTAACTAAAACTGTGGTTTGATGCTACTAACAGGTGATTCCATCAATAGAGATTCAAGTTTTGGTTACTAAAATGGTGGATAATAAGGTAGCGGAAGGTGTAGAAGTCTTAAATTAGCTAAGGGGGATGATATTAAAGCCGGGAAAAGCATTTCGAGCAATGTGGAATTTTTTACGTGATTAACTGATTGTAGGCAAATTAAAGAACTCCAAGGATATGTTGTTACATTTATAAAGTCGTTAATAGAAATGAAGTAAGAGTTCCAACAATTTACTCTTATCCAACACACTACTCTTAACTGATCTACTCAATGTAACATTTTGTCTGATTTTATATCCTAAGTAGTCTTTTGGATATCTATTAAGTTCAGTGTGTATAATATATTTTCGTAAAGCAATTTTGACCGTAAGAATATTAATATTTCATAAGAACGTTTTTTCTTGGATTTTTGTTCTTTCTACACAAATTTTTACGTCGTTAGATGTAACAGAGAAAAAACTTATGGTATCAAAAGGGAAGAAACAGTTTTAGAAGCAAAACGAACTAAGTTGTTGAACTTGAACTCCATAAGAATTTCTATGGCTTCAAAAGGTGATTAATTTAACAAGTATCAAATGTCAAACCCTAACCAAAACCTAGCTCAACTCAAGAAATCCCTAAGAACAGAAAAATTGTAGTCTCATTCCTGTTTAGTGTATTGAGAAAATCTTTTATGTAAATCCACTCTTTTGTAGGTCTGAACATTTGTAATAAAGAGAGAGAACGAACATGTTTTTCTAAGAGACTTATGTAAAGTAGAACCAAATGTGGATGAATTCAAAAACTTATTGATGACATGAGAAATGATAAGGAAGTTTTAGTGTAAGCCATAATGTGGTTGGTATGATATGGTCGCCAAAATCAAGAACAAAAGATCAAAAGCTCATTCTCAAATGATAAGAAAAAAAGTACATAATTGTTTTTGTAGAGCATTATGATTAGATCTATCTTCTCAAGGATCACTCCCTTGGACATGAAGCTAGAGCTGAATCCACTCGCATAGCTCACCTTCTTGTAACCACAAAACTATGATTCAACCATTAGAGCCAAATGCCAGAAAAATGAAAACCAAAAACAAAGCAAACTTGACAATGATAATACTTGGTAAAACTAAGTCAACAAAGAAGAAAACATATCCAAAGATATGTATAAAACTGAACCAAACAATTTGTGTAATCTAAGTATGTTCTACGATTGAATTCTAAAAACGAGATCTACCACAATTTGTGGAAGATTTTTTTTTCTCTTTTTAAAAACTTGGATATATCGATAAATAATTATCATGTTTCTTCTACAAAATTTATAAAAAAAATTTGTGATTTTGTATCTTACTTCAAATCATTTTAATTATATGATTTAAAATATTGACAGTAATTTCATTTTATTATCAAAAACTAAAATAAAAAAGATATTTGCATGAGGAAGTAACAAAGATTCGGCTAATTAGGCCAATAACAATGTTAATGTTTTAACAAAAAGTTACCAAAATTAACCTTATTTTTCTATCTCTTTCTCCCTCTGAATAAACAAACAAACGGTGGTGATGGCGATCATTAAAAATATCGACGGATTTGATGATGTATGGTGGTCGGAGATAGCAACGATGGATCTGGTGATGTATGGCGGTCGAAACAAGCGACGACAGCTCCGGTGATGTATGGCGGTCGAAGCAAGCAATTACAGATCTAGTGAGGTGTGACGGTTAGTGGAAGTAGCGACGGGTCTGATTATGTGTGGCGGTCGATGAAAGCGACGACGGATCCAGTGATGTACGGCGGTCAAAACAAGCGACAATGGATCCGATGATGTATGGCGGTCGAAGCAGGTGGTTACAGATCTGGCGAAGTGTGATGGTTAGTGGAAGCGGCGACGGTTCCGATAATGTGTGGCGGTCGATAAAAGTGACGGCGGATCTGGTGATGCATGGCGGTCGAAGCAGCTACGTATGACAGTCGGTGGAACCGAGATCCGGTTGTACCATGTTATGATAGTTGTTAGTCGGATACAAATTATAACCAGATCCGTTTGGTTAAATTGTCTTTTGGCAAGACACGTGCAACGGTGAAAATAAGTTTTGAACTTTTTATTGTTATTCTGTTAAATATACAAAAATATATTAATATATAGCTAGATGGTCCAAATAAAAATAGTATTGACTTTTTATATCTTAAATAAAAAAAAATATAATGCACGAGCCATAACACTAGTAAAAGTGTTAATTACAAATACTTGAGAAATAAATTAACCTTTTTTCCCATGTTATTCCACTGATTAATTCTAAAAAAAAAATCATTCAATAAGAAAGCCTAAGAAGTCCTAAAACCTTTTCCCCTAGGTGCTGTGTTTGCTCTATAGGCCTCGGGTTCCATTTTTGATCGGACAAAATCCGAAGAAAATGGCTCCGAAGAAGAAACCTCAGAATCAAAGCAACAGAGCTGCTTCTTCATCGAAATCGAACCATCAAAAACCTTCCTCAGGTCCAAAGCTTCAGATTTCGGCGGAGAACGAAGACCGCTTGCGACGGCTCTTGCTTAACTCTGTCCGCTCCGATCCTCCGGCTCCGGCACCTATCCATAGTGCGCTCACCAAATCCCAGAAGGCAAAGAAACTCAATAGTATCTACGAGAAACTCTCTTGCGAAGGGTTCGTTGATGATCAGATTGAGCTCGCTCTCTCCTCTCTTAGAGTAAGGCTCCCACCATCTCGCTTTTGTTGGAATTCAGAATTTTAGGTTAATTTAGGTTCCAGTTTGATACAATGTGTATGTTTTGTTAAGGATGGAGCTACCTTTGAAGCTGCTCTTGATTGGCTCTGCTTGAATTTGCCGAGTCATGAGTTGCCAGTGAAGTTTTCTACTGGAGCTTCTCGCTTTCCTGCAGGAGGTATGAAATCAAATCACCCTCCATAAACACTTTTTAAGATTTTCATATTCTTGGGGAAATTTTGCGTTGATGCTTGTACTCTTTCTATTGCTGTTGCAGGCGGTTCTGTAGGTGTGATATCGACTTCACGGGAAGATTGGAACGATTTCGCTGACTCTTCAGTCCAGCTAAGGCAGGAGGAACCTGAAGTTTTGGTTAAAGTGAAGGGAAAGCAAGATGAAGATAATCTTACTTCTGACCAATCATCTCAAGCTGATTGGATCCGTCAGTATATGAGAAGACAGGAAGAGGTACCCATTGGAATGCGTCAACCATTTTTCAAAAGCTCAATACGTGAAGATAATCTGAAGGCGCAAAACAAAATATTATCTAATTCAAAGATGAATTTTCTCATTGGCTTAATTTTCAGGAGGAATGGGAATCTTGGGAAGATGAGGTAGATGGTGTTGGCTCCAGAAACGAGGTAGTTCAAATGTTATCCAGGCTTCTTTCAGTTATGGCAGTGAAATGGAATATAGTAGACTGCTTAGTGGGACTAGTTCCGTCATTGATATTGATGTGGTTGTACTTTCACTGTTTTCTTGCATGTTATCTTTCATGCATCTTACTCGAGGATAAATATTCCCTCATGGTTTTAGTATTTTAGAAAGATTTCACCTTCACGAAACTATGAATATCTGAAAGCTGTTGAATTAAGAAGTGGCAACCTGCTATCAATATAAATTCTTTCCCATTTGGTAGAAGAAGTGTAGCCGTTCTTCATTTGTTTATGATGATTATGTTAGACGACAGACTTCAATCAATTAGTTTTGCAACACCATTATGTCTTTCTCAGTTGTAACATCTTGTTTTCACAAATCATTCTAGGTATCCGGTCCGAGGCCTTACGATGTGATTGCCAAAGAATATTATTCAGCAAGATCAGATGCTATAAAAGCAAAGGAGAAGCGTGATAAAAAAGGACAAGAGCAAGCAGGCCTAGCCATTCGCAAGCTCAAGCAAGAGATTTCTGCTCTTGGTTAAGTTTAATCTAATAGTAATCAGTCTGTCAATCCTTTGAATTGGTGCAGCTTGTCATGAGTTATATGTGTTTGTTTTGCAGGACTATCAGAAGCAACGTTGGAATCTGAATTTCAGCATGAACATGCTTTTGAAGATGCTACAGAAAAGGAATTAACCTCTCCCATGCCTGATGGTATTCATGAGCCAGTAAATGCCGATGATGTCTCTAATCAACCAATAGATGAGCCGACCTTGGATGCAAATCCCCACGGGAGCTGTGGGTCTGAGGACATTCAACCTAAAACTCTTCCCTCAAGTTCCCCGGCACAAGAATTAGTTGCATCAGATTCGGATGATGGTTCAGTGGACGTGGAGCTTGGTGATATGTTTTCAGAAGATGTCCGGACTTCTGAAGTTTTGCCCCACGAACTCCTCGAATTGCAGAAGAAAGAAAAGTTGAGAGAATTACGCTCTGAGAAAAATCTTGGGAAACTAGAGGGTATCTGGAAGAAGGTAACTGTTCATCCAATAAGGTTCTAGGCTAAGTACAATTTAGCTTTTAGAATACTATTATAAGTGAAAGGTGTTTAATGCTTTATCACACATATGCCTACTTATTAATTTTTATTTTGTCAAATATACTGACATTATGATCCAGTAAAATGTGTTCTAACTATGCTTAATAGATATGTAGTTTCCATCTCTAACTACAACATGTAAGCTTAGTCTTTTCCCCCGCTGCTCCCTTTTTCTCTTGGTTTTCTCTAGTGTTAGATTTATAACTGCGCAGCTTCTCTTGTTCAACTAACTCTTTAACGTGTAAAAATTTATAGGGTGAGTCACAAAAGATCCCAAAGGCATTTCTCCATCAATTGTGTCAACGGTCAGGGTGGGAAGCACCAAAGTTCAATAAAGTAACCGCTGAAGGAAGGAATTTCTCATATAATGTAAGCATTCTGCGTAAAGCCAGTGGACGGGGTAAAAGCAGACAAGCCGGGGGTCTGGTAACTCTTCAGCTTCCTCATCAAGATGCGGACTTTGAATCGATTGAGGTACTCATTTGATATACTCTAAATAAGATGCTAAAAAGTATCTGGTTAGGGCCTTTTGACTATATGTAGTTATGGTTATATCTCTTCTCAAGAAAGCTGGTTAATTCCCTTGTTTTCCAGGTCCTGGGAAAATAAAGTAGTTTAGCTAGAAAGAAAGGTCTATAGTGTACTATTAATTTTCTAACAATGCTGCTCAAAATTTTGAAAACTTCTGGTTAAGAACCTTAGCAAAGTTGTAAGCTGTTGAGTCGAAATAATCATCATCCTTGAAAAATATGCTGACCCCGTAATCAATATGCTAATTTATTGCGCACTTGTGTGTAACAGGATGCACAAAACAGAGTCGCAGCATTTGCTCTTCATAAGATATTTTCTGATTTACCTGTTCACTTTGCAATTACAGAACCATATGCCTCTCTAGTTTTGATCTGGAAACAAGGTGATTTTTTTATGAATTTTGTACCAGGTCTTTGCTTTTTTTTTTCCACTATATTTTGCAGTTAGATGTCCAGCTATGTCACATTGTTTTAGATTACTGAACCTAGTTTATTATGATCTTTCTGTTTTTAATTGCATGTTCCATTTGAAACAAAGTTTTCTCACTAGTTCAGGAATTTTGGTAATTCTACAACAACTATGTTTGAATGACAGTTGTGGTACTTATTTGCATATAACATCTTGCCTGTTGTAAAGACCATCAATATTAACTCATTACCGCATATGAAGTAATTTGGAGGGAAACGACATAATCTGTTCCTAGTTTTGCGGATGTTACTATTCTAAAGTATCACACATATGTTCTGCTTTTGCAATATCTTAAGCGCTTTAATACAGTTGCTTTCAACTTTCACAGAGGAATTGTTGTGTACCATACAAAGCACAGAAGAAGATCGAAGATCTAATTTTGTTGATAGGCTGCTTGAGGCAGAAAATTTCAGCTTGACCGCTTCGTCGAGTGGCATCAGTGATGCACTTCCAATGGTAGACACCTTTGTCGAAGAGAAAGATGACCTGGGTGTTGTTAAATCTAATCGCAGAGCTAAAAGTATGGCTGTCACGGATTCTATTTGTGGCCACTTAATTGCTTAAATAATATGACTCAGGATTTTACTGCCAAATTCATTAGATAGGGAATATAATCATCTATTTTCTGTGTTACAGGAGACTCTTCCATAGAAGCTGAATGTTTATCTCTACAACAAAAACAGGAAAACAAAAAGAAAATGTGGAAGTACAAGGTAGAATATTCTTGTTTATGTTTGAACAGAAGTTCTGTATCTAGAGATGGTAAAAAATATAGTTCATGTAGCAAATTTTAGGCCTTATAGTTATATGTATTGAGCTTCTCAGATGGTAACTCATTCCCTTAAAAAATATAAACTTTGTTTTTCAGCATGGTCAAATTGTTGTTACTGCAGCTCCCTCAGTAGTTCTACTCTACGTTTGCAGGATATGTTAAAAACTCGAACTGCTCTTCCTATAGCTGAAGTGAAGAATGACATACTGCAGCATCTGAAAGAAAAAGATGTCTTGGTAGTATGTGGAGAAACAGGCTCTGGAAAGACTACACAGGTTTGGTCTCGGCAGTTGCTCCCTGTTATTTGGTGTTAATTCACGGTTTGCTCATTTTGCTGAAATTATCCTCCAGCTTATAGTTGAGTCATTTCTAACTGCTACATTGTTCCAGGTTCCTCAATTTATATTGGATGATATGATCGATTCGGGGCATGGTGGATACTGTAACATCATATGCACACAACCTCGACGGATAGCAGTGAGTATTTCGGTGTTAAGATGTCATGCTTTCAGGGTTTCCTTGTTTGGTTTATACTGGAATAAACTACGATCCCTTTATTCTCATTGATCCTTTTATATCTGCAAAGCTTAATGATGTCAATTAGCTTACCTTCTGTTATTGTTAGTAACTGGGTAATATGGTCTAGGCTATCTCTGTTGCTCAAAGAGTTGCTGATGAGCGTTGTGAATCCTCTCCAGGCTTAGATGACTCCTTGGTTGGTTATCAAGTTCGTCTTGAAAGTGCAAGGTTTGCATCTTAACTTAAAGATTTTTTTTATTGTTTTACGAGCTTATTAGATGTTAATGTGTTAAGTACTACCCTGTCCATTGCTTCATTCACTGTCCTCAAGCACCCGCACCCATACAAATAGATCGGAATTGATCGTGGTATTTAATCGGTAGCATGAATTATAACTAGTTATAATTGTATGCTGTGTTAAAAATTGGCTTGTTTCTCAAAGTAGATCTGCAATAAAACAAGTCGACAAAAAGAAAAAGAGCAATCTAGTTCCAAAGGCTGAACTATTTGGACACTCTTGTCGAAGAGTATATATTTTCTTCTTTTTTAAGATAGAGTTCGATGAAAAATACTCTCATTTGTTCGTTTTCTGGGCTTTCGCATTCTCTTTGTACTTACTCTCAGGCGTGATAAATTGGCGTTAGATGGATTATTATTATTTTTTTGCTATATTTTAGTGGAATGGAATTGTTAAGTAGGTTCCAATGTATAATCTCGCCTGTTTAATTTTCTATTATTTTGGCTTCAGTAGTGTATGATTACATTGGTTACCACCATCTGCTATTTGTAAGATCTTCATTCTGAAACCACAATATGATGATGGCCTTATAATTTTCGTGTTTCACCTTTATTATTCCTTGGAGTTGCGGATTAAGCAAATCTCCCTTGGCATGTTTGTATATTTATTCAGGAGTGACAAGACAAGGCTGCTTTTTTGTACGACTGGAATTCTACTGAGGAAACTCGCTGTAAGCCCCCTGTTTTATAAATAGCTCTTGTGCAACCATGTAATTTCTATTACGTGTTAAAGTGTTTTAAGCTACCGAGAGAGTACATTTCTTATTAACAAACATTCTGGTGATCTGGATAAAGGTGAATTATCATAGCTGCACTACTGAAATTATGGTTTCTAGAAAACATGATCTTGCAGAAACTTCTATGTAAACAGAGTCTCTGTTAACTAAGAGGAGCATTGAAAGTCCAATAGTTGAGGTAGTGGGCGCATAATTTAGAGGATCATTAGTATCGGAGGGTGTTGGCCATTTCTAAGGAATTTGTAACTCCAGTTTTTGTGACACTGCAACGCTATTCTGTAAATCCTAATGAACGAAGCCACACCAAATATTTGTGGCTATAATTGTATGATTATAATGAGCTGTCTCTTATTGTCTTTTAAGTTTGCTTGCTTGTGCTCACCTTGCAGGGGGATAAAACCTTGAATGATGTTACGCATATTATAGTTGATGAAGTGCACGAGCGATCTCTTTTGGTGAGTTTTCATTTACTCACCCACAAATTTGATCATTTTTAAGAAACAATAGGCATGAAGTTGAAGGTTCTGCTTGAGAAATCCTCTACCAAATCACTAGATGACAAGAGCCTGCTTGGAAAGAAAACTAGGATTTTATCATTACTTTTAGAATGTGCACTTGGAGTGACACTCCACTACAATATTCCATCGCATTTGATCATTCACAACGAGAAAATTCAAAAGCTTGCATCCGTGCAGGTCTATACCTTTTTTACCACATTTTCTCTCTTCTAGCTTCTTTTGACACTACTTTAGGATAAAAGATTTATATGTCTTGCTTCCATGTTTATGATTTGCTGACGAGCATTATTAGTATCCCAATCTCCTCGTCCCATAAAGAATGCTAGATCTGTTTTTCAATTTTTGATTTCACTTTGCAAGTGTTACACAATCTTGCAGAAGTTTGTCTTTCATTCTTTTCTTAAACTCAACTTGTTAGTGAGAAAACTCTTCTCTTTTTTCATTTCAGGGTGATTTTCTTCTGATTATTTTGAAGAGCCTGATTGAGAAGCAATCATGTGATAATACGTCACGTAAACTAAAAGTTATCCTTATGTATGTGTTGTGTCTTTTTATTTTTCAAGGCGGATTGTAAATAGTAGTAAACATCATGTTAATTTGTGCTTCTTATGCGGTTCAGGTCTGCTACTGTTGACGCAGATCTATTCTCAAGATATTTTGCTCATTGTCCTGTGATTACTGCTCAAGGACGAACACACCCGGTTACTACTCACTTTCTGGAGGAGATTTATGAGAGGACTAGATACCTTCTGGCTCCAGATTCTCCTGCAGCTCTAAGATCTGATTCATCCTTTAAAGACAAGGTATCGAGATTCGTGACAACAATATAATTTATTATACTTCCGTGATTCCTTTTCTCACTTTGGCCACCAACTCCCATGTTTTCCGGCATCTCTTCATTCACTTTTGATGGAGGCAGCAAAAATTGAGCTCTTCCTGTGTAGAACTGAAACTAGATTATTGCAGCTGCTAGACACTTGCACGTCCTGATTTATGACTCTTCTTCTCATTTTGTATTTGAGTATCCTTTCTACTCGAAGAATGTTTTATTCATATGGGTATCTTTAACTATTTGCACGACCAAAATCGCACAAAGACCGTGAATGGAATTGCCTTGTCCTTTTTGTGGGGGCTGATATGGAATGCCTTTTGATTAGATATGTGTTCTAAGGTTCTGAAATTTGGATTCTAGTGTTTATATACTGGTATTCCCATTTAGCTTGTATGAGTAAAACCTTGGATATTGTGTAGTTAATATATATGGATTTGTTGTCTGCAGCTTGGTTCTGTAAACGACCGTAGGGGAAAGAAGAATCTTGTATTGGCTGGCTGGGGTGACGATCATTTGCTGGCAGAAGACTGTCGTAACCCGTTTTATGTTTCCAGTAATTACAACTCATACAGTGATCAAACACAACAAAATCTGGTAGGCTGCATTTCCAGTTTGAGCTTCTGTTCCTTCTATAATTCTAGTTGTCCCAAGCTTCAATAACCTTGTGAGTGCTGTGCAGAAAAGGTTAAATGAGGATGCTATTGACTACGAGCTTCTTGAAGATTTGATATGCCACATTGATGACACTTGCAAGGAAGGAGCCATTCTTGTATTTTTGCCTGTAAGCTGATACCGAGGTCTTGTTAATTGAGAATCAGTCATATTATCCATTGCTTCAGCTTGACATTTGTTTGGTTAATAACAGGGGGTGTCGGAAATTCACATGTTACTCGATAGGTTAGCTGCTTCGTATCGTTTTCGTGGACCTTCTGCAGATTGGCTTCTTCCTCTACATTCTTCTATTGCATCTACAGAACAGAAAAAGGTGTTTCTGCGCCCCCCTGAAGAAATACGTAAGGTAACTTCATGTGACATCTATATAGTTTGTTGCACTATTGCTATGCATGGTTTGAGTCACTTTTGATTCATTTGTTTCAGATGAAGAAATTTAACGGCTTTATCATTAATGCCTTGCTTTTGCATTTCGTTTACTGGAACAATCTTAAGTTGTTAAGGGCTCTAGGCTGAGTGTGTTGAATATCGATGCATTGTTTTTAGTTATAAGAGTTTCAATCTCATCTCGTGCAACTACTTGTTTTCTTTGATATCCACTCGTAAATGAATTTGAGTGCTATGCACAGTAAACAACATCAAATGTGGTTTAAAAAGTAAATGATCATTACTTACGGTTTAAAAGTGAATATGTTCCATGGACAACATTTTTCCTTACTACCTTCAGATTGACAAAAATCTTTCGTCGTCAGTGCATTTATTTTGGTCTTCTTGCATGTTTTCTTTGAGATTACTATGTGAATTATATTATCTCAAAATTAATAACCATATACGGAGGAACAGTTTAATTCATTTATGACTTGATGAGAGGAACATTTACAAAACTTGAGAAGATAAAGTCCAGAGGGTTTAGTATCTTCTTAAAAGTTAGCTGCAGATACTAGCATATTGAAATATAATGGTAATCATATGAGTGATGATCCCTCTTAACAAGTGCATATGCACCTATGCACCCCATTTGTGGAAGATATTTCTGTAAATTATACTGTATAGGTTGCATAGACTTTTGCATCGCCGATCTGATTCATCTTTTGCATCCTCTCTTATGTCAGGTTATCATAGCTACAAATATTGCGGAGACCAGTATAACAATTGATGATGTGGTGTATGTGATTGACAGTGGCAAACACAAGGAAAATCGCTATAATCCACAGAAGGTATTCAAAATGCTAATGAATTAGTTGCATTTTACTTGAACGACTTGTAGACCAACATCTTATTTTTAATGTTTGTTTCCTTTTCCCCCTTTAAACTCACCATTTTCTAAAAAATGAATTGCAACATTATTCAACTTTGAATAACCCCTTCCTTGTGAAGCCTTTTTTAAGATTGATATCTGCTCTTTTGGTATGTCTATTTACCTGTATCTTGAAATTACTTTTCAGTTCTCCATACAATAACCAAAAGCTCCTTGGATATATAAGTGTTGTTTGATGACATTTATGTGCATCTCTCCTTGTGATTGCCTCATGATCATTGTATTTTGTCTCTGAGATGTCATTTCGGTGCTCAATTATTTTATATCTTAGAAATTGTCAAGCATGGTGGAAGATTGGATATCTCAAGCAAATGCAAGACAAAGAACAGGAAGAGCTGGACGCGTCAAACCTGGAATTTGCTTTTCATTGTACACACGCCATAGGTTCGAGAAGCTAATGCGTCCCTATCAGGTGTTTTTCTTATAGGTTTTTTCCTGGTCTCTTGTTCACTTGGTTTGATTCCTTAAACTAATCAGTTCCATCTTGACAACAAGGTTCCGGAGATGCTGCGGATGCCATTAGTAGAATTATGTCTACAAATCAAATTGCTTGGCTTGGGTCACATTAAGCCTTTTCTGTCCAAGGTAAGTGATACCATTTTTAGTGACAAAAGAAATAACATTATCATCCATCTGATTCTTCTTTACACTTCCTGACTTAAGGCATTGGAACCTCCAAGTGAAGGTGCTATAACCTCTGCAATTTCATTGTTACACGAGGTACCATGGAATGGCTAGAAGTATTTTTTCTTTTCTTAAGAGCACTTAGTTCCTGTGATCAGTCATATTTGATACATTCAAAAGTTCTGAGACCTGTTATTTGGACATATAGCTGATATGTCTGAGGTATTCCTGCAGTGGGGCTGGTTAATCTTCTTTCCGTTGTAGCCTTAGGCTATTCCAGTTAGTTTTTGTTGCAATTAAAACTTTTATACACTTTGTTTTCCGGACCACTGATTTTTGTTCCGATGGATGGGGTTCGGTAAAAACAAATTGTGTATAGCTTTTAGAGTTTGCTGTGCTGAGCCTTCTTTTCTGAACCTGTTCTTTTTTAGGTCGGTGCTGTTGAAGCGGACGAAGAGTTGACACCACTTGGGCATCATTTAGCAAAACTTCCTGTTGATGTGTTGATCGGAAAGGTTGGCTTCGATAACAGTACTGTTGCAATAAAAATTCTGAGTTGGAGGCCCTGGTCACTGCCTTCTCATATAGATTTATATTTATTTCTCTACTCGCAACATCTAGCCTCATCTCATCATGTGTCCCCTTTCACTTTCTTAAGAAAAATGATGCCTAGGTTTCAATGTCACGATTGTTGATGTATGGAAACAGAGCGTGCATCATGTAATTCTTTCCACCATCATGACTATATGTTTGAAAAATTGCAGATGCTATTATATGGTGGAATATTTGGCTGCTTATCACCTATTCTTTCGATTGCTGCTTTCTTAAGCTACAAATCGCCGTTTGTATATCCTAAAGATGAGGTACATTTTTACATTCTCAGAACTTGGCTGATTTTCACGAGGTTGTCAACTAAGTCTATGTTCGGTGGTTTTTTCTTAGAAGCAAAATGTTGACCGGTTGAAACTTGGCCTTTTCTCTGATAATCTTGATAAATCAAGTGATTTAAACAACAGTGACAAACAATCTGACCATCTGCTTATGATGGTTGCATACGATAAATGGGTGAAGATACTGCAAGAGGTATGTGATAAAGGGACATTTGAGATTAGATTCATAGATATGTGTATAATTCATTATCAATGGATATAGCTCGTCTACTTCTGTCTTTGATAGGTGTCTGTCTAACTACATGTAGATCGTAATAGCTTTTATTTGGTATGTGTCACAGCGAAATAGTAGTTAAGTACAAAAGTTTCTACAATCTAAGTTAAAAAAAATGTTCTAAGAACCAATAATTAGAAGAAAAAAATCATGTGACAAACAAGATACGCATAGAGAAATCTTTTTAAGCTTCTTAACAACTAATTTGTTAGAGAGATGAAATTGAGGTATTGATGATATATGAAGATTGAGGTTTAAAGATATTGGAGTTATTGGTAATGTAGCATAATCTATTTATGAAAGGAAAAGTCGGTCTGGGTTTGGGAAGAGGCTGTTACATTTTTCTTCTAATAAAGAACCCTTGAACTGTGTTTTTATATGCTGGATTGGCATACATTACATTTTTGGTACGTAATTTGGACTGAACATGGGTTGTCCATGATCTTGGGTTGTTCACTGAACAGTCTAATTCAGTGGATGGGTTGGAATCAATGGATACTGGATTGATATTTCATCCATTTGATCACAGCAATGATTTGCATAATGAAATGCTCTATGTGTTTGTGATATCTTTAGCGAGGAATGAAAGCTGCACAAAGGTTTTGTGAATCAAAGTTCTTAAGTAGCTCAGTGATGCGGATGATAAGGTACATTTTATTCAGATGCTATAACTTACTTACAAAGGATCATCTCTGTAGAATTATAGAAAAAATGGGATTCGTATATATATATATTGAAACTTCTTACTATGCTTCTTCTCTTTTCTATCCTAGTTTCGAGGGATAACCTTTAGTCGTGATGTCGCCTGACTCACTTTATGAAAAATTAAGAAAGCTAAACAATAATGTTTATCTGAACAGGGTTTTAGATGCTTTCTGCTGTATTGCGAGCTTGACTAATGATATTTAAGACGAAAAACAATAGTCATTTGTTTGGTTTCTTGTCAAAGTAAATTTAACCTACTTCTTAGTGGGATTTGTTTCATTATATCCATTTCGACCGAAAGAATACTTGCACTTCATCCTCCAATTCTTATTTGTTGCTTTCTCACAAATATCAGAGACATGAGAGTGCAGTTTGGTACGTTACTTGCTGACATCGGGCTCATCAATCTTCCTAAAACAGGAGAGGTAACTTACCCTATACCATCTGGAATCATTGTTATGCCTGATGTTGCACCTAAATTTGGAATTGATTGTTCTCAAGTTTATGTTACAGCTTAATCAGGTTCATCATATTTGTAAAAGCTAAAGAAGACCGAAGATTTATCTAATGAATCTCTTTGTTTCTTATCATAGTTTGCGGGGAGAAAAAAGGAGAATCTTGATGTCTGGTTTTCTGATCAAACTCAGCCTTTCAATATGTATTCACAACAACCTCAAGTTGTTAAGGTAAAATACATCCAGTGCTCTGCTGCTAGGATATTTTGTCGTGAGGAACATTTGTTGTGGTTGCCAAGACTATATACTACTTGTAAAAGAGTTTCTATGTCATTTATCTATTTGGCGGTCCTTGAATTCAGCTGTCAATATGTACAGGCTATACTATGCGCGGGACTATATCCTAATATTGCAGCCAATGATAAGGGAATCACAGAGGCAGCGGTTAACAATTTGACAAAGCAAGGAAACCAAACAAAGAGTTATTCAGCGTGGTACGATGGCAGAAGGGAAGTCCATATCCATCCCTCCTCTATAAACAGCAACTTCAAAGCTTTTCAATACCCTTTCCTTGTATTCCTTGAGAAGGTAAGTTTTACTTTTATCCCTCTGATTTACGCGCTTCTTATTATATTGGTTAATGTTTTTGACAAGCATGGTAGTTTTTATTTACTTATTCAATTTGATGTTACTAGGTAAATTCTGGTGTTAATTTGTAACCATCTAATCATGAGTTTCCTGTAGGTCGAAACGAACAAAGTATATTTGCGAGATACAACCATTGTTTCTCCTTTCTCCATTCTACTTTTTGGCGGCTCAATCAATGTTCATCATCAGGTACAGTTAGCCATATCGTGTTGTCTCTCTGTTAGAAAAACCAAGATGGAATTTTCTGCTCATTCATTTTTCGAACAACGAGTTGAAACTTAGACATATTTGTTAAAAGATCTTTGGTCTTAATGTCCTATGCGCAGTTCCTATGAGTCTTTGCTGAATTTCTATTAACATATCTTTAGAAAATAATTTGACGATTTATGTTGGATACTTAATGTATGTGCTATTTACCTTAAAAACCTTATCTTGTGTTACAGAGTGGATCAGTCACTATTGATGGGTGGTTGAAGCTAGCAGCACCAGCTCAGACTGCAGTTTTGTTCAAAGAGCTTCGGTTAACCCTCCATTCCATCCTCAAAGATCTCATCCGGAAACCCGAGGTTACATACATGTTCAATCCTTTGTTAAATCCCACTGAATGCCTGATCTCTTTTAATCTCTTGACGTTTGTTTGTGGTTGCAGAAATCAGGTATAGTCCACAACGAAGTCGTCAAATCTATGGTCCATCTTCTTATAGAAGAAGGCAAATCGCAACACACGTGAACTAAAAAACGATGATTAAATTGTCAGTAACCCACCAAGATTTGAAGGGGTGTAAGACGCAATGTTGATACTTCCATAGCTAAATAGTTGCATTCAGTTTTAGGGAAGTGAATTCAGATTCCCTGAGTTCGATTCTGTTACAAGACTTGAAATTTTGAGCTTGTCATTTTCCGGAGAAAAGAAAAACCACAAATCAAAAGGATTAGTAAATCCGACTATTTCTTGGAATAATATGAAATGTGTTGTGAAATAACCTGTGAAGGGAAGTGAATTTAGATTCCATGGCTATATAATTGCATTCAGTTTTAGGGAAGTGAATTTAGATTCCCTGAGTTCGACTCCGTTCAAGACTGTAAAATTTTGAGCTTTTCTATTTCCGGAGAATAAAAAAAGGCACAAATCAAAAAGATTAATAAATCCGACTATTTCTTGGAATAATATGAAATGTGTCGTGAAATAATACTGTACTACTATTTATATAAGGTGAATATATATTATCTAAACGTTGTGCTCGATTTTTAAGGGAAAGAGTTATAAGATAACAATTAGAGATATAGCATAAAGAATGTAAAACAAGTCTTTCTTCTTCTCATACTCAACTCTCTCATTCAACATGTATCTAACTTGTATTCATCTCCTTCGCATATATATACAAGAAGAACATTACATGCAATTAGGACACTTGTACAAACTAATAACACTTTTGGACATAAATAAAACTTGATTAGTGTCTAACTTGTGTCAAGTATAAGAATATGACACTTGTACACTATGTAGTTAAGCTTAGTGTTTAGGAATGATGAATAATCACTAATTCTTAATACTTTCCTTTGAGTATTCATCATCTTTGATGTGTCCGGTTTCAAATTGTCTGGTTAGTGGAACAAAAACTATGACCAAAAAAAAAAATTGCAGCTTCCCCCTAGAAATGAGCAATTTAATTTTTTTTATATCCCGTAAATAACACATTCCGATTGAATATTGTTGTTGGAATCGCCTTTGTAAACAAATATGTTGCATTATCACTTGAGCGGATGTATTGCACATTGTTTTCCTTGTTTTCCACGAGCTCATTGTCATGTAATTACTGCTCAAGGACGAACACACCCGGTTACTCTCACTTTCTTGGGGAGATTTATGAGAGGAGTAGATACCTTCTGGCTCCAGATTCTCCTGCAGCTCTAAGATCTGATTCATCCTTTAAAGACAAGGTATCGAGATTCGTGACAACAATATAATGTATTATACTTCTGTGATTCCTTTTCTCACTTTGGCCAGCAACTCCCATGTTTTCCGGCATCTCTTCTTTTCTAGAGCTGAAACTAGATTATTGCAGCTGCTAGACATTTGCACGTCCTGATTTATGACTCTTCTTCTTATTTTGACCAAATATCGAAAAATGTGGTATATAATCTTAAAAATACCATGATGTTTAAGAGAATACGAGAAAAATACGATATAAATATAAAATAAATGGGTCTAATGAAGTATTGAATCTAATTTTTGTGGGATTATTAAGTAGAATATCACAAATTTATGCTTCTTGTTTTATCAAAATTACCATGTACATTTGTTTACCTATTTTGGAGGTGTCAAGTGACACCACTACCTCTTTAGTGGATTCGCCGGTTGATAATGCTAATATTTAGCATTTTTTAGTAACAAAGCTGCAAAACATTTGAAAACTCATTTTTTGCCAGAGGTCCCTCTAAATTAAGTGAATTGGAAAAGAGGTAAAATATTTGGTTTCAAAGTTGAAATGCAATTCAAACTTTTGGTTCCAAACGAAAAAGCCCTAAAAAATAAAAAATCGAAACTTGAAAAATGATAGTCGATTTCTTTTTGTGATCAATTTTAATGCTCTAACAGTTTTAAAAGCACTTCTTATATTGTTACATTAGTTAACACTTAACAGTTCTAAACTTTTGTTACATTTTTTTGTAAAGCATGTAGTTTTAGACTTTGTTTAAAGTAGCAGCCTAATAATTTTGAAAAATTCTATGTAGTTTTTATCAAAATAAAAGTCGACAGTCAAAAGTTTTAATGTCTTTTCCAGTCAACTTCTAATTGTTGATGAGAAAATTTATGCCCTATAAGTAAAAATATTAGGCTCAAGCAAATAAATATCAAAAGAATACAAAGAATGAAGCCCGATAAGTAGTGCAAAAAGATATGATGTGGAAAGTTTAAAGATAATGAAATTAGGAAGATGTGGTTAGAAGCAAGAGATTGTGGAGAAGTTTATATCTATGTTGAACATTGTGTTCCACAAGCAGAGGAATTAGGTGATGGGGTTAATTTAGTGGCTGAAGAGGATCGTTTAGATGATGGCGATACGGCTGATGATGAGAGAGAAGAAGACGAAAGCGAAGAAGACAGTGCCTAGAGGTCAAGGAGTGTACATGTGCCCATATACTGATCGAGTATTTGAATGTTGGGGTTCTACTTCAAGAGAGGTAGGAGGTGGTTCTTTTGTGCAAATCTCTTCAAAAAACCGCAAGTAGTGTCTCTGATTTATGTTCTTTAAGACCATCAATATCCGGTTATTTTGGTGTGTAAGACTTTATGTGTTTTTTTCCTTCTAAATTCTCTATCGAAGTTTGTAAACTCATATTATGATGTCTAGTTTTTGGATTGTAAACTCATATATTATGATGGTTTGTTTTTGGATTGTAAACTCATTTCATGATGGTTTGTTTTTGGATATTCACAAGATCATGGTAATCGTTGCAACATTTGTTAACCAAATAACAATCTCATTACCATACATATCAGAATTGACAATTACAAACATCGTACTAGAATTGCCAATTACAAACAATAATCCTATTACTTAAGAGCATTGACAATTATGGCTGTAATACCAACAAACCCAACCCACGATATGATCACAAATTGTCGAAGGAGCTTTTCCTTTTCAATACTCGATGCAATTTCCAACTTTAGCTTATTGTTTTCAAGTTCCATGGCCGACAGAAACTGTGAATCATTGATTCTTGACTCAGTCTTCTCCTTACCTTCACTATTAACTTCATTGCCTATCAAAGCTCTTAACTTCTTCAATTATTCAAATTGCTCACGGATTAGATCCCGGGCTTCCAACAACGCAGCCTTCTGCCAACCATGGGGCTTTTCAACATCAAACCAGCGAAAGAAATTGCAAGAGATCGATTTCGGCTCTGCACATGAGTAGAATCTCCTCCAAGGATTATCATTCGTCCAAGACTTCTTTACCACACATAGCTTCCCACATAGACAACTCATCTCACTTCCTCCATTGTTCGATCCACTTCCAGAACTTTGGCTTCGATTCATCTTCGCTCTGGCACTCAATTTAGGGTTCTAGATTTGGAAATTCTAGATCTCAGAATTTCTTTGTAGTTGGGTTAATATAGACCACATGGGAAATGTATTTGACCCTGGTTAGAAACTAAACAAAAAATTAAACTGCGTTAAACGCCGTTTACAATGTCGTTAATCTCCGTTAACAAGAGTTCGTAAAATGAGCAGACGGCTAAAACTTGGGAAATTAAAATGGACAAAAAAAAAAGTTGAGGTTTTATTCTGGGCACAAAAAAAGTTGAGGTTTTAAAAAGCTCATCAAAATTTAGTTGGGGTTTTTTCATGGAATTTTCCCAAGTTTAAATAATGGTAAATTTTTAAGATGAAATTGCCAATTAACATAATTGAGAACTGATATGTGAAAAAATTTATACTTTTTTATCAAAATAAAAATCGGCAGTCAAAAGTTTTTAAAGTTTTTTTCTAATCAACCTCTAATTGTTTGATGAGAAAATTCTTGTCTGATTTGTATAATTAGAGAACGAATAAGATTATTGACAAGAATAATGAGAGTTTGCCAATGGACATATTATCTTGTACTTTCTTGCTCATTCTTTTTCTGCATCCATACTCTACATTAGAATTCTCTCATGCTCTTTATTCGTCACTTCGGAATCAACCATGTCCGTCTAAAATACATACTTATTTCAATACATTTTTCTTATCTTTTGTCTAGCTTCAATTTTTTTTTCATTAAAAAATAAGCCAATTCTCAAAGGCAAATTTGTAATAAAAAAATTTGGTTAGTTAATTGTATTACACCAATATAGATACTCGCGCATCACCCATATGCCATAGCATTTTGTTGGTAACAAAGCTGCAAACATTCGAATTACTTGTTTTTGCAAAAACTATGTTGAATATTATCTTTGTACAACTATTTTCTTTTTCACATTTTTTTTATTGATGAAATAATTTACAAAAAATTTCATAGAAACAAATGTTGAATACTAGATGGACTAATATTGTATAAATACAACACGAATAATACTGAGACTTGCCAATATGAACAAGTTTATCTGCTATGACAATGTCTTTGCGCATAATGTGGACTATATGGACATCTGCAAAACAGTTCATGCAAATGACGAATATCTAAAATATTTGGGTGGATTGGAAAATAGCTATTTGGGTGGATTGGAAAATAGCTAAAATATTTGGTCCCAAAGTCAAAATGCAATTCAAACATTTGGCTCCAAACTAAAAAAAAAAAAAAAGCCCTAAAAAATAGAAACTCGGGAGTTGAGAAATGAACAGTTTCTTGCAGTGATCGTACGAAAATGGCGACGAAGAAGAAACCTCAGAAGAACAACAATGCTTTACCGAATTCGAGCCACAAGAAACCATCTAAAGCCCCAAAACTTCTGATTTCGCCGGAAGACGAGGACCGCTTGCGGAGGCTCTTGCTCAACTTTGGCCGGACTGCTTCTCCGGTTAGGTCTCCTCTCCATAATCCGGTCTCCAAGGCTCAGACGAAAAAGAAACTCAATAGTATCTACGAGAAACTCTCTTGCGAAGGCTTTTTAGATGATCAGATTGAATCCGCTCTCTCCTCTCTCGCCTTTGTTCAAATTTCAGTAACATTTCTCCGTTTTCCGAGTCGATTCTTATTACAGTATGTTTGTTTGTGTTTAAGGATGGAGCGACGTTTGAGACCGTACTTGATTGGCTCTGTTTGCATTTTCCGAGTCACGAGTTGCCGGTGAAGTTTTCTGCCACAGGTATGTATTTTGTAATAATCTCTAGGGAGTTTGTCGCACATTGATGCTTGTTGTACCTTCCTTGCAGGTGGTTCTGTGGGTGTGCTATCGACCTCAAGGAAAGATTGGAATGAGTCTTCCCGCGTTCCTAACACAGGTTTGTGCCAATCAACGCTTTAAAGGTTGTTAATTTTCGGGGGAATTTATGCTTTTATTGTACCTTCCTATTGATGAAGCAGGTGGTTCTGTGACTGTGATATCCACCTCAAAGAAAGATTGGAATGAGTCTGGTGAATCTTTGGTCCAGTTAAAGGAGGAAGAGACTCAACTTTTAGTTCAAGTGAAGGGAAAACGAGATGAAGAAGAAGATACTCTTAGTTCTTGCCAACCATCTCAAGCTGATTGGATCCGTCAGTACATGAGAAGACTGGAAGAGGTACTCATATAGAATGCTTTAACCATTTTCTGAAACACTAATACTTTGATCTGAAAGCGTGAAACAAAACAATATCTAAATCACAGTGGATTTACTCTTTGGATTAAAATTTCAGGAAGAATTGGAATCTTCTGACGATGATGTTGGCTCCAGCGGAGAGGTAACTCAACTCTTTACAAGGCTAATAGGCTACACTATGGATGTGGATCCGGTTATATCTTCACGGTTTTTGAATGTTTAGAGTGATGGCAAAACTATGAATATCTGGAAGATTATGAAATTGGATCATGAATTGTTGTTTTGTTGTAAAACGCATCACGTGGCTGAAGCTTATTAATTAATGATTAATCTGGCATGGCATTAGAGACTTCACTTAAGTTTTGGAGATATTTTTTATTAATTTTTGTGTTGGCCTATGTAGTGATGTATTGTTATTTAATGTACTAGGTATCTGGTCCAAGACCTTTCGATGTGATTGCTGAAGAGTATTGTTTGGAAAGATCTGATGCCGTAAAAGCAAAGAGAAAGGGTGATAAAGGAGGACAAAAGCAAGCAGGCCTAGCCATTTGCAAGCTCAAGCAAGAGATAACTTCTCTTGGTTAAGTTAAAAAAATTTCTAGTAATTCAATCTGTCAATCATGACTTGGTGCATTATGTCATGAGCTATCTATGTTTGTTTTGCAGGGCCATCAGAAGCAATGTTGGAATCTGAGTTTCAGCGTGAACTAGCTTTTGAAAGCGCTACTGAGAAAGAAGTAACCTCCCTCATTCCTGATAACGTTCATGAGTCAGTAAATGTTGACGCTCTCTCTGTTCAGCTGTTAGAGGACTTGAACTTGAATGCAAATCATGTTGGGAGCTCTAGTTCTGAGAAAATTCAACCTAAAGCTCTTCCCTTAACTTCACCGGGACAAGAATTAGTTACATCGGATGATATTTTAGATGACATGGAGCTTGGTGATTTGTTCTTAGAAGATGTTCCGCCTTATGAACCTTCACCCCATGAACTCCTGGAATTGCAAAAGAAAAAAATTATGAGAGAACTGTGCGATGAGAAAAATCTTGGGAAACTGGAGGGTATCTGGAAGAAGGTAACTCTTTACTTGACAGTAGGTCTTTGATGTGCTTGCTTCTTCACTTGTCACAATATGCTGACTTTATGATCAAGCAGTTGAGATCTAACAATGTTTGGTAGATTTAGAAGTTTTTTTTACCCCTGCACAGCTCTCTTCTCCTCTTGTTTTTTTTCTAGTCAGTGTTTCACATATGCAGATATGCTTGCTTCATTTGTTAGATTTATCTCTTTAACATGTACAGGGTCAAGCACAAAAGATCCCAAAAGCATTTCTTCATCAGCTATGTCAAAAGTCAGGGTGGGAAGCACCAAAATTCAATAAAGTGACTGGGGAAGGAAGCAATTTCTCATATACTTTAAGTATTATGCGTAAATCCAGCGGATTTGGTAAAAGCAGACAAGCCGGGGGTCTGGTAACTATTAAACTTCCTCATCAAGTTGAGGATTTTGAATCCATCGAGGTACTCGCTTGATCTGTAACATAACATTTGATAATCTATGTCCAGTTAAGATCTTGTGAGGAAAGGTTGTTAGGATATATTTTCTTGCAAGAAAGTTAGAGTTGCCAGGATCTGAGGAAAAATATTGAGACAGCTAGAATGAAAGGTCTATAGTGTACTATTATTTGCTTAAACACCATTGTTCAAAATTTTGGAAATAGTCGTCTGTGCATGTATTATATGTTGACCATATAATCATCTTGCTAATTATTGTGCACTTGTGTGTGACAGGATGCACAAAACAGAGTTGCAGCATTTGCTCTCTATAAGCTCTTTTCTGATTTGCCTGTTCACTTTGCAGTTACTGAGCCTTATGCCTCTCTAGTTTTGATCTGGAAACAAGGTGATTTTGTTAATTTGCTCTTTGTCTTTTTTTTTTAAAGAACTTTTGTTTTTGAGATTTCCATAAATGTTATTGATTGGCCAAAGTTTATTGTAGCTTCTGTTTAGAAAGAGCACCAGTATTGAGTGAAATTGTAAGAACATATGAACTGGAGTGCATGTCATATGACGTAATTATGTGTGATATATCTCGTGGCATTCATATGTTCTAGCCTTAAATGTTTGCAATACTATAACTACTTGAGCTTTCACAGAGGAATCGTTGGGTATACAAAGCAGAGAAGAAGAACGAAGAAAAAAGTTTGTTGACAGCTTGCTTGAGGTAGACAATTTCAGCTTGACCACTTCGTCTGGCCTACACGGTCCAATTCCAATGGCAGACTCCTGTGTCAGAGAGAATGACGACTTGGATGTCGTCAAATCAAACCATAGAGTTAAAAGTATGTTTCTTGGATTCAGTTTGTCACAGATCGTATATGTTTCTAAAATCATATAATTCTGGATTTTACTACCAAAAATCATTAGAAGGGCGTATAATCTTATGTATCATATGTTACAGGAAACTCTTCTATGGAAGCTGAATGTTTTTCTCTCAAACGAATACAAGAAAACAAAAAAAATATGTGGAAGTACAAGGTAACGTAATCTGGTTTATGTTTCAACATTAGTTCTGGTTCTAGCGACAGTAGTTCAAATCACTCATATTATGCGTTACAGTTTTATGCATAAAGCTTCACAGCCTAGTTAGCTCATTCCAGTTAGGAATGTAGGACATTCTTTTCAGCATGGTAAAACCTTTGTTACTGCAACTTTAACTAGTAATCCTATTATTCTTTGGTAGGACATGTTGAAAACTAGAGCTGCTCTTCCGATATCAAATGTGAAGAATGATATACTGCAGCATCTGAAAGAAAAAGATGTCTTGGTGGTATGCGGAGAAACAGGCTCTGGAAAGACTACACAGGTTTGGTCTCGTCAATTGCTCCCTATTATCTTCCAGCTATAAGCTTTGAGTCATTTCTAATTGATACATTATTTCAGGTTCCTCAATTCATATTGGATGATATGATCGACTCAGGGCATGGTGGATACTGTAATATTATATGCACACAACCTCGGCGGATGGCAGTGAGTATCTCGGTGTTAAGATGTCATGTTTGGTTTATACTGATATAAACTGCAATCCATTCATTCTCGCTGATCTTTATACTTCTGCAAAGCTTAGTGATGTCATTTAACCTAGCTCTATACTCTCTCTACTTTTCTGTTTCTGTTAGTAATTGGGTAATATGGTTTAGGCTATCTCGGTTGCCCAAAGAGTTGCCGATGAGCGCTGCGAAGCCCCTCCAGGCATACATGACTCCTTGGTTGGTTATCAAATTCATCGTCAAAGTGCAAGGTCTGCCTCTTAAGCATATTACTAACGTTTTATGATTCTTCTGCTGAGATTTATTTTTGGCCTATGATTTGGTGGAATGGAATTGTGAAATTTCTATATGAATGTTACTCATTGCCTGCTGTGTGAAACATGACTGGAAAGAAAACCACATTGTGTTTCCCTAGACTAAATCTCGCCTGTTCATTATGCTGTCTTTTTTACTTTACTAATGGATATGGTTGCATTTATTACTATCATCATTTGGTCGTAAGATGTGCATTTCTGAACTTTAGTATGATGATTGTCACTATGATTTTAAATCTGGTTTTTATTTTGATCCTTGGAGCTGTGGTTTACGGAATTTTTTCTTGGGCATATTGCTATGTCCTTCTGTACTTGTTCAGGAGTGACAAGACAAGGCTGCTGTTTTGTACTACTGGCGTTCTACTGAGGAAACTTGCGGTATGTCCCTTATTTTATTAGCAAGCCTTGCGCAAGCAATTGATTCTTTTTTAACTTTTCTATAGCAATTAAATATACTGAGAAATAGTAGCATTTTTGTTGCACAAGCATTCTGGGATTGGATAAAGGTGCAATAGTATAACTGCATTACTGTAACTATGTTTTCTAAAGAACCTGAACTTGCAGAAAAGATAACAGAATACCTGATCAAAGTCTCTGTTAAGGTACACTAAGAGTCCACTATTGAGATAGTTGCCAGCGTGTAAGGGTGATAAATAAACTTATAACTACTTGTCATGAATTTATTTATCATCAGTAGTACCAGAGGATATAGATTTGGTTAGAGACCCTACAATGCTATTCTGTATAGCATATTCTGTATAGCATAAATTTATAAATTTATGATCAGCAAATCTCAATTTCCCTAAACATATATATAAAATTGTTTGCGTGATTTGAAAAACCTTGCAGGGGGATAATACTTTGAAAGATGTTACACATATCATAGTTGATGAAGTGCATGAGCGGTCTCTTGATGTGAGTATTCATTAACTCAGCCTTATATTTCATGTCAAAGTAAGTTGTTAAGCAAAATAAACCTTAAATTTCATGTTAAGTTTTCTGTTTGACAATCCATGGAAGATTAGCTATTGAATCAAATTAAAACCAAGTTTTTAGCATAACTTCTATAATACGCATTTAGAATGATACTCCAGTACAATGTTACTAATGCAGAAGATTGTGTGAAGTTATTCATTGACAACGTGAAATCCAAACTTCTAGTGGCCAATACATTGATATGCCATAATGCAATTGTTAATCTGACCTGAAAAGTGTTAATCAACTTAAGTTTTTTATTGGTAAATTCTTAGTACCATCTTGTGGGTGAGAAATACTATTTTTCTTAATTCCATTTCAGGGTGATTTTCTTCTCATCATTTTGAAGAGGCTGATTGAGCAGCAATCCTGCAATAAAACATCACCTAAACTGAAAGTTATCCTTATGTACGTATTTGTAGCTCTATTTATTTGTCTTTCTGGTGGTAGATTTTAAATAGTATTCATGTGTCTGATGCCCTTTCAGGTCCGCTACTGTTGATGCAAACCATTTCTCAAGATATTTTGGTCAGTGTCCTGTAGTTACGGCTCAAGGACGATTACACCCGGTTACTACTTACTTTCTGGACGACATTTATGAGAATATCAACTACCGTCTGGCTCCAGATTCTCCTGCTGCACGAAGATCTGATACATCACATCTAGATGAGGTATATATTTTGTTACCAAAAGTTGTTATATTGATTGATCCCTTTTTCACTTTGACCTGCAAATTCCATGTATTTGTAGCATCTCTTTCATGATGCTCGCAGCATTGACCTCTTGCACTTCCTGATTTATTAATTTTCTTCGTTTTGTTTGTCTGAGAATGTCTACTTAGGATCATTTCATTCGTATCGGTAAACACTATTTGCACATCCAAAATCTATGTCCAGAACAAAGGGCATGTATGGAATTGCCTTAGCCTTTCTGTGAGGCCTACTATGAGAACAGTGAACATGGAATAGCCTTTGCATTTCTGTGGGACTTAATATGTGAATTCCCTTTGATTATTTGTGATATAATTCTGAAATTTGGATGCTAGTGATGGTATACCGAAAATTTCATTTAGACTGTATTGTTGAAGCTTTGGTAATTGCGTAGTTAATATATGGATTCCATGTTTGCAGCTTGGTTCTGTAAAGGTCTGTAAGGGAAAGAAAAATCTTATGTTGGCTGGCTGGGGTGACAATTATTTGGTTTCAGAAGACTGTCTCAACTCGTCTTATGTTCCCAGTAAATACGAATCTTACAGTGATCGCACGAGAGAAAATCTGGTACTTTGCCTTTCCAGTTTGAGCTTTTGTTTCTCTTATTCACCTAGTTGTCTTCAGTCCAAATAACTTGCGAGTGCTGTGTGCAGGAAAGGTTAAATGAGGATATTATTGACTACGAGCTTCTTGAAGAGTTGGTATGCCACATTTATGACACTTCTGAGGAAGGAGCCATTCTTGTGTTTTTGCCTGTAAGCTGCTACTGAGATATTTCATGTTAATCGAGAATCTATTTTTCTTGCCGATCGCTTATGTTTGACATTTGTTTGTTAATAACAGGGAATGTCAGAAATTAACATGTTACTCAATAGGCTAGCTGCTTCCCGTCGTTTTCGTGGACCTTCTGCAGATTGGCTTCTTCCTCTACATTCTTCCATTGCACCTAAAGAACAGGAAAAGGTGTTTCTGTGTCCCCCTAAAGGCATACGGAAGGTAATTTCATATGACATCTACATATTCTGTTATGTTTCAAACTGTGTTAGCAGTCACTTTAACTCCGTTTGTTCCACATGAGCAAATTTAAAGTTGTTAAGGGCTCTAGGCTTATCATGTCATAAGGGCTTTATCTTTAGTGCCTTGCTTTCGCATTTTGCCTATTGGACAATTATCTAAAGTTGTTAAGGGCTCTAGGCTTATCATGTCATAAGATTTACTATCTCGTCTCGTGCAACATTTTTGTTTCCTTAGTTATCCACTACTAAGTGAATTTAAGTGGTATCACTTGTGGTTAAAAGTATATTCCCTGCAAAACTTTTTTCCTTACTATCTTCAGATTGACAAGAAAATTTCATTTTTCCATTACATGTTTTATGGTCTTCTCGAAAGTTCCTTTTGATTTTGATGTGGATTTATTTGGTAAAACTTATAAAAGGATTTACAGAGAGCAGTTCAATTTATTTATGACTTGATGAGAGGAGTATTCACAAAACTTGAGAAGATATAGTTGTAAGAATTTGATGAATTACAGTGTGCTGAATCTCTTTTTGTGTAAGATCTTTTCCATAAACAATACTGACGCCTGCAAATCCGATCTGATTCATCTTTTGCATCGTCTTTTATGTTCAGGTTATTATAGCTACAAATATTGCAGAGACCAGTTTAACAATTGAGGATGTGGTGTATGTGATTGACAGTGGCAAACACAAGGAAAATCGCTATAATCCACAGAAGGTATTCAAGTACTTCGGCAATCATTTTCTCAAAACTTAATCTGCAACTAGCACTCTTTCAAAAAAACAATTGGTGCATATTGTTGCCTCATGATTATTGCTTTTGTATCTGAGATGTCACCTTCTGGTACTCAATTATTTTATCATCACAGAAATTGTCGAGCATGGTGGAAGACTGGATCTCTAAAGCAAATGCAAGACAAAGAACGGGAAGAGCTGGACGCGTCAAACCTGGACGTTGCTATTCATTGTACACATGCCATAGGTTCGAGAACCTAATGCGTCCCTATCAGGTGTCTTTCTTTTACACGCTTCTCCCCTGGTTTCTTAATCCCTTGGTTTTTACCCCTAAACTCACTGGTTCCATCTTTATGGCTAGGTTCCTGAGATGCTGCGGGTACCTTTAGTAAAGTTGTGTTTACAAATCAAATTGCTTGGCTTGGGTCACATCAAGCCTTTTCTGTCCAAGGCAAGGGACACCAATGTTTTTAGTGCAAATAGATCTAACATTATAATTCGTCTTACTCTTTTTTCACTTACTGTCTTTAGGCTTTGCAACCTCCAAGTGAAGGTGCTATAAACTCTGCAATATCATGGTTGCGCAAGGTACCATGTACTTGAATTGCATACAAGTCTTTATTTTGTAAGAATTACTAGTTCCTGATACATCCAAACTTATGAAAGACATTTCGCTGATATGTTGATGTGTTGCTGTTTTCCTGCACTTTGGCTAATCAATCTCCTTTCCATTGTACACCTTAGAGTATATTCATTTAATTTGTTTTTTGTTAAACTCACCAAACTCTATGTTTTCCCAACCACGGATTTTAGTATCAGTTCAGTAAATAACGATATGTGTATATCTTTTAGATTCAGCTGTACTGATTCTTCTTTTATGAACATTGCCTTCTTTAGGTCGGTGCTGTTCAAGGAGACGAAGAGTTGACACCACTTGGGCATCATTTAGCCAAACTTCCTGTTGATATATTGATCGGAAAGGTTTGCTTCTGTCAGATCAACTCTAGTAAAAGAGGCCTCGGTCACTGCTTCTGAAACATAAGTTTCATTCATCTCTTCGCGACATCTACCCTTATACGTTTTAAAAAACTGCAGATGCTGTTATATGGTGGCATATTTGGTTGCTTATCACCTATTCTCTCGATAGCTGCTTTCTTGAGCTACAACTCACCGTTTTTAAATCCCAAAAATGAGGTACGCTTTTACTTCTCAGAACTTGGCGGATTTGGCCAACGAGGTTGTCAACTAACTTTATGTTTGGTGTTTTTTTTTTCTTAGATGCAAAATGTGCATCGAGTGAAACATGCTCTTTTGTCTGATACACTGGACAGTTCGAGTAATTTTAACAACAACGAAAGACAATCTGATCACCTCCTTATGATGGTTGCATACGAAAAATGGGCGAAGATACTGCAAGAGGTATATGATAAAAGGCTATCTCAAGCTGCCTCTTACAGTTTAAGTTCGTTATATATAAATGGTTGATTCATCTCTTTGGATGTCCTTTTTCTTAGTAACAAAAACTGAACCAGCCCATTCTGAAAGAAGATGATTATGCAATTACAACGTGGGGTTATACGGATATTTGAAATTATATTTCCACGTGCGGGAAAAAACATTCTACAGAATCAGTATATCTTGACTACTATCTATGTATATCCATTTAAACTTGAAAAATGATACATGAAGTATAAATCTTAACAACTTTGATTGTGTATCACTTTACGTCACAGCCAAAAAGTAGTTTAAGAACATCCTGGTTTTGGAAAATGTTCTTAGATACAATTAATAATAATACTGGTTATAAATGACAGAAATACATGAGAATGAAATATTGGAGAGAAATGTATCTTTCTAAGCCTCGTGTTGTACCGTTTCATTAGAGATTTGGGATTAAGGTTTTGGGTTGAAATTGCTGATAAAGATTGAGGTTTAAAGGTGAGTGGAGGATTGGTTGATGTGGTATGGATAGTCTAGAGGGTTATGGAGGAAGCTGTCATATTGTCCTCTAAAAATGAACCCTTGAACCATAGGCTTGGAACTTAGGCAAACTGACGTGCTTTATGTGTTTGTGATGCATTCAGCAAGGAATTCAAGCTGCAGAGAGGTTCTGTGAATCAAAGTTCTTGAGCAGCTCAGTGATGTGGGTGATAAGGTACATTGTACTTTGATGCTATAACTTGTTTGCTAAAGTCTTGCAAAGTAGCATTCAAAAGATGAAAAACGAAACTTTTTTTATTTTCGATTCTTGTTTGGTAACTTAAATGTATGTCTTAGTTGATCTTTTTCTTATTCATTAATCCAGAGACTTGAGAATAGAGTTTGGCACTTTACTTGCTGAAGTCGGGCTCATCAATCTTCCTAAAAGTAAAATAAGCGAGGTAACTTATCTTACATCTATCAATTGCATACCCTGAAAGGAAAAGATGTGTCTGACCTTACATGGATGACACATGCACTAAAAACATTGTTTTGACTGTTATCAAGTTTTTGATACACCAACATCATATTAATAAGCTTGGGGAGAACATACTCACAAGTTCCCAATCAATTAACGAGGATCCATCATACAACATAACCAGCGAGTGTTTGACTCATCAACACTCGCGGTCTGACTCAGCTTGAAAGATGAAGCGACGACGGCGGAGATGAAGGTAAACCGGAGAATCCTAACCTCGGGAAACCTTGCAATAAAAGGAAAGACAAAAGGTCACATGACAATACGAGATCCATTCACACAAGAATTCTCGGATCTATATGACCAATTAGTCTAATAAGGCAAAACCCTAGATCTAGGAATGTCAAGAGTCACGAGGACTTACCATGACTACGAGAAGAACTAGAAGAATCGAGGACTATCAACAATCAGAGAAAAAAGGGAAGAAGAAATCCACCGGAAAAGATCACCGGAAGATGAAGAGTCACGGCGGCTCACCAGTGGAATCTTCACCGAAAAGTGAAGAGTCACAGCGAGCATATGCCAGATTTACGAGAGATCTTGTCGGAAGAGAGACGGAAGATGAAGAGAGAACACGGCGAAGCTTGACCGGAAAAACTCGCCGAAGAGGAGAAGACTCGTTGGAATCTTAGAGAGAATTCGACAGAGATTGGGAGAGAAAATGAGAGAAGTGAGAGGGTTCTTTTATAGAAAGAGGAGAGAAGGTGAAAGGTTGCTTGTGTGTGCATGAGTGACACGTGACACTGCCGTCCACACAGATTCTCGCGCACACGGCAGCCGAGACCTCGTGTCAGACGCAACACAGAGATCTAGGCCGTGGGTGCATCTCGGTTCAGGCATTCCCGGATCCCCACGCGAGCCGTCAAACGCAATACAAGGACCGAGGCGCGTCAGGTCTCGGTTCATACAAACTGTGGTTTCATACAAACTGTGCGCATGACCGCCACGTGGCAATGGCCGCAACCTTGCCCAACTGGTGCCCGCGTACTATTCCCGCGTCCGACCAACCTCACGCCAATTTGAGTCCGCGTCTCAATCACGCGTTGACGCTGGTCCGAGAGCCTATCACCACTGAGCGTACTGCCCACGCGCCGGCTTAGTCCGATCATGGACTGAGCTGCGCGTCCTGTTCACGCGCCACACCTTACCTTTCCCATAATCCTTCCCGCGACCACGCACCAATGCGTAACGATCGCTTCCTCGTCAATCCTTACCGCGGGCCCTTACACTCGAACACGGTACGTGCATTGCCAATCATTCATCGCACCGGACCGCGCATGGTCCGTACTTGATCGTACACGAACTTGACTCATCTGGTCGGTATTCCTTACTGATCCAGTCAAGTCCTAGATATGATCATGGGACTTGATTCACTCGATCCTTCACCGATTCCCTCATATAACACTGGAGATTAGGCTTTCCTTGCCTTTCTCAAAAGAACCCTTATGGAATACGACACTTAGATCTTTGAAGTTGACCGCAGATCGCTAGATCGCGTCAGGGATGTCACACCCTCTCTCCTTTATAAGAATTCACCCTGAATTCTCAAAAGCCATGGATTCCATGCGATCCTAACTTTCTCACATGGTCAATTTCTGATTCTTTTATGATGAGAGTCTGCCAACCCCTCATCACTTGGTTGATCTTTGAACTTCTTGATGAAAGTGTCCTCTCCTTCCATCACTTGGCTAAATTCCTAGTTCCCGGTAATGAAAGTTTTCTTTCCTTTCATCACTTGTTCTGATCTGATCTGACCTTGCGTCTCGACGAAGCCGAAAACATTCCAACTTAGGAAGTTGAGTGGGTTGCTTGCCACTTGATTCACACTCGAACTGCTCCTTCCTGAGCTACCACCATCTTTAAATCTTGCGTCCTTGCACCTTCAGGGATCCTAGACTAGGCTTGGCTGAGACTCCTTCTAGCTGCTTCCTTTTGGTCACATTCTTCCTCGCACCGATGCCTTGACCTTCTTGTAGTGTGACTTGCTGAAGCTTGCACGACGCGTCCTAACCTTTGCTGACTTGTCTGCCTCCTGCTTGGATCTTCTGGGTCGTCATCGTCTTTGAGCTTCTGGCTTCCTTGTAGGCGAGGTTTAGGGTTTAACCTAGTCTAGATATTTTAGCACTGAGAATCGATTGAGGAATCATAGGACTAGATCTTGATAAGAATCATAATGGTGCGATGTTCCTACTTCCGGTCTCCTCAGAAGAGAACATATCGCTTAGGGTTTGGCTTGGAACCAAACCCTACTTAACCACAAATGGTTCAAACCTACTTCACGAGAACTTCACACTTAAATTAGATCATCTCAATCTGCATCGTCTTTTGTTGTATGTATCCGATAGACCTCATATTTTACCACTTTTGCTATCTATTTTCATATACTTTCTAAGCATTTTAATAAGGTTTTATGCATGTAAAGGTAATTTTCTCGTATTTGTAGTTTTAGAGTCTTTATTAGGGAAATCAATCAAAAAGGAACATAATGAAGTAAAGCCCAAGTTACAACAACTCACACAAGCCAAAGAACCCATTGGAGCCAAGGAATTCCCAAGTTTACACATTCTACCAAGTTAGACAGATTACATACGCCAGAAGTTTAGCAATGAACGGAGGATCAAATGGATTTGGAATTGGATGAAACTTGGAGTGAAGATAGCCCTTTGAGTCAGATTTCCAATGGAGTTAGATTTGCATCCTTTGGAATTGTGTAGAGAGTTATACCCGGAATACTGAAGACATGTCAAACTGCCCAGGAGATGAAGTTGCCCGATACCGACCCCCATACCGACCAGGTAACCCGATCGGTACCAGAACTCCCAGAACACTCCAGCACGATCCATGAAGAGGCTAGAAGATCCCCATACCAATTCAAGACCCACGATCGGCGCCATGCCCAATATGGAGTAGTTTTGAGTGTTTTGACGTTTTTGCCCATAGAACTTAACCTTAGAAGACCTTAGACCTATATATACTTGCTTTTAGTCTTTGTAAGTTGTAAGCCACGTTTAGAGGAGCCCTAGATCAGCCGTCCAACACCACCATAAGCAATAAACACGTTTTTACCTTTGTTCCTCATTGATTTAGATTTTAAGAGCTTCAAAGAGGAGAGCTCCCTTGTTCTTCGACATAGAGAAGATTTCTTATCCGTTACTCTTTCAATTCATCATGTTGCGTGCTTTCTACTCTTGGTGCGTTGTCCCCTCAACCATGTCTGAGTAATTTGCTTGTTAGGTTTTACGCATTCAAGGATTTCATGTTAATGCATCAAAATTGTTAGGGTTTATCATATAGGTTCTTCATCATTATTTATGCACAAAGCCTTAGCTAGAGTAATTAACCATGCTATTGATCTTAGGTAGGTGTATCCACGAGAGTGTTCTTAATACATCCTGAACTAGTATTTGATGAGCTAGCGTCTTAACAATCATACCAATCAGTTAAGGAGTTTAGTGAACAATTGAACCTTGATCTAGACTGCATGTTTTAACCTTTTAATAACCATGCAACAACTGAGTCTATTAGGGAATAAGACATAGGGAATCGGAGGCACGACAGTGGGAAGATTCTATAGCAGTGGTTTAAAATCTAGAATCTAAAACCCTTTCGATACCTTGTATGTGTTCATGAGTTTCCGCGAATTGCCTAACGCCTAACTCTTTCCTCATATTGATTTCACATCCTAGTTTGCATTCTCATTCACTCATCACGTTTGCATTCACACAAAACCCCACTTCATATTTTGTCTTAGCTTAATTCGCATCTCTAAATTCGTAGCGTATCATCTTTCCAGTCCCTGCAAATCGACCCCTAAGTACTACTGCGTTTGTCTGTGCACTTGCAGGAATCTTTGGGTTTATAAATTTAAGGCTTGATAATATAACCCCATCAAATTTTTGGCGCCGTTGCCGGGGACTGAATTTGTTACCTACGAGTTTTTGATAAAGATTAATTCTAAGATTTCGTTTTCGTTGCTTCTGAATTTTCGTTTTTGCTTTTGGTGTTTCAGGGAGAAATCAATGGAACACTACAGCCCTTATTCTAGGAGAATGGCAAGCTTTACTATCATGAGACCATTTGGGATTGTGCCCTTATGCCTCATGAATACTCTCAACCGTCTATCTTCAACAACACTTGGTGCGATGTGCATACGTACCAACACAACCCTTGGGAGGCTTATGAACGTGAGGAGGATCAGCAATACCATCACTATGAGTATCCACAACCACGTCAACAACCCCAAGATCATACCTTTTCAACTATCCAAGAGGATCAACTAGAAGCAGTTTTCTCTCGAATCATTGAAGAAATCAAAACTTTCAACCGAGAGTTTGATGCAAGGACCAAGGCTTTGAGTTCAACTCTTGGAGAAATATTAGATGTTGTTGCTGCTCCGTCTCGAGACGTCGAGATGTGCTTAGTTCAACTTGAAGGAGAGATCAAACAATCCCATACACAAGATTTCCAAGAAGACGAAACAAACATCATCAATGTTGAATTGGATGAGGTGTGCGATGAAGGAGATGAGCTTATCCCCAGTCCCCACGTTTTGGAGATGAAATATGACCCTCACATGTCTTTGGTCTTTGGTTCACCATTCCTTGAACCCGTTGGAGAATTTGTGGTTTCTACAAATCACCAAATTTCTCTTCCTCAAAACGACAATGGAGTGTTTTATCAAACCTCACAAGGTAAGGTTTATTTTTGTATGAATTTGTACACTAATGAAACCTTTCAAATTGATCCAGGTGATGCCTTTAAGGAGACCCAAGTGCTCAAAATTCCAGCCCCTCCAACCATGCCTAAAGATTTTTTCAAACCGACATATTCTAAGTGCAAAGAGACCCAATGTGTTGGAGAATCGATTTTGGTAGCTAAGGAGCTTGAATAAGATGCATTTGGTGCCAAGGTGAAACTAAGAAGGTCCTCAAAAGTTTTCTCCAAGTCCATAATCATTATCCCTTCGAATTTCAAGAAGGAAGGTGGAGAATTCTTTGGAGAATACGATGAAATTCTTTCTTCGTGCAATTGTTCTTTGTGAACGCCATCAAGATGCTAATAGATTGAGCCTAAAACCATCGGGTTCAGAGTGTAGATAAGCTAAAGGAACTCCAATTCTTTTAATGGATGCATCCTACGCTTAAAAAGAAAGGAGTCGAGTTAAATGACTTAAAACAAGCGCTTTATGGGAGGCAACCCATATTTGGTTTTTTTTCTTCGAGTCTTTGTTTTGAGTTTTTAATCATGATTTTAATTTCTAAAGTTTCACAACTCATTGATTTTCTAATTGTGAAATTTTCAGGTTTTTACAAAAATACGAACAAATGTGTTTTGGACAAAAGAGAAAAGAAGGAGATAGAACACGACGTGTTCTGGTTCAAATCACCAAAGGAGAATCAATCAATCTAGAAAAATCTGATTTTTGGTTGCCAAATATATGAGTCATACGAAGCTACAGCAAAAACCAAAACATGATTATCTATTCTGGTCGAAAAGTTATGGTCAATCTTCCAAGACCGAAGAAGAAGGATACGAGCTACAAGGAGCCAATTTCAAACTTTGTTTCACGACGAACCACAAGGAACTAGGGGGCATCTACATACCGTTGGAAAGCTCTAGGTCTCAAGATTTTAGAACATCTTTCTTATCTCAAACCCGAGGTGTAAAGAGAGAGAAAATCACGGATGAAGAACGAGGTTAGAAACAACTTTTTTTTTTAAAGAAAAGCTGCGGTACCGACCCGCGGTACCGGGTCACGGACCGGATCGGTACCACGGATGCGTACTGATCCAAGGATCGACCGTTGGTACGCCATACCGATCCCTAATACCGTGTACTGATCCCGATCGGTACCGCGTCCCGATCCCGATCGGTACCGCGTCCCTGTCCCAGACCCACGACCCATTGACCCGCGACCCATGACCCGTTGACCCGCGTCCCAAGACCTCCCAGACCCGCCATGACCAGTCCTGACCGGGTCCCAGACCGCACGGACCAGCCGGTTCGAGCCACCGGACCACCCACCTGACCAGGTACTAACAAAAAAAAATCTTTTTTTATTTATTTATTTATTCTTAACTAGATATTAATTTAATCATATGGTTAGTTTAATTTTGTTTTGAATAAAAATAACACATATTGATAATTATCCTCTCATGGATTTCACTTAGGTTGGCAATCGGTAGAATATTGAATTCATTCTTAGATTTATTTTCTTTTATGCTATGTTTTTATTCCTAGGACTTGGAATTCAATACACATGTATTGAGGACTTAGCTCCAAGATGATCTAACAAGTGATTTCAAGTGTTTTTGCAAGGTTATTTTGCTCTTAATAGGAATTGTATCATGACTATTTGTTGTGTGCGTACACTTCGAATCGTCTTATGCATGATCCAAATATTTAAAAGAGATGTGAACCAAAAGAGAAGAAGGAGGAGCAAACACCCTTGGTATTGGGATATAAGGGATATAACATGCTTATGATTGAAGAAAAATTCAGATGGCTCGAGACATTTGGAAGAATTCTCTATCTTAGCTCGCAAACGGGCTTAACCGAGCACTTTTTATGGGACAACTACCAAACCACTCGAGCAAACGCCTTCAAACTTCATCAACAAACCCACAAATGTATCTTTTGTGATAGATTTTCAAGATGGCTTGAGAAATTAGCTACTGTTTTGACGATGGCTCGATGCACACCTTCCGACGAGTCAAATCGCCTTATCCGTCGACCAATCGCAAAACCATTTGGGGGAATGGTTTGAAACTTCACCAGGAGCTTCCAAATACCCTATTACTCGGTGAATTTTCAATATGGTTCGAGAAAATTGTTACGATTCGAGAGATAACTCATGAGCCTTATCCATTGACTAAAATCACTATACCATGGACCAATTTTCAAACCATAAGGAATCAGCCGTCGGACCCTTGAGAAGAATTGTTTCTAAGGACCTAAGGAACCATTTTGGAGTGCTAATTAAACACTGGACACAGCCAAGTTCAGCGATGCCTTATGGAACCAATTTTGGGACGTATATCGAACTGCTAGACTTTTTGTCTAATGTGGTAACATCGTTCTATTCTCTATCTTTTCCATTCTTCAATTCAATTTTATTTTCCAGCAATACTCCCTTAATTTGATTTGATTTACACCGGGGACGGTGTAAGTTAAGTCTGGGGGGGTTGTTATTTACTAACACGTTTGTTTTGTGTTTGGTTTTTTCGTTTTAAAAGGATTTTTCAAAAAAAGTTTTACTGAGTCAAAATAAGTAGGGAATGATGACACTTTTATAGGAACTTGCGTTTTGATTTCAAAGACCAAGTGACCATTGTTGCGAGGAGAGTTCAAGGACAATCGATTTAGACACCTCATGATGGACTCCCCGACTAGAAATTCTACTTTCCAGGTTTTAATGGATACAATTTTGACTCTATATTTGGACTACCAACATAGGTTTTGATTATCTCAAGTCAAGGATATTAGATCAAGACATCTTATCCCCTTTTTACCACCCTCTTGTTGTCATGAATGGCTAGCTCATCTTTAGTTGGTTCCCCACCTTAAACCTTTTAACCTTCTTTCAGACCCCATGCCTTTTTTCCTTTCGTTTCATACTTGCAGATATGTGCAAAAACGTTGGAGAGAATAGGGTCGACGCAATTTTCCAATCACTAAAAGATGCGTCAATGTGTTGAAGAGAGGTGGAGTACAAAGAGCAAAATTCAAAGAGTTTGGTCGTTCCTTGGGCGTCTGAATAAGGTATCAATTTCGTGCCTATGACTCATTGTTCCAAAAGAGAATTGTTTTCCCCCTTATAATTAAAAAAAAAGAAGAAAAAAAAAATATAAGGAAAAGGAAAACGATTGCTCAATTGAGTCATATGGCCAAAGAATATACCAAGGAAGGACGTGATCAACAAGACGAGGAGAGTAGAGAAGATTCAACAATAATTCCCGGAGAACAATCTAAGTCTGGGAGGAAGAAGAGCAACAACAAAGTGATTGGAGAATTGCGGACATCAATAGGTCCATTCTCTCTTGCATAATGTCTCCCACCCGGAGATTATGGTAACCCTAAACACTTTTAACCTCACCACTAAAATCAGCCTTCCCTTATACACCTAGCCCGTATTCCTTGGATGATAGCCTTGATGAGAGTTTTCAATAACCTGGAAGAGTAGAAAGAGTCAATTGAGTAGAAGTTGAGCTGCGTGCAGGGAGGATATTTAGGACGGGCTTGCGAAGTCATGATGGGATATGAGAAGAGCGTTTGCGAATTAATCTTGTTTCATGTGGATTACAGGTTTAGATTTCGAGACAATGGATCCAAAGGATATGCGAGTTCCCGTGTTTTCAAACCTCGTTTCTAGTCTTGACCTTTTGTTAGCTTGAGGACAAGCAAATGCTAAGTCTGGGGCAGTTGATAGACCTCATATTTTACCACTTTTACTATTTATTTTTATATACTTTCTAAGCATTCTAATAAGGTTTTATGCCTATAAAGGTAGTTTTCTCGTATTTGTAGTTTTAGAGTCTTTATTAGGGAAATCAATCAAAAAGGATCAAAAGGAGCATAATGAAGTTGATATGCTCAAACTTGCTCTGAGCTACTCTCTCAAATTAAGAGATCAATTGTAGTAGGGGTCGAATCACTAGGAGTCAAATCAAACAATAGAATGTATGACTTCGAATTGAGCTAAGCGAATAGAGTAAAGTAAAAGCAAGAAACAATTCAAAACAGAGAAAGGTTGTTGGTTTTTAAGAATTCAATTAAACAAAAACTAGGTTTTCGGGAAATTCGCAGGCAAAGATAAAATGTAGAATTATAAAACTGTCAGGATTTTAATGAAGATTCGTTCTCGAACTTGAAACTCTAATGTAAAATGAAACAACTTCCGTTGAATTAATTATCTATGCATAAACCCTAGAAATCCAAATTCCTTTGTAAAGTCAATCAATTTATGCAAGCATTAAAGTTCAGGTTTCAATTTGTTCACCAAATTCCTAAACCAAATTCCTTTGAGAATAGGTGATTTTGCTCATCTAAGACTATGGTCAGGTTATCAATTGATGTTTCTGCTTCTAATTAATCAACCTAAGATGTCTAATTAAGGGTGATCAATCCTAAATCAGAGTTTTTGCAATCTAGATGAAGAACCATTAGATAATCCTAACATGAATTCAATTCTAACAATTCATCTTAAATCCTTTGAAAAACTCTAAACCTAACAAGCAAATTACTCAGACATGCAAGCAAAGTAAATCATAATAACTGAATAATACTGCACTAAATAGAGAAAGAGAAAGAGATACAGAAGGGTTCGAAGAAATCTGAATGGTCTGAAAACTTGTCTCCCTAACTCTCAAAATCTCTCTGAATCTCTCTAGATCTTGAATAATAGAAAACTTAATGAAAACTAAAAGAAAACTGAGTATTTATAGGTTAGGATTCGTGCTGGGTTTTTTTGTTAACTTCTGGAACTTCTGAGGTAAAAAGGAAATCTTCAGAATTGAAAAACTCCTCTTTCTTCGCAAAACAGTTTCCTCCGTCGATCGACGCACAAGTACTTCCGTCGATCGACAGACAGCTGATTTTCTGCACTTTTCTGCATCAAGCTTGCGACTTCGACTGTACTTTCCTTGATGCTCCAATATGCTCCAAAATCACCAATTAAGCTTCATTCATACACGAACCTTCCAAGACTCTAAAACACTAGAAAAATACCAAAAAGACTCGATAAAACTGAGTTAAATCATGGCCAAAAGATGGTAAAAACCATGATATATCAACTCCTCCAGACTTAGCTCTTGTGCGCCCTCAAGCAAACTAGAGACTAAGAATGAAGTCGAGGTTTGAAAATCACGAGAACTCACTTATCCTTTATCGAGCTCGGGAGCCGAGCTTACTGCGCAATGCATCCTTTAGCTCATCAAACGGATGGTCTCCTTCATGGCTGCTATCTCATCGTCTCTTTCCTCCAAGCTTTGTGAAGGTGGTGTGACTTGAGTCGCAGGTTGGCCTCCTACCGATAAGACTCTAGGCGTTGTCTCGGTTGGACACAAGTTTCGAGCAATTCGAGTTGTCCTGTTGCAGGAGTTCTGATCGGATCATTCCATGACGAAATTAATCTCCTCACGGAACTTTTCGTGGTTGCTCTGCCAGTTATCGTACTTTTCCTGTAACGATTTCAACGCGGCAGGAACATCAAGTTATGTGTCCTTGATCAGGATTACCTAGTGATCCAAGGTCTCTGCTCGGGCCTCCGGTTGGTGATCTTAATCAGCGATGAGGATCTCCGGAGTTAGATTTTGCTTTTCTGAGGCTCTTAGCGCCTCTTGAGGATCGTTTCCGTCGGCTGGATTCTTCTCCGTTCTAGCTGCGCTCGCAGTAGATGGAGTGAGGGTTTATACAAGTACAAAGTCGGTCGAAATAACCTTAAAAGATCAATGGAAAATCTCCTAAAAAATAAAACAAAGTTCTACTAATTCTAAGTATTTTCTTTTATCCGAGCTAAGTCTTCCAATTTGCTTGTATTTTCCTATGTCGTCTACTGCTTCTTAATGGACTTTAATCTCTATTGCCCCCGGAACCAATATTTTAATCTGTATTGCCCTTGTTATAATTTGGATTTTCGTTTTGAATTTTTTTTAAATAAAAAGTTAGTAAAAGACATAACTAACCTGAATGAAAAATGCAAAAAGACAGAAATGAGTCCTCCAACCCACCAAACATAAACGAGATTTGTATTCAGAAAAGTCAAGTCAAAATCCCCAAAATACATCAAAATCCCTAAAAAATTATATTCTCCTTTGCTTAAGAGAAAGAGAGAGATTTACCCGCCGCCGTCACCGTTTTCCGATCGTTCTATATCCGTCGTTGTACACGTCGTTGTCGCCGTCTTCCAATCTTTTCAAGGTAACCCATTTTTCTCCAAACTGTAAGAAAACAAAACCTTAATCTCTTTTATGCATCTTCTCTTTTTCTTTGCAAGCGATTCCGGTCAATTCACAACCGTCGGCATCGCCATATTAGTCGCCGACGTTTTCCAATCTCCTCCATTTAATTTGTGAATGAGTTATAGATTTTCTGAAATTAAAGATTTCAATTGAATGGGTTTTGGATTTTGGTTATCCATTTTCTGAAATTAGTGGTATTAGGAATTAGAATGGATATTCATTTGAAATAGGTTTGTTTCATTTTATGTTTCGTTTTGAATTCCTATTCTAATATTAGTGATTTTGTTTTGTTGCGTTTTTTGCAGAAATTGTTCGTACAAGTAGATATGCTCTAATCGACTAAGATCTTGATGAGGTTACAATATGATCCTCACCGTCACCGTCATCAAATCCATTGCCATCAGTTCCAGCGGCATCGAATCCATCGCCAACAAGTCCCTTGCCAACAAATGTTTGTAATTGATCATCTGCATCTCTTAATGTAGTAATTAGGAATCCTGATTAGTAGTATCAATAGTATGAGTAATTTGGGATCATGAAATCAGAGAACGGATACTATTGATACTCTTGATTATGAAACAATTCGAATTCGTGATGCGATTTTGAGGTTTCGAATGGGTGTACTAGGATTTTGATTTTAATGTGGAGATGGGTCTAATTTTTGAAATTGGGTTCGGGTTTTAAGTAAATCCCAAATTTAGACAGTTTAGTGACTATTTGCATCGTTGTTTTGTTGTGAATGTTGCAGAAATGCGTACTAGAAGAGATAGAGAGGGAAGAAATGCACATCGAGACAGAACATGAAGAGATGGGTACTGAATTTTCTCTTGTTTTCTCTTCGTAATTTCCTTTTCTATTATTGTTTATAAATTTAATGTAATGAAATACTAATTTGTTGTTGTTGTTGAAGCAAAAGAAGGAGAGAAGGAGAACGAAATTGAGAAACCAGAAGAAGAGAAAGGGAAAGAACAAGATGAGATAGAAGAGATGGATGGAAAAGAAGAAGAGACAAAAGGGAAGGAAGAAGAAGAGAAAGGTATCAAAATGTCTGTTGTTGTTAATGCGAAAAATTTGATGAAGGAACAACTAATTTGTTGTTGTTGCTGAAGTAGTAGTAGAAGAAGAAGAGACGGATGGAGAAGAAGAAGAAGAAGAAGAAGAAGAAGAAGAAGAAGAGAGGTTTTAAATGAGATGTTTGTTGTTGTTGTTTATGCGAAAATTTTGATGAAAGAACAACTAATTTGTTGTAACTTGGAATGTTGTTTTTTAGGTTTTTGCGAATGTTGGAATGTTTGTTTTTAGGCTTTTGCGAATGTTGGAATGTTGTTTTAGACTGGTTTTTATTGACTTTAGGTGCTTGGAACAATTTGGTAGGAATGGTACTTATAAATATGACTAAGACTCAAAAATATATTTTCGTACTACTGATATAACTGATATAACTAATCGTTGAAAATCTTTGTCAATTATGTATATTGAATATGAAAAACGTGTAAAATGTGTAATGATCATTAAAAAATTGAATATTTATGTCCCATATTTAACACATGCGCCGTCGTTTGAATTAAAAAATATTAAAATGCTTTACATAGTCATATCAGTTATATAGTAGTATCAGTTTACACACATTTACTTTTCACATATTGTTAGTCATATTTTGGTAAAATTATAGTTTTTCTAGTAGTAATGATCCAATTGAACCATTTAAACGTATTTACTATCGTTTCATATATTCAAATGTGAAAAACTTACTTTTTGCTTATTTTACATAACATGAGGTATGTTCTCATATATTAACCATGTGTATAAACTATAGTGTTAGATAAATACTTATGTTTTTTCTAATTTCAAAATATTTTTAGTAGTTCCTAACAATCAAGTAGAGAAAGATGTGCCAGTAAGTAATACGAACATAAGTCTTATACTAAAGAAACAAAACGTAAAGGACAAAAAACACAAATTATTCAAAATAGTCATAATCATTCATACCAGTAATACATACTCATAAGTCATACGCAGTAGTAGTAGTTATATCAGACAGAGAGAATTACCATTTGTATCATGATCAACACTAGCTTGAAACTAAGTCTTAGACGTGTTGTAGATGGATCTATCATGATCTTTCTGTCAATTCTTTCGACCAACTCCGAATAAGTCATTTCCTCCGGTGCAGTCCGTATCGGTAAAATGAGAATTTCATCTTGTCCTAAGATCCATCTTGTGCAACCCCCTTACGTTAAATAATATCCTCCATAATCAAAACATATGATTGTGCAATTCTTTGTCATTGTTCCCTACAAAAGAATAAGAAATTAACAATTTCGTAAATATGGTTCTGATAAGTATTATCAGTTATGTCAGTTATATCAGTTACATCAGTTATACGAAAACCCTAAAACCCTAAAAAATCCATTTACTTCTGATTTATGTTTGATTATAACACGGTTGGATCACAGTTCAACATCAAACCATCTACTTTCAAAGAAACTGAAAAATACTTAAATATCAAACCTTAGAAGATGAATAACCGAAGAATACTTATGTCGTCCCTCCCCATTGCCTATGTTTTTGTTAACAAAGATGAAAAACCCCAAGAAGGATGGCGATGACGAGCGAGAGAGAGAGGAAGAGGAAAAGGGAAAAATCTGAAGCTTCCTCTGTTTTTTTTATTAGTTGTTCTTTGCCACTAAACGAGAGGAAAGAGAGGAAGAGAATAAAGATGAGAGGAATAGAAAGAACACAGAAGATGAAGAGAGAAATAAGAGGAAGAGAGGAGGAATCGATTTTTTTTCAAGCTTCCTCTGTTTCATTAAGCTAACACAAAGAGAGAGAAAAGACACTACAAGAAAACATAGCATTTGCTACTCCAAAAAAAGTCACTAATCCGTCGCAAAAACCCGATTTGTGACGATTTTGTGACGAAAATTGGTCGTCGCTAAAGTACCGTCGCAAATTAAAGACGTCGCAAAAGCGTTGCACTTTTGTGATGACTTTGTGACCGTGTTTTTTACGTCGCATATTTGTGACAAATCTGTAACGTCCTTAAGTGGTTGTAATTTTGTGACGAATCTGTAACGATGTGTAGTGGTCGTAAATTAACGACGGAGTTGTGACATATTTGTTTGTGATACTTATGCGACCGATTTGCGACTAGTGTTGGAAATCATACCGTTGTAAATTCGTGACAAATTAGTCACAATTTTGTGACGGAAATTTGTACATGATTTTCTTAAATAACAGATTTTATTAGTAATTGTCAAATTTTTTTGCTTTCTAAAAACTAGAAAACATTAAAATGAGTAATAAGATCATTAATAAATAGTAAGTTAATGTATTATACAAGCAGAAAGTACAAATATCATACACAAAATTAAGAAAGTTAATAAGTACGTATATATATTTTCTACATGTGAATTATGTAAATTTAAGAGACTACATGTGTTATGGATATATCAGAGTCCTTGGATTCTTCTTCCTTAGTCTTCAACCAAGGGTTATCAAATCTTGGCTTGCTAGAGATGGAGAAGATCTTCACCATAGCAGTTCTTCTTGAACAAAATAGATGTGGTCGTTCACTCGCTCGGCCAACCCTTGGACCAATTCAAAAATAGACATAAGGAGATTGGAATCAATGAATACAACATAAGACTCTAAGACCAAATAAACCAATTAGCTAAGAAGTCTAAACACAACCACTCAAAGAAACGAAAAAATCCCAGGACCGGGTTTGAAAGGAACTGATTCTATATAAGCCTCAAGACGATCAAACCTGAGATCGTTCACACGGTTACTCAGAACATGAAAGATAGCTTTTTTGGTACCTCCATTTTCGTCTCTGTTTTTCTCCACATACTATGTTGCTTGAGCTGCTCCACTATTGACAAATTCAAACTTGTTGTCTTCGCTTGTTTCACCCCTTCACAAAGCTCACTACAATCTGACTTGAGAATTTACTTCGAAAGCTGCACCCCTTCACAAAGATCTTCTGACATTGAGCTTTTTGTTATTTCTTCCTCGTATAATTTTGCATCTATCCACACAAAAATTCACAAGCCACAAGACATTACTTTTTGGTGTAACACAAACCAGTACTTTTAAACAAGAATTCAAGAGAACTAACTTGAATCTCTTCAATCTACTACTAATGAATCTAGTATTCTTTCGGCTCTTATTATCTCCTTCTCTGTTATCTCACAAGAATCATCCACCTTACCTGCAACATAAGAAGACACAACACTATAATTAGTGTCTGCTCAAATTCTATAGCTAATTTGGTTAAATTTAAATTTGACAAGAGAAACTTGAAAATTCCATATTGAAACAGCTTAAAGTCTCTCTCTTTTTTTAGTTTTGAAGCCATACGTGTTACCTTTGTATTGACTCTAACTTTTGGAGCTTCCTTGTAGTTGTAGGTTGTGTTGCTGACTTAAAAACAAAGACTTTGAAGAGGTTGAAATGGAAACAAGCGACAGAATTGGCTCCGGTGTGACTGTAATAGGAGCAGAAGCTCCATCAGCGTACCATATGGCACAGAGATCATCAGAGAGCCCTAACCAGTTTATGGGATCATCTCTCCTTCCCATGGACGCTCCAATGGCTAGTGTAGGTTCAGGGGAAGCCTCGGGGAAGAAGAAGAGAGGCAGACCTCGTAAATATGAAGCTAATGGTACTCCTTTTCCCATGCAAGTTTCTTCATCAACTCCTCTTGTCAAGAAACGTGGAAGAGGGAAGCTCAATGGTGTTGATGTCTGCTCACAAGAATCATCCCCTTACCTACAACATAAGAACTACACATAATCAAAACCAGAATTGGGTTTTGCATATAGAATAGATAACACAAAACAAAACTGAAACTAGGAATCTCGAACGAACCATATTGCTTCTCCATTTGCATAAGCAACGTACTCAGCAGTAGGCCAAATCAATGTCCCAAACACTACACTGCACTCTGAATTTCAAGTTTCTAGTGAGATTTTCACTAATCTCTCTCAAACTAAACCATTGGAACAAAGAGAGAGAACAAACCTTATGGTGAGAACTCTATCTTTGACAATGATAAGATGTCAAAAGGAAATTCAAATTTTGTCTACTCAACCAGTACAAAAGAGAGCATTACGGCGTCTGCTTCAGATAAGGATCTCGAGATTTCGACTTTCCACTTACATCTCAAAGTAGCAGTACTCTTTAACCTAGGCTTGAGACCGGATCAATTCACAAAAAACAGGGAAATTTTGATAAGCACATATGAAAATCCACGGACCTAGCAACAAAACACAGTGAAAAAGATATCAGTTGACCAAAAATCCTTCGAGAAAGTCAAACGAAGATTACGAGAGAAAAGTATATGATCGATTCAAGATCGACCATCCTTGAATTCACCGACTGAGAATGATGATCGATAGTAATGTTTCGTGGAATCGAGCCTGAGATTGAAAGAGATCAACAAGAAAATCAAATCATACTCGTTTCTTTTCTCAAAACCCCAAATGGATCTGAGGAAGGTGAGAGATGATGTTTTGCTTTGTGTTTCTTTCCTTTGTCGGCAGAGAAAATAAAATAGTGTTTGAGAGATTGAAAGGGTTAAACTGACAAGATTAGCTTTATGAAATTTTAACGGACAAGATTAACTCTCCAAAACTGCCATGTCATCGGTCCTGGTAGTATTCTACCCGGGAAAACATATTTGATCCCAAATTATTACCCGGGAATGAATAATTTATACCCAATTTTCAATTTTTAGAGACATCATCTATTTTAATTATTGATAAACTATATGAAATCCTAAACCCTACATTTTTATATTGAAAACACTTAGTAAAATGTAGGTATATATGTATTAAACTTAACTAAGAATAAAGTTGTTGATTTAATTTTATTGTGAAATTTTAATAAATTGGTTAAAAATATATAACCATAAACCCTAAATTTGAAACCCTATACCCTAAAATCTTTGGATTCCAAATGGTATAACATTATCATGTCAAATCTTAACTTCATCATTTGACATACTTCTTGTGTCATAAAATGGATTTATATTTAACTTTTAAGTTCATTTTTGGTAAAGAAACAATCATTCTTAAATACTTATATAATTACATGAACTTTATGATTACAATTTAGGGTTTAATTCAAAATTCATAAATTTTTGAATTTTCATAGATAATGTAATATGAGTGGTAATTTTGAATAATGTACCTTCCAAATATACATTCTTCTACTTGAAATAGGTTAATAATTTTTTCCAAAATCAATATGGGAGTTGCACATTCGTCACAAATGTGGTTGCGCGTCACAAATTCGTGACTAAAGAGTCACAAAACTATGACCATTTTGCGACTAATTTAATAGTCACTACTCAAACCCTAAACCCTAAACATTTTGAGGTAAATTTTATGACATAGACCTTACCAAGCTAAACTTTATCTATTTCCAATCTTATTGTTTTTTTCAAAAAGAGTTATATGTAACTTTTAAAGTCCAATTTGAAAAAATTCAATCATTCTCATAGTTAATAATATAATCACATACATTTTATGCTTAATATTTAGGATTTGGTACAAAATTTAATAAATGTTGAATTTTCAAAACTTTAAGTGGTAATTGTAATGTACATATTAATTTATAATAGTTTACATTCGGAAAATATATCCTTTAACTTTTAATATGTTCGTGATTTTGGAAGCTATTATAGGGAGTTACAAATCCGTTACAAATATGTCACAAAATTCTTCATGTGGTCACAAATCCCTCACAAATCCGTCACAACTTCGTCACAAACACTTAGTGAAAAACACATGTTTTTACAAGTCGAATTAAACACGTTGCCACCTACTTTTTTGGTTGCCGACACTTTTAACGATGCACCACAAACATCACAAATATGTTACAAATTAGTGACCACGTATATATGGTCGCAAAAGCGTCACAAATGTGTAACGGCGGTATGCTGATTTGTTTTCGTCGTACATTTGCGACAATTTTGTAACAGTGTAAATTTTCGTCGCTAATGTGTAACAATTTCGAAGCAAAAGCGTCACAAATTTATGTGACGGAAAAATTCGTCACAAAGGCGCGTCACAAATACTGTGTTTTCTTGTAGTGAGAGGAGAGGAAGGACACGTGGAGGTTTAGATAGGTTAAGGTTAGTTTTAGGTTGTTGGGTAATTGAATTCAAAACTTAATTAGAGGAGGAGAGGAAGAATTGATGTTTTGGTTTTGTTGTTGAAGCTTGCTCTGTTTTTGTTTTTTTGCGTTAAACGCACCTAGAGAGAAAGGAGGAAGAGGAATGGGGCACGTGGAAGTCTTAGATAGGTTAGAGTTATATTTGGTTGTTAGGTAATTTAATTAGATATTTAGTTAGGTTGTTAGTATGATATTAGTAAATATAGAGGGGTAAAGATGAAAGAAAATGATTTTGGGGATAGTTAGAATAGAGAGGGTTACTTAGAATAAAAATTTGATTCTTGGGGCTTTTCAGATTAATGTCCCTTCTTAATGGGCCGAGACCCCTGAATGGATCCTCGCTAGCTCATTTCTCCGAGATACTTCCCAAAGCTCCATGTCGGATAGGATATGAGTCTGGTATGGTAATGGGTACTAAACCCGGTACCACCACAAAATCTCCACCTCTTGAGAATAGTGAACTACCTTCTTACACACTAGAATGTTATGAACGTAATGCAACTTGGCTTTAACTGCAGCTATCTCAACTCCATCTGAGTTTCCACTAGCTCTCGTTCTTTCTAGGTCAATATTCTTAGTACTGTTACTTGAAGCAAAGTTCTTAATTAGCACAAGACAAAACGTTTGCGCACTTAGCCGTCCGTTTCGGGGTTCCAAAAACTCATTAAAGAACCCTAGACCAAACGTCAAAGCTGCATTTCCTATCGAACATAAACCAAGGCTTTTCAACCCGATTTATGAACAATAGTTGGTTTGTCGTGGACTAGGACTAGTATCATATGTAACTCAAGCTTTTTAAAAAATACTTCCTTTATACATACTTATACTAGAAATTCACAATAGGTACCAAAACACATATATTTGCCGGCTTCGAGCTAATGCTCAAAATAACATTTCTACATATTAAATACATACATGTTTGCAAAAAGGTAGACGATCTACACTAACCTTCCAAAGCTCCTCTAGCCCGAGTAAAATCTCACTATTGGTTACATGCAAAACAAATGAGTCGCTTGGTTCCGTTGTTGCATATGGGATAACATGTCTCAGAGCATAAACAAGACTGGATCGGTTCTATGATTATCTGGTTGTCTAGTCTGTTCTGGTTTTCAAACTACATTATGTGGAACGTATGGCTCATCATATCTACGCACTGACATACGCGGCGTACGAGAAGAAGACCTTGGATGTTGGGACCAGTACCATGTCCCCTCCTGGGTGATGGATTTCCATCCATATATGGCCCTTCAACAGCAAACGACAAATTCTCATTTGAGACTTCCTAAACAACATTGTCATATGGTTCTAAACCCCTTTTTGATGTTGAATACTCTTGAGAACTTCTCGTGTCTGACCCACCAAACCCCGATGAAGAACCCCATGACCTATTTTTGATTAACCTTTGATTTGACATCTGCACCAAACGATCGGATGAGACCTAATCCATAAACACAAAGTACCAAACATAACCGGATTCCTAGATGTCTTTTGCGACTCATTTTGACTTGATAAAACCATTGAAAACATAAGTGTTATAGCATGATCAAAACCATGCTCTCATACCACTCTTGTAACACCCCCGATCAACGTTGACAAAGAACGCCACGGTAGATACCCGTTGACCGGCCGATAAAGGTTACTAGAACGGATCCAGCTTCCCGAATGAACCCGTCTAAAGTATTTTTACCTCTTGACCATGGCCTAAGGCTTTGCACCCCGTTCCATAACCAAGAGTTATGTTAGTCCGGACGAGACTAATATCATATTAACACCCAAAATTTCTTAAAAACATACTTTTATTTATTTGTAACAATGATACAATGTTTAAGTTTGGCCAAGGCGTAGAGCCCAAAAGAGTCATAAAAACATATCAAAAACATAGATTTATAAAAGACATCAAAAATCTACTTCCGGTGGTCCTATCGTTCCGCACACCCGCTACTGGTTATCTGCAAAACAAATTGGAGTCATGAGTACTAATTACCCAGTGAGCTAAGGTTCCCCTAACATGCATATAAATAATTCCAACCCTAACCCAAAATAACAATCAACATGCAAAAGAAGCAATCACACAAATCAGATAATACACAAGCGGAAACGATGATTAAAACACAACACACTCAGATGACCTCTTACCGCAGTCCTCTTTTAAAGTAACATGTTAGCACACAAACAACCTATAAAGCCAATTGACAACTTCCTTTCATCGTCCTATTTTACCTCACTTAACTCTAACCACAAAGGCCAAAAGTCAAGTGATCCGACTACGGTAATTCATGGCCCTAGGCTACAATCCTGTTCTTCCGTGAATTACATCGGATCCACAACCATAGGCTGCAATCCCGTTCCTCCGTGACCTCCGATGTCAACTGCTTTCTAGTAAAGTTAGAAAGTTAGAACGTTACATGATCCTCTTGATCACTTGCAACGCTAAACCACAAACACAACATAAAATTAACCCGCATGTCTCATACAGATTACATGCGAATCAAGTTTAACTTGAAACCCTGCATCCACAAAGGTTAGTAGCAACTACACACACAACCATCACATGAAATATGTAACACAAAATCACTCAATCAAACATCATGCACAAACAATCAAATAAAACACTTAAACCAAATTCCTAAAATTCTAGCATGAACCTCTACGGTTATAAGCATAGATATAAACAAGCACGTGTGCTCTACTCATCTAACACAAGACAAAACATCACCAAGACTCACCTATACTTTATGAACGGTTAAGACTTGGATTCGACTAATATTCTAGACCAGATCTTCCTTCTCTAAAAACGGCCAGAGCTTACGCTAGATTATCAACTAATCTTGCTTCTACTCGATGATCTAAGATGATAGAAAAGAGTGGATAAAAACGTGGGCCAAGACTCGGGTTTTCTAGACCGGTTTTAACAGAGGTTCGAAGTGGTTTCTATGAAGATATGGCAGCTGCTTGCTTTCTATATATAAACCTAAGCAAGCAGGCATGCAGGGAGCTGAGTCAGCATGGCTTTGTCGTGCTTGTGGATTTGTCGTGCTTGCGGATTTGTCGTGCCTCAGATTTGTCGTGCTTCAAATTTGTCGTGCTTACTGATGATCGTTGCACACGGTCGTGACTCCTCGTGCTTACAGATTTTTCGTGCTTGCGGATTTGTCGTGTTTCAGATTTGTCGTGCTTACTAATGACTCGTTAGACACGGTCGTGACACCTCGTGCTTACGGGTCTGTCGTGCTTCCAATTTGCCGTGCTTACGGATTTGTCGTGCTTCCGCTTAGTCGTGCTTCCGCTGACTCGTCCCACACGATCGAGACACCTTGTACTTACGGCATTTGTCGTGCTTGGACAATCCTGATCAGCTTGGACGTTTCTTCATCCGAAAGTGACTGCCGTTTCTTCGTCCGAAGGTAACCAACGTTTCTTCGTCCGAAGGTAACCAACGTTTCTTCGTCCGAAAGTAACGCTAGTGACTAACCAACCAGGCATGCACCTAACTTAGTCATCAAGGTACTTAAATAGGTTTTGTCCAAAAACTTAACAGACTAATCTGGCCATCACTACGGGTCTTTACTGAGGCGCGGCATAGCCCTAAGCGAGGGTCATTACACTGTCGCCCACACGGATTCTCGCGCACACATAAGCCGAGACCTCGTGTCAGACGCAACACGGAGATCAAGACTATGGGTGCATCTTGGTTCAAGCATTCCCAGATCTCCACGCGAGCCGTCAGATGCAACACCGAGACCGAGGCGCATCAGGTTTCGGTTCATATGAACCGTGCGCATGACCGCCTAGTGGCAATGGCCGCAGCCTTGCCCAGCCGGTTCCCGTGTACTGTTCACGCGTCCGACCAGCCTCGCGCCAATCCGTGTCCGCGTCTCGATCACGCGCTAACGCTTGTCCGAGAGCCTATCACCACAGAACCTACTGCCCATGCGCCGGCTTAGTCTGATCTTGGACCTGAGCCGCGCGTCCCGTTTACGCGCTACACCTTACCTTTCCCATAATCCTTCGTGCGACCACGCACCGATGCGTACCGATCGCTTCCTCAAACAATCCTTACCGATGTCCCTTACACTCGGACGCGGTACGTGCGTTGTCTATAATTCATCGCACCGGACAACACATGGTCCGTACTTGATCGTACACAAATTTCACACATCTAGTCGGTATTCCACACCGATCCGGTCAATTCCTAGATATTATCATGGGACTTGATTCACTCGATCCTTCACCAATTCCCCAAGATAACACTTGAGATTAGACTTTCATTGCCTTTCTCAAAAGAACCCATATGGAATACGACACTTAGGTCTCTAAAGTTGACTGCAGATTGTTAGATCGCGTCAGGGATGTCACAAACTCGTGCAAAAGCAGTGGCCTAGAAGCAACCGACCCATGGAGGAAAGGGACACCGAGAGTTGATGTGACTTTCACCAAACGTCGGGACATTCGATGGGACGATGCCGTCACCTCTTGGATGTGTTCATCAAACGCTACCGAGGTGGGAAAGTTCCTGATATGGAATTTCAGAAGAAATTTCCTGGGAAAACAAACTCGCATGAGCGAGAAGACAACCAGAGTCAGCTGAAGCAGCTGCCACCTGGAGTCAATCCTCCCAACCGAGATCGAGACGAGCTGCATGGGGATATAAGAATTTGTCTGCACCTCGGAAGAAGTTCTACATGATTATGGGCGGACTTGAAGAATGTAACGATTCTATAAGATCAATACAACAGTACGAAATGAAGGCCAAAACTGCCAGGAAGTGGCCGGTGCCAGTCGGAAAAGACCTTTTTGTTCTTTCAACCGACTTTGTACTTGTATAAATACTTGATGTATTCCTCCCAATCGAGAATATCGCCTTCAATAAAGAATTCTATACACATCTTTTTACTTCTACTTTTCCTTGTGATTTAACGCTTAAATCTATTTCCTCTATTCTTTGGACCGATCTCATATTATTGCTCAATCTGGTATCACCAGTTTACCCATTCCATAGTGGAAGTGGGACATGATTACCAGGAATTTTGTGGTAGGATTGCCAGTTTTGCGTACTCATGATGCTATCTAGGATTGCCAGCACATTTTCTGGCCATTAAAAAGACCGATGGAGCAGTTGTTTTGGCTAAGAAATTTGTGAAGAAGATAGTGAGGCTGCATGGAGCGCCAGCGAGTATAGTGTCAGACAGAGATCCCAGGTTTGCTTCTGAGTTCAGGAGATTTTTTCAGGCTGAGATGGGCACTAAGGTGCATATGAGTACAGCTTATCATCCTCAGACGGACGGGCAGTCTCAGAGGACGATTCAGACACTCGAGGATTTGTTGAGGATGTGTGTTCTTGGTTGGGGTGGTCATTGGGAAAATCACTTGAGCTTGGTGGAGTTTGCCTATAGGCGAGTATTGGTATGGCTTCTTTCAAGGCTTTGTATGAGAGGCCATGTCGTACACCTTTATGTTGGACCCAAGTGGGGGAGAGAAGCATTTATGGGTGCTGACTTTGTTCAGGAGACAACGGAGAAGATCCGTGTTTTGAAGCTGAACACGAAGGACTCTCAGGATCGCATAATAGTTATGCTGATAAGAGAAGAAAAGAGTTAGAGTTTAAGGTGGGAGATAGAGTGTATCTCAAGATGGCTATGTTGCGGGGTCCTAACGGATCCATTTCAGAGGATAAGCTGAGTCCGAGGTTTATGGGTCCGTTCCAGGTTGTGGAACGTGTGGGACCAGTTGCTTATCGTTTAGAGCTACCAGAGATTATGAAGAAATTTTATAAGGTGTTCCATGTGTCGATGTTGAGGAAGTGTCTACATCAGTCTGAGGAGGTTGTGGTGAGGATTCCTGCAGATCTTCAGCCCAACTTGACTGTAGAGATGAGACCGGTGAGGATTCTTGAGAAGAGTCAAGGTTTTGCGCCGGAAGAAGATATCGTTGTTGAGAGTCTTACGGGACTATAACGGTGTGGAGGAGGAAATGTGGGAACCAGAGGCTAAGATGAAAGCAAGGTTCAAGAAAAGGTTTGAGAAGCAGGTCGACGAGTGAATTTGTTTTTCATAGTTCCCAGTTTCAGATTTTTGTAGTGTTACCAATGTTGGTGATTTTCGTTTGGATAATGTATTTTCGTTTGAGTTGTAACGATTATGACATTTTTCAGATTTATAAGATGAGTATTTATGATGTGATGGCTTTGGTAGTCATGCGTATAAGATGAGTATTTCTTATCTAATAACTTTGGTAGTCATGAGTATAAGATGAGTATTTCTTATGTGATGGCTTGGGTAGTCATGAGTACAAAATGAGTATTTCTTAGGTGATGGCTTTGGTAGTCATGAGTTTGTGCTTAGAGGATCTAGAAATATAAGTTTTATGAAGAGTTAAAACTTGTCTATATCTGAGAGAGTCTAGGTGAGTTGGTGTTAGAGAATCTGGGAATATAAGTTTTATGAGGATTTAGAATTATCTATTTCTGAGAGATTCTAGTGGAAACACCTTGTGTGATTGGGTTGTTTCTGATGACCTGAGGATTGGTCATTAGAAATCAAAGTTTTATGAGGATTTAAAACTGTCTATTTCTGAGAAACTTAGTGGAAACACCCTGTGTGATTGGGTTGTTTCAGATGACCTAAAGATTGTTCAAGGTTGAGACGATATTCCAGGGTAATAGAATGTCCTGTTTGAGGCTAGGGGAGGTAGTTCTAGTCAGAGATGCATATATAGACATTTAAGACTTGATCGCTCTGTGGGATGAGGATTTCCCCGAATAACTCATTGGGAGATGAGGATTTCTCTTGAGGGGATGAGGATTTCCCCTGTAAACCGATAGCTCGACGCACTGTGTGTCCTAAGGGTGTGAGTGGTATGGTGCACCGATAGGTCAAGGGATGACGATCCTGAGAGTGTGAGTGGTGTGGTTATAAGTTAAGAGCAATCAATATCTAAAACGTGGATATAAACATAGCGCTGGATGTGAACTTCATCGGTCTAGGAGAGTTAATCTTAGGTGATACTAGCTGGGTGGGTCAGATGGTTGGAACGTAGTGACGGTGTTGAGTGATTCGAGGACGAATCCAGGTTAGTAGGGGAGAGTTGTAACGCCCGTGAACCAAAATTTGAGAAGTATATATACTTATTTTTGGGCTAAATTGATCAATATGAAAGTTCATGATACTTTCAGGGGGCGGAGGGTTTCTGATTATTTCAAAAGTTTTAAGCCGTACTTGTAAATATTTATTAATAGAAGGGCTAAACTGCAAAAACAAGGATTAAGGCAATCTCTTGTTCACAAAATCGTGGGATCAATCTATGGCAGGTAAATCCGCATCTCTTAACCCTAGTATATCATATTTATATGCGTTTTGAATCCCCAAACCTTATACACCGTAAATTGAATAGGAATCTTGTGAGTTTGAGGAGCTTAGCCGGATTTTCGTGTTGAAACTTTCCAGTGATTGAGGTCGAATTTTTGCTAGAGTTTTTGGGTTAATCGACCTATGTTATTGCTAGCTTACTGGTTCTAAGTCATTTCAAGATCCATGGAAGGTTTGGGTAAGCTTCTTCCATCTCTTTCTTTCTTTTCCTCCATGAATGTGAGCTCTAAGCTCTTTAATGGTGGATTTAATCTCAGGAAGAGTTGGAGTGCGTTACCTAGCTTTCTAGAAACTACTCAATCTCACCAATCTAACGCTGCTTACCGTTTGAAGAACAAAGGTCGGGGTAAATCAAATTTTGATCGGTAAGTTTGCTAGTTTTTGAGATAGTTTATGAAATTGGATTTATTTCCAACCAAATCTTAAGAGTTTTAAACCGGTTTTGGACTTCTTGAAAATATTGAATGATCGAGCGAAATCCGTTTTTTATTTGGACATATTTTATTTTTGAACCAAATGCAAATCGGACCAGTTCTCTAAGTTTTAAACCGGTTTGGGGAAACCAATTTCATTTTTCGGATTGCTCTAGTTAAAACCTTTCAGATGGAATGCTAATCATGTTTTTGTGATCAACGGATTTTTTTAACTGAATTATTTGGTGTTTGAGAGTGTGTGTGGAAAGTTTGTTTGTGTGCGCGGATTTTCTCGATAAGGTGAGTGCATGACCATGTCTTATATGGGTGGATGGATCGTTAGGGATTCATGATGATAGGTTTGATTGATCATTGGTTGATTGAATTCATTTTTGGTTGTTGTTTTGTTTGTGTTGTTGATTGTGTTGCCTTAGCGTTTTATCGTGCTTGTGTGTATAGCCAAGTAGATGGGATGACCATCTCACTGGGTATTTGTGATAATACTCACGCATATCGTTTTCCCATGTGGTGCAAATAAATGCAAAATGTGACTGTGGGATCATGACTAGGAGGAGGAGGATGATGTAGGATCTCGATTTAGTTGTGTTTCTTTGTTGTTTAGAACTCCTGGTTAGGTTGATGGTTTTCTGGAATTGGAATTTATGTTGGTTATTGATGGTTGAATTATTGGTTTAATTGCCGGTTTAGTTTGACTTGAGATTTTGTGGTGTTCCGCTGGCTATTGTATTTGTACTCGCTTTGTTTGGATGTTGAAGATTAACATTTATGAGAATGTTAATCCGAGTCCAAGATTAATTGATTTAATTTTTTTTTTAAAACGGGTCGGGTTATTTCAGTTTCCATTTACGACATACTATTAAGAGATCATTTTTGGGTTATTCACTATGTCCCTAATGACCATTACGTAATGACATGTCATATATATATTGAGCCGTTGCATTTACTACATGGTATTAAAAGTATAGTACAATTAAAATTTAAAACAATATTACTTCTTATAGATTTCCTAATAAAAAAATAGTAATTGCATTGTATAATACTCTTTGTACTTAAAATTTAGCATCTAATATAAAATAAAACAGAATTAGGTATCTAACATTTTGACCACTTGTAATTCCTATTTAGCCCTTTAATAATTCTACAGTTTTTTTTGTTAGAAATAAAAATGTGTTAATTAGCTCAATAACAGGTTTTTGGTGCAAAATTAGGTATCTAACACCACATGAGAGAAAATTAGGTGAGTAGCTTTGAGAATAAAAAATTGGACGATTTTGCCCCTATTAAATGTGATAATTATTGACACTAAAAGTAAATCCTTGAAAATATTTCATCCTATTAAATGTGATAATGATGACAATAAATGTAAACCTTTGAAAATCTTTCATCTAAAAACGTCTCCTTTTATGTAATTTTAGTTTTGTCGAGCTTCCACAGAGATATCATTCTTTATTTTGAAGGCTTGTAACAAAAGAAAAATGTAAATAGTCAACTATCTGAATATATATATATATATATATAGCTCACTATTCATGTAAGTTGTTTTGTAAATAGTGATAGTGAATTATATAGGGAATTATGTACATAAGTTTACTACAGTAGTTCACTATATGTATATGTGGCGAAGATCGTATACATAGGGATAGTGAACTATATAGAGATACAACACAACAAATTTACGAGAACTAGTGATTGTGAACTATTAAGGAGTTAACTATCCGAATATGTATAGTTTACTATTCATGTAAGTTATTTTGTACATAGTCATAGTGAACTATATACATATAGTTACTATAGTAGTTCACTATATGTATATGTGGCGACGGATAGTGAACTATATAGAGATACAACACAACAAATTTACCAGAACTAGTGATAATGAACTATGAAGGAAATTTATGTGAATATAGTTTATTATAGTAGTTCACTAGAATTCATTATTATAGTAGTTGACTATATATATATACCTGAATATATGTAGCATATGTTATTGATAAACTTTCTTTTGATTGTTTATTATTTGGATGAATAGATAATGCAACATCTTTTTGGATTTAGGGAGATCGCCATCATCTTCTTGACAACAACGTCCGGTATATTCGAAGAGAAAAAAGAAGAAAAATATGGCAGTGGAAAAGTTCTGACAGAAAAGGAGGAGGAGGAGGAGATTTCTTGGCCATGGTTTTCATAGAATCATCAATGGAAAAAAAAAAAAAAGAAGAGAGGAAAACGACGTAGAAGATGAGGAGAGAAGGAGAGTAGGGTTTTAATTTTGTTTCTTTTTATTTAATGTAAAAAACAATTTAAAACAAAAAAGCTTTAAAATTAAATAAGGGCAAAACATGAATTTTATGTGATCTAAATGTTAATTACTTAATTTTAATTCAAAGGCTATTATATAATGAATTTTATGTACAAAACCTATTATTGGTGCCAATTTTCCAATAAAAATCAGTTTACATTGAAGAAAAACAAATTAAAACCCTCAATCTTCTTCTTCTTCTCTGATCTTCTCACGGCCGTTCTCTCTTCTTCTTTTTTCAATTGATGATACCACGTAAGCCATGGTTGTTAATCTTCTCTCCTTCTCCTCTTCTTTTATTTCCTATTTTCTCTCGATTACTTCTCTCCTCTGTCAAAACGTTCCACCGCCATATTCTTCTTCTTTCTTCTCCTTTGTCATGAACGAACACCTCTGTCATGAACGAACATATGACCAAACAGGAGTAAGTTTATCAACAACCAATGCCACATATATTTATAGTGAACTACTATATAAACTGTTTGTATATAATCCCCTATATAGTTTCCTATCATTATTTATGGTAAATTGGTTGTATCTCTATATAATTCACCATCATTTTGTATGGTAAATTTGTTGTATCTCTATATACAGTTCACTATCATTATGTAAACAACTATTGTCACATATACTTATAGTGGACTACTATAATATATTATATGTACGTAATACCCTATATAGTTCACTATCCCTATGTACAAAATAATGTACATTAATAATTGACTATATACATTCAAATATCTGACTATATACATTTTTATTTTGTTATAAGGCTTCAAAATAGAGAAGTATATCTATGTGTCCAAATCCTGCTATATGGCGTGTGAGAGCTGGAAAAGAAAATATGTAAGAAATTAGACGTTTTCTTTGATGAGAGATTTTGTAGAATTTATTTTCTTAGGTTTACTATTTTCCTTAATAAAATTTGTATTACCTCTCTGCTAACTACCTAAATTTCATTATATATATGTTACATTCCTAATTATTTATCCCGAAAGTAAAATTCAGCTAATTAACCCATAAAAAATTAAATAAAAAAATGAATTTGGCTAATACTTAGTTTTATATTTAAGCAAGTACCCAAATCAATTCGATAACGCCTATTCTATATTTATCATATAAAATAGAGAAATTTCCTCAAATACTACCTTTTTCAAAAGTTCAAAAAATACCATTTTATGTAAAAGTTCCAAAAATACCAAAAAATTAAAAGTTGATTTTTAAGGTTTATAATTTAATAATTTTGGGTTTGGATTAACTATTCCAAAATTAGGGTATAGTTTTAGGAGGTAGGGTTTGGGTTTGGGGTTTAATGTTTAGTTTTGAATGTTAAAAGTTAATTTTAAATTTGTGGTATTTTTGGAACTCTTACAAAAAGTGGTATTTTTGAAACTTTTGAAAAAAGTGATATTTTTGGAAATTGCCCTATATAATACTCCCTCCGTTTTCTTTTGATTGATGTTTTAAAAAATTGTTTTTAAGAGATTGATGTTTTATCTTTTCTATACATTTTTAATGAAATCATAATGATGAATTGTACATTTCAAAGCAGATTATGAATTATTATTGGTTTAGAGTTGTTGAAAATTGTTTGGTTCAAAAACTAATACATTTATAGTTACGTATTAATTAGTTTTCTTAATATGTGTGAAAATCTTAACATCGATCAAAAGAAAATAGAGGGAGTACTAGCATATAACTTGTGTGATGTTCAAATTTCTTTTTCATATTTTATTCATGATAATTTAATTTATTTAGTATTTTATTTTATTAATTATATTTTACAAAACCATCAATTCATTGTATACATATAATAATAATAATTTATTTGAAATTCGAATAATTACTTTTTATTGTATATAAAAAATAATAATTTATTTGATTTTCTTATAAGTTGGAAACATGCATTAGTTCGTTCAGGGTTTAATTGTTAATTAAGTTCAACTTTCGACTACTTATGATGAATGGAATACCAAAAACTAGTTCATGAAAATTGATGTAGTGTTGTGGATATTATAAATCCTTATAAACTCCGATCACTGGTTAGCTACTGTAGTTCAAGCTTTGCACAAAATTAAAGTTGAAGATGTAAGCAGTCTTAATTCAATCGCTAATTAAGACTATTATACGACTATAGGTTTTGGTAGTAAATGTGCGATTGTATCGTCTTTAGTCACAAATGTGTGGCAAATCAATAGTAAAGTTTTCTGGCTAAAAAAATAGTTACAAAAAGTAGGTACTCATTGTCTTCATCTTTTTTTATTGTTTGATGTTTTTTCTTTTGCTTTCTCTTTTTCGTACTTGTTTCTAACATGGAGAAAAACGTTAAATCTAGTACTTCTTTATTGGTTATTTTCTTCTCTTGTATAGGTGTTTAGAAGTGGGATAGGTCTCCAGTTTTGGGTTCACCATTTGGATGGAAGTTCTTTGCGGAGACATCTACTAGCATGAATCTTTTTAGTCTTTGGAGGTGGTTTTCAAGAAGAAGTAGTGAGTTCTATCTTCAATTTTTCTCTTGCAAGGATGTGACCAACTCTTAGTTTGTAGATGGCTAAAGATAGTTTGTGAGTGTCTTCATGTAAGAGTTATTGGCCCTCTTTGGTGTTTTTCCTTTGTGAGACCAAAATATTTTCTTGAACCAAGGTCTCTTTTGAAGAGGAGTTATTTGGAGTTATTCATGTACCAGTCTGAAGTACTACAGGAAGTGCAGAACCAAGATGAGCTGATCGTTTGATGAAGAGGAAAAAGAGTATTGACGTGAATTGAGTTAGAAAAAGGAAAATGAAGTTTACTTGGAGACAATATATTTGAAGAATATATTCAAGAGAAGAATAAGGAAAGTTGTCATTATCGATAAAGGAATGTTGTGTAGGGTTAAGGAAGTGCTCTCTATTAGTATATATATATAGAGGAACGTGGCTGCAGCTTTTCTCACGTTCCTTAGAAGAGAAAATACATAAAATCTTGTTTGAGAGAAGAAGGCGTTCTTTGTGTTCGTGTTATTGTTGTTGTAGTTGTTACTGCTGTCGTCTGAAGCAGTGTGTGATGGGTTATTTTAACTGCTTGTCTGAAGCAGTTTGTGTTGTTATTGTTGCTGCTTGTCTGAAGCAGTTCGTGGTGTGTTGCTGTTGTTCGTCTAAAGCAGTTCGTGGCTGTGTGTTGTTGCCAATAGTTGATGTTCGTGTTGTAGAAATTCCACAAAACTCAAGTCTAGGCTCAGGGGGAGTTTAGCTCAGGGTTAGATAATCCTGAAAAATTCATGCTATTGAATAGAGCGGTAAATTAAGAAGTTGTACTTGATTTATGCGTTTGCAATTGTGTACTGCTTTCTTATTCTAGTGGATTTGAATATGGACTTGGTCCCGGGGAGTAGGAAACGAACCTTGTTAAAAATTCTCTTGTATCATTTATTTCCTGCACTACATACTGCCTCACTTGCATTAACATCTTTGAGTTCACTTGGTATATGCAGTGTGATGTGGTGAGGTTTCTTTGTTGCTATGAGTCTTTACCAGATTGTATTCATTTATGTTTTTAATGTTGCTAGTGGAGGTCGACCTAGGTTTGTTTTCAAGATTACCATCTTTTGTGGATTTGGTTAGGCGTTTGGTTCTTTCGTTGCTCTTGGTTGTTGTCCCAGAAATTGTATCTCCTATATCTTTGGGGTTGTGGGAGGGTTCGGTTCGATGACTCTGTTTTTGTGGCTATGTTTCTTTGTCTTATTCAATCACTTCTTTGTTTTTGTTTATTGATTCCCTTATGTAGGGCTTTGCTTCAGGGGAATACATTGTTTTCCGACTTTGATTTTGGGGATATCTTTCAATCCGTCGCCCTAGTTTCATGGCTATCTGTATTTTTCAAATAGCTTGTGTAAATACTATATAATCTCATATGAAATTACAAGTTTTAACGATGCTAAGTTAATTATTTGTAAGCAAATTTGTCAATTGGTTTAAAGTTATTAGCTTGGTTTCAGCTTTCTTCCTAGTCGACGCCGTCTTCTTCTTCTTATGCTCCCACATTCATGTCCACCTTGTAGTTTCGATTTGTAGCAAATTAAATACGCGATAAGTAACTAAGTTCAACATATCACATATCATTATATATCATGACTTTTTATATCATAAGCCTTCTTCCCAATCAACGTCGTCTTGTTCTTCTTATGCTCCCATATTTATGTCCACCATGTAGTTTTCATTTGCTACAATTAAATTACGCGATAAGTAACCAAGCTCAGCATATCACATATCCTTATATATCATAAGAAGGTAAGGATTCTCTTGAAGTTTATATTGAAGGCAAAAGGGCTATAAGTATACATGTTGTTTATATTGAAGTTTCAAGCAATGTAAGCTAACAATGTGTCATTTTTGTGTGCATTAGGGTCGTTGCATAAAACCAAAATAATGAAAGTTCATATTTTTTTCGTCCACATTTTGAGAGTTCGGACGTTTTCTAACCACAATTTGAAAGCTCATGCTTTCTTTGACATTTTTTCTTATTTCTAAGACGTCGCCATTTTGCCTTAATGGAGCTGATAACGGAAAATTAACCCTGTTATCGTATTAATAATGGAAACCTAACGACATGCATGAAATGGTCAAGTCAACGAGTTTTAACCATTTTCTTAAGAAAACAATCCAAAATTTGTGATTTAAATAATATTTTCTTTTGTCCTTGGCTTTTAATTCTAAGGATATCTCTTTTATCATTGACTTTTTATCGGAAGAAATGCGTTCTTTGCCGGTGTAAATGTAAGCACGATTTTAAATTTCAATCAGTTCTACGAAATGGAAAAAAAAAAAAAACTATTTACTTAAAAAGATAGGATGGTACTGGTGGGTCACAAGCCCATTAGAAGCCCATTGATTAAAACGACGACGTGACTAATAAAAATGCAGACGAGTCTGAAAGTCTAGAAATCTCCGTTGTCGGTCTAGTAAGCGACGTTCGACGAAGATTTGTGTTTCGTAAAAGCGCCTTCTCTCTCTAAATAACTTTGTTTTGGTAAAATTTCCCTCCAAACTTTTGGTTCTAATAATTTGAATCTCCCAGGAGGATTTTGTTTTCTGAGTTTGATTTAGGGTTTCCATTTTCTGGTAGATCGATTCTATGCGCTCGATTTCCCTCCTTTCTTTGGGGATTTTTAATCGATTAGATTTGGTGATTTGAGTAATCAATGATTGTTGATTTCGCGAATCGTTTGTGTTTGTCTGCAATTTGATTCTTGATAGATGTAGAGCTTTTGATTTTGTCATATGAAGCATTGGATTCTCTATGCTAGCTTCGTCTATCTGTCATAGCTCTTGGGTTTTGATTTTTGGGAATCCTTGAGGACTCTGTGATTATTTCAGCTTTAAGATTCTTATTTCCCTTGGGTTTTGCAGGAGCCTCTCATAGCTGTTAGTGTGATAGAAGGTTGCACTATCTTCAGCGGTTAAGACTATGAAGCGTAAAAAAGGGCATAACAAGGGAAACAAGTCTAAAAAGCCCAAAACTATCACTGACCAAGGGAACTTGAATGAAAACACAGACAACCAAACCTCTGAGCAAAGTTCTGATGCTCCTCCTGAGTGTGACAACACTGAACATGAATCTAAAATGGAGGTCGATGCGCCTTCTTCTACTATGAGTGCCAATACACCTATTACCGATTCACCTGTTGCCAGCGTAGATCCTGTGGCAGCCAAGTCAGTTGGACGTGTTAAGGTTAAACTGAAGACCTCAAAAGCACCAGAACCCGATGTTTCATCGCGTACTGATACCGTTCAGAGCAGTCCTCAAGTGGAGCCAGAAAAACCTAAGGTTAAACTGAAGTCCTCAAAAGCACCAGAACCCGATGTTTCTTCGACCTCAAAAGCACCAGAACCCGATGTTTCATTGCGTACTGATATCGTTAAGAGCAGTCCTCAAGTGGAGCCAGAAAAACCTGCTGTGGCTGTTGAGAAAAAGGAGTCGGTTCCTCGTGTGCCTGAGAGGAAACCAGTTTTGAATGTTTACAGGAAAACTAAAGGTATAAAGATTAAGTCTTCAAAGCTGGTAGATGGATCTAGCTCAGTTACCGAGATGAGTGCTGATGCTGTCAAGGCCCAGGATGCAAATGTACTCCAAAAGGATACAAAACCCCTTGATGAGAATTCTCAAGCCAAGAAGCAAGAGCCAGAAAGTGCACCAATTTCTATTCAGAACGAGCAGAAGAAGTCTGATCACAATACACAATACAATAAGCAAGAACTTGAAGATTCTCTTACAGTATGTTCACATTATTATATACCTTGATTATTGCTTTTTTAATGGTATGAACAGGTCAGCTTCAATATTACATTATTACTCCTAATGCACAGCTTGTGCGTTTGTGTCATATTGCTCTAGGTGATCAAGAAGATTATGAAGATGGATGCTGCTGATCCCTTCAATTTTCCTGTGAACCCAGAAGCTCTTGGAATTCCTGTAAGTGCAGATAATAGCTTCATCTTTATAGGATAAAGGCACAAGTTTGGAAGGCGTATTAACCTGGCTTGTGAAAGCTCAATAATTCATCTATACGTTTGTTTCTTTTCGCATAGCTCCATTACATGCTTTTGTTGAACTTCCTAGGTGATTAGGTCCATATATTTTTGCAGCTTAAATACTTTTCTCATGAACAAACGAAAATTATTTTGATCTCAACTGACAGGACTTAGAAATGCTCTAGTATATGGACTTGCTAAATCAGCGTGTAACTGGACCAGATTGGCTGTATTAGTATTACAGAGATTATTGTCTCTGTCCTTAGAGGACAACCTTGGGTTTTGGTTATTGCAAATTTTAATTCTCAGCCTTTATGGATTTACATTTGTCTACAAATATGAAAATAGAAGAACAACAACGGCTTATAAACTTAATTAGGAATTCCATCATATGATTTCTGACAAAGACTGAACAGAAAAGGATAGTGAATTGTAGTTTGACTTTCTTGTCATATCGGATGTTTTCTTCTATATTTTCCCATCTCCGGCATCTATTCATCTCTTCTGTGTTCTTTGCCTGTAAAGCAGTTTCAGAACTGATGTCTAACAGGTGTATCTGTTTTCTGGTTATGTGATTAGGACTATTTCGATATTATTAAGACACCTATGGATTTTGGAACAATATGCAATAATTTTGAAAAAGGCAACAAGTATATGAATTCTGAGGATGTTTACAAAGATGTCCAATATATTTGGAATAACTGTTCCAAGTACAATAAGAAAGGTGATTATATTGTGGACCTGATGAAGCGAGTGAAGAAAAATTTCATGAAGTACTGGACTGCAGCAGGGTTGTTTACTGAGCAATCAGCAGGTATTACTAACTCCAGCTTATGACTCTCGTGCTGAAGCATTGTTATATTGGTAGCTAATGCACGCTCCATAGATTAGTTGCATTTCTCGTTCCCCTTGTGAACATATTCAGAAACTAGATGTTGTGAACATATTATGAAGCTTGTGCTTCTGAATCTCCGTACTTTCTGACAAGGATCATTGCTGATTCTAGCTAGTGTAATGTCATTGTTGAAATGCATGTAGCCCCATTCTAGTAACAATAGCATAAAAACACTTTGTTTAAAAACTTTTTTCTGATATATCCATGTAGAGCTGTTAGATGGATGGGTTAATCCTGAATGCAGTTGCATGTAAACATTTTGGTTACTGCCTTACGTCTAGTTTGCATTGCTTGTCAGTTCTCATTCTCCTATGAGTGTCCAGATGAAAAGATGTGTAGTGCAATATATAGGACGTGCGTGTGCAATGAAATTATCAAGAGAAACGTCAATATGTGAAAAGTGTTAACAATACACTACTTGCATTGTACATACTAGTATGCATTTTGACCTGAGTAATTGTGTTTAGGATTTAACTTAGTTGGTTTCTTCTGTTATCAGCAGAGAATTCTCCACTAGAAGATGGTGGGAAGGCATCGACCAAAGGCAGTCAATCGAAGCAAAAGAGCCATAAACGTCATGGGTATGCCATTGACACTTCCTTACTCTATGATATGTAGGGTTTGACAATCAAATGTGTTCAATGTTATTCTGAGTTTGGTTTAGACGTGTCTTAGAAATCTTCTAGGTTTTAGGCTTATAGCCAAGAGCTTATCTTTTACAAAGTTACTTAACCATATACCCAATCTTACTCATTAGTTATAAAAGAAGACATTTTGTCGCTGAATTTGGATTTCTCTTTGCCAACATGTATTATGTACCCCAGTTCATACATCTTGCATTTCTTTTTTAATTGATAGTTACTACAGAGTTTATGCCCTCCAAAACTGGGATTGGGATCAGTTTTCATTTGCTAGTCATCATTTTTCGTTTGCAGGAGGCACCACAAGAGTGATTGTATGTGTGCAGTATGTATTTTGAAGCGACGTAAAAGAGAACGTCAACAAGATTCTCAAGGACAATCTGGAGCACAAGAGGTTAGTAATGTCTTTTGTTTACATGATGCACATGTGCATCTCTCAGTGTGTTAGTGTGTATGCAATTAGAACCCACACAAAACCAAGGCTTTGGCTACAATTGACTGCATTGTGTGAACTTTTTAACAAATATTAACTTCAATATTTCTCTCTTGAAGGAATCTTCACCTGTGGGAAGTCCGTCTGTGGGTAATTCATCAATAAACATGGGTGAGGAGCAGGACATGGATGTTGATACTGTCAACAAAACTGGACAAGGAAAATCAGAAATCGTGGAACTAGATAGTCCGGTGGCAAAACGACAAAGAGTTAGTGAAAGTAAACAAGAGGTGGAGGAAGAAGAAGCAGGTCAAGAGGAAGAGGAAAACGTTGAGGCAGAGAGTGAAAACAAAACAGAAGTTAATGTAGAGGATAAGACTCAGTCAATTGATAGAGTAATGGAAGAGACTGGCGATGAGCCCGTGACTAGTGCTGCAGATAAATTGGTTGTTTTAGCTTCTGTTGAAGGTCCAAAATCGATTCAGAATGAGGAGGAAGAGAAGGAAAAACGACTCCGAGAGCAAAAGGTCTTTTTGGAGTTTTATTATGATTTAAGTAGGCAACAAGCAGGGCTGAGGTTAATTGTGTTATTTTTTTATTGCAGGAATTGCAGGAGTTGGAGCGTAAAAAATGGAGAGCAAAAATGCATGAGAAGTTCCAAGTCAGAAACCCGCAGCTTTTTAGTCTCTGTGAAACTCTCTTCCCTAACAACCACAATTCAGTTTGGAGCGGACCTCACTCGCTGTTTAAACGAAGAGGTCCAAATCGTAGTAGTTCCATTCACAAAGCAGTTGAGGCCTTGATGAAGTAGTACGGATCCAAAATGTAATGCAAGTATTTAGCTACCATTCTTATCTTTGCATGTTAGATATGTACGATACTACCAACATGGATTGCGTTGACATCTTTTGTTATTATAAACAGAACATAAAACTGTTCATGACAAATGAATTCGTAGTCACATGATGACTACCGTAAGATTATGAGACAACCTAATAAGGGAGTAAAGCTTCAATTTTGCTATTATTAACTATATAAAGAATCTGTAATGTAGAGTATTAACTATTAAGTCTCCTTTAGTTTATGACTCTATGTTCTATATATATGACTTGTACAGCTTCTTTTGATCATTAATGAGAAAATATTCATTTAGTTAATATCTATCTTGAAGAGACCACTTCCTCCCGCCATGGAGTCGGTAAAAATTCAAATGTTTATACATGTGATGTATCTAAATTTAGCATTTACTGTCTTGTAACGTTTTTCAATCATATTTTGGCTTTGTAGGTGACTAGAAGAGCTTTAAAAGACTCGATACAAATAGTAAGCAGCTTTCCAGAGATGGAGAAGCAGTATTCGACGCTCAAGATTCTTAGGTTTTTGTTTAATCTTATTACAATATGCAAAAGTATGAACAATGACTTTTTTTTAACGCTGGAATTTTGTTTGATTTATGACATAGTTTTCTGAAAATAACAACAAAGCACAACCTAATGCAAACAATAAACTCAAAATCAAAAACCAGCATCATAACCTAAAGGAAGGTTAAAAGATGTAGTTATGTCGGTTCTTTAGCAATTCGATCGGCTAACCAAGCCGGACCTCCTAAAGATAGATAGGACTGAAAACGGCCATCTCTGAGCACACTTTTCGATATAACTCGAGCCACTTGATTCGAACTCGGAGCTTCCACTTCAAAAGAACAATAATCAAAGTCCAATCTCATAAGTAGAATCTCTGCTATGATCACTCTATATCTCGGTCATTGATAGGGTTTTAATAGAGGTTCAACTGTTTGCGAGCAATCCGATACACATAATACCTCTTTGACATGAAGATCTCGAATGCTTTGCAAAGCTCATTTGATGCACCTTAGTTCCGCCATAATTTGGTTCATTGAATGTGTAAAAGCATCTCGGGCATGATAAAGAACATTACCACTGTGATCTCGCAGAATCCATGCTCCTCCCACATGTAATTTTGCATTCCTCCAATTTGAGTTGATGTTGCACTTGACATATCCCTCCGGTGGTGGCTGCCATTGATCACGGTAGCAGCTGGAAGAACTGGGATTTGCGACACTCTTTTGTTCACTTGAAACCAACATACCATCTCCTCTATCGCTCTTTGAATCTGTGGCATGACTGCTTCTTGGTGGTTCGCGTACACAATCGAATTCCGGTTTTTCCAAATAACCCATATTATCCATGGGATTTTTTGTCTGACCTCCGCCAAGACTGACGTGTCCTCCATACGATCCAACAAAAAATTCAAATTGTCTTCCACCGAATCAGAGAAACCAGCCATCGGTATAGGAATGTCTGCATTTTCCATAAATTTTGTTGCACTACTACATTTGAAAAGCACATGAGAAACTTTCTCCGGGTCTTGTTGACATAGCTTCGTTGCGGATCCAATACTAACCCTCTCGTGTTCAACCGGACCGTTACTGCCAAGGCTTCTGCTGCTACTCGCCATAGGAAATGTTTGATTTTTGGAGTTGTCTCAAGCTTCCAAATCCTCTGTTTTACCTTGTTTTGTATCACCTTGTGTGGATGAGGAGCAGGAACAGGCACCATAGGGTATGTAGAACCAAACCAATATCCACTCTTAACTGATTATGCCCCATTTTCTATGAAAGGCCAAATGTATCGATCTTCACCAACACAAATTGGAATTTGTGACACACGTAAAGCATCTTCTGTAGGAAACAGCGCATGGATTAACTATGTATTCCACGTGCCATTAGAAGACATGAGAGAAGCTACTTCTATCTCAATGTCTACTTGTCTCTGCTTGTTGAGAGGTCTTCTAGGCCGCTTGTCAAAAACCCAATTTTCAGACCAAACTTTCGTCGTTTTCCCATATGCAATAGATTTCATTAAACCTCTCTGCAGCCATTTTTGACCATGTATAATACTCCATCACGCATACGAGGGCCGAAAGCCATCTCTACATTCTAGAAACTTCGTCTTGGCAAAATACCTCCCCTTGTAGCGTCTTGATAATAGCGTGGTTGGTTCATTGAGTATCTTCCACGCTTGTTTGGCTAGGAGGGATTGATTGAACAAACGCAAATCTCTAAATCCCATTCCACCACTCTTTTTGGATTTGCACATTTCCGTCCATGCAACCCAATGGATTGACCTCTTCTTATCACAAGCCTGCCACCAAAAATCACACATCGCACTAGTAATCTTCTAACACTGATGTTTAGTAAGCCGAAAACACGACATCGCATACACCGGTAAAGCCATGGCAATAGACTTGAGAAGGACCTCCTTTCTTCCATGGGAAAACGTTTTGGAAAACCAACTACTAAGTCTCTTGTTAAGCTTTTCACCAATGAAAGCTAAAAGTTGTTGTTTCGATCCACTGAAACATTCCGGTAAACCCAAATATTTACCTACACCACCTTCTTTATCCACATGTACGGGTCTATATTAGCACCAAATGTGACTGCAAATATGAACAATGACTTAGGAAAATAAACAAAAAGTAATTTTGAGCGTACAAACAGATAAAAATGTCAAGACTAGCCTATTTCTTCAATTTAAAAACATGTGGTCTATTTTTTAATTTTTATATTTGTAGAGCCTATTTTCTCATCTTGAATTTAACTAGATTCCATCATTTTTTAAAATCCGTTTGTATGAACCACTCAATACTTATCTATTATCTATTCAAGCTAGTCGATTTCAACCACTCAATTTTTTATAAATGGGGATTCATTCGTTCATTAATGTGTCAATACCAAAAATCTCATCTTACTAAGAAAATATCAATGAATCCATCAAATTTTCTTTTCAACATCGAAGCTTACAAAAGGCAGTCTGAAATTGAAGAGGAGTTCATCCTCAACCGATTTAGGGAGCGCCGAAACAAAATTAAAGAAGACTACGAACCTCGTGGCAAGAGAAGATATTTCAAGAGAGATCATGTAGCGGCAAACCAAAGGCTAATTGATGACTACTTTGCGAATCAACCTACATATGATGATGCAATGTTTCGTCGGTGATTCCAGATGCAAAAACATGTTTTCCTTCGGTTCGTTGGGGACCTATCAAGCAATGACAGCTACTTTACTTAAGAGTTGATGCAGCCAAGAAAGAAGGAATATCTCCACTAGCAAAATGTACCACTGCCATCCGAATGTTAGCATATGGTGTGGCGGCCGATGCAGTTTCAACATAGGAGGTACTACAGCAATGGAATGCTTGCGTAGATGATATATCATGGTTTTCGCCGGTTTTCGACCATGATATAAGTCCTTTTATCGAGTCTTTTTATTGTTTTCGAGTATTTTTAGGGTCTTAACAGGTTATTGTACGTGGGGAGCTTATTTGATGATTATAATGCATTTTGGAGCATAAATGAGATAGAGGTCAGAGTTACAAGAGGAGAAGCAGAAATTAGCACCTGTCGATCGACACACACGATGGTTAGCTGTCGTTCAGCACACACAACGAGTGTCGATCGATAAACACTTTTCAGAAGCCGACAAATTACTTTTAAAAGAATGAAAAGTTGCTCTTTTGGCCCAAAAGTTTCCAGAAGTTATCAGAAAAGCCCACCACGAGTTCAAAACAATATATATACTTTGCTTTTAGGTTTTTAGATCATTACCTTAGTTTCTATCGAACAAATTGAGAGAGACCTTTTGAGAGATTTTAGGGAGACAAGTCTACTTCGTTCTTGAGATTCTTCGAGCCCTTTTGTATCTCTTCCTTATCTTTTTCTTTATACAGTATTATTCAGTTATGATTTGCTTTGCTTCAATGTCTGAGATGATTGAAGATGAATTGCTAGGTTAAATTCACTTGTTAGGATTATCTTTTTGGTTCTTCACCTAGATTGTTTTAACTCTGATTTAGGATTCGCGACCCTGAAATTGGATATCTTAGGTTGATAGATTGACACGAAAGTGTAATTGATTAGCCTGAAATAGATCTTAGGTGAGCAAATTTACTTATTCGCAAAGAAATTTGGTTTACAAATTTTGTGAACAAATTGGACTTGAATTTAAAGCTTGTTTAAATTGATTGAATTCACAAAGAAATTTGGCTTTCTAGAGTTTAGGCATAGTTAGTTTTCGCAACGAAAGTTGGTTAATTATATCTTAGTGTTCCAAGTTCAAGAATGATTCTTAATTAAATCCTGATTTTGTTTAATCTGCAATTCTGATTCATCTTGAGAATTACCTGAAAACCTAGTTTTTTGTTTAATTGAATTTTTAAAAATCAACAATCTTTCTCTGTTTTGAATTCTTTTTGCTTTTACTTTACTTTACTCGCTTACCTCAATTCGAAGTCATATATTCTATTGTTTGATTTGACTCCCAGTGATTCGACCCCTACTACAATTGATCTCTTAATTTAAGAGAGTAGCTCAGGGCAAATTTGAGCATATCAGTAGATTCCGTAAAGGAATCATAAAATTATATGAGCTGGTGTATCTCAGAGCCCCAAATGAAGATGACCTATAAACAATATTGCGTGTTAGTGAAATTCGAGGGTTCCCGGGAATGATTGACAATATTGATTGCTTGCAGTGGGAATGGAAAAATTGTCCTACGGCGTGGGAAGGTCAATTGACTTGGGGAGATAAGGGAACAACCATTGTTATCCTTGAAGCAGTTGCATCTCATGATCTATGGATATGGCATGCATTTTTTTGGTGTCTGGGTACATTAAAAGACATCAATATTTTAGATCGCTCACCAGTGTTCGATGATGTAGAATAGGGAAATACTCCAATCATGAACTTTTTCGTGAACCAACGTCCATATAATATGGCGTAATATCTAGCTGATGGTATCTATCCTTTTTATCTGACTTTCGTCAAATCAGTCATACTTCCTCAAAGTGAACCAGACAAGTTATTAGCAAAACATTAAGAGGGATGCTAGAAAGACATCAAACGTTCATTTCGAGTGTTGCAAGCTCGGTTTAAAATTATTCGCGAACCCGCTGGCATGTGAGACATGTAGGACCAAAATTTGGCACACTACGTGATTGGAGATGGATCGCGATAAGAAATTTGTTAAGGGAAGAGATCCGACAGAGAGTGGAGTCGAGATACGAAATCTCTTTCCTTAACTCTAAGAATCTCCTGCAGTGTGACGGGTTTTGATAGATTTACGAGTCTTAGGATAAAACCACTAACAATTGAGTTCACAAACACTCGAACACCGGCATAAAACCACTAACAATCGAGTTTCAAGAATCCAATCGAGTTCACGAGTCCCAGGATAAAACCACTAACAATCAAGTTTCGAGATTCCGAAATCCAATTGGCATCACTATAGCCTTCTAGAACCGCTGGTTCTTTACCATAGTGTATGCCGTAATTTTTGGTGTATCGAAGGTAATTCAATACCCTTGTTATAGCCTTCCAATGATTATGGCCGGGATTACTCGTATAACGACTGAGGACATTTATAGAGTGTGCTAAATCGAGTCTAGTACAGTTTGTCAAGTACATTAGACTTCCAATTATTCTTGCATACTCCACTTGGGACACTGGTTCACCTGAATTCTTGATCAGATGAATTTGAGAGTCCATTGGAGTTTTTGCAGTTCCAGTTGAGTAAGTCTTGAACCTTTCTAGAATCTTTTCAGCATAATGATCTTGGGATAATGTAACTCCTTCAGAAGTTCTTATGATTCGTATTCCTAGAATTACCTCTGCCAATCCCATATCTTTCATGTCAAATTTCCCTTTGAGCATGTTTTTTGTTCTATTGATGATATCTTTGTTGCTTCCAACGATAAGCATATCATCTACATATAAGCACAACAAGATATACTCTGTCGGAGTACTCTTTTAATATATGCATTTATCACATTCATTTATGCTGAAGCCATCTAACATCATTACGTTGTCAAACTTTTTATGCCATTGCTTAGGAGCTTGTTTAAGACCATATAGAGATTTCACAAGTCGACACACTTTGTGTTCTTGTCCGGGGATAATGAACCCTTCTGGTTGTTTCATGTAAATTTCTTCTTTTAACTCACCGTTTAGAAAAGCAGTTTTTACATCCATTTTGTGAATTTCAAGATCTCGTAATGCAGCAATACTTATGATCAGTCTGATAGAGGTTATTCTCGTGACCGGATAATAAGTGTCGAAGAAATCCAAGCCTTCGTTTTGCCTGAATCCTTGCACCACAAGTCTAGCTTTGTAGTTGTCTATTGCTCCATCATATTTCATTTTTGTTCAAAAAATCCATTTGTTTCCAAGAGCTTTGCACCCTTGCGGCAGATCAGTTATTTCATAAGTATTGTTTTGCATGATGGAATCCATCTCACTGTTGACTGCTTCTTTCCAAGAAGGCGCGTCTGGAGTGGACATCGCTTCTATATATGTTTTTGGCTCGTTTTTTTCTAGAAATACTACCAAGAATTCTGAGATAAAATCTTTCTCTTTCTGAGCTCTTTTACTGCGTCTAGGTTCTTTTACTTCTTCAATTTCGTCATTGAGAGTAGTGTCTGAGCTACTTACTTCGTTTCCAGGGAAATCCACATCACATTGTTCACGAGTCCGTTTATTACTTTGCCTATCTTTACAGGGAAACACATTTTCAAAGAATGAAGCATTTCGTGACTCCATTATAGTGTTTACCTTGATAGTTGATATATCAGACTTATGAACAAGAAAACGATAGGCATTACTATTATGCGCGTATCCGATGAAAATGCAATCTACCATCTTTGGGCCTATTGTAACCTTCTTTGGAAGTGGTATTGCTACTTTTGCCAAGCACCCCCACACTTTCAGGTATTTGTACGAAGTTACATTACCTTTCCAAAGTTCATATGGAGTTTTTCCAGTTACTTTATGAGGTATTTTGTTGAGAATATCATTTGTGATAAGCAAAGCTTCCCCCACATGTTCTGGGCTAACCCAGATTCTTGCAACATTGCATTCATCATTTCTTTAAGAGTTCGGTTTTTTCGTTCCGCAACTCCATTAGATTCCGGTGAATAGGAAGCAGTTGTCTGGTGAATAATTCCGTGTTCTCGACAAAATGAATTGAACGGTTCACCATATTCTCCTCCTTTATCACTGCGGATAATTTTTATCGTTTTTCCAAGTTGATTTTTGACTTCCAACTTGTATTCTTTGAATTTCTCCAAAGCTTCATCTTTACTATGTAACAGATATACATAGCAGAATCTTGTACAATCATCAATGAAAGTTACAAAATATTAATTTTAAATCACACAAGTCTGTGTGAATCAATCCTAGAGGTTCGGTTGTTCTTTCAACGCTTGGTGATGGAGTTTTAGTGAGTTTGGCTTGAACACAAATCTCACATTTATCTTTGCTTATTTTTTGTTTTGGAATCAGGTTCATGTTCATTAATCTACTCATAGATTTAAAGTTAACATGTCCTAAACGTTCGTGCCATAAATTAAAAGACTCCACAACATAAGCAAAATGATTCTTATTAAACTTGTTCTTCGAGGTGAAAGTCTCGGTTACAACACTGACACCAACGTCAGAAGAGCGAATTACATTTTCAACAAACATTTTGAATAAACCATCACAAACAAATCCCTTACCGAGAAACATTCCATTCTTGGACAGCACAAGCTTATCAGCATCCAGCTTGACAGTGAATCCATGCTTGCTCAGGAGAGATCCCGAAATCAAATTCTTAAGCATGTCCGGCACGTGGACCACGTTGGTCAAGCTTAGCTCACGTTCCGAGGTAAGTTTCAGAACAAACTTTCCATATCCAGCGATCTTCGAAGTAGCAGAGTTACCCATGCAGAGCTTCTCATTCCCTTTGTTTTTCTTGTAGGTGGAGAACATTTCCTTATCCATGCAAATGTGCCTGGTTGCACCGGTATCAAACCACCAAGTCTCTGGGTGGCTTTCAGCAACGTTTGCCTCAGTGACAACCACACACATGTCAGCATCAGTGATGGTGGAAGTGAGATTAGCTTCAAACTTAGCATTATTTTGGTCCGCCTTCTTACTGCGACACTCAGAGGCCTTGTGTCCCACCTTGTGACAGTAGTTACAGGTTCCAGAAAACCTCGGCTTTGAAGGTTCACCACCAGCCTTCTTCTTGAACTTTTGAGTGTTCTGAGGAGCAACCTTTCCCTTGCCTTTGTCTTGGTTCCCTTTGTTCTGCCACTTTCCTTTCTTAGCAGTATGGTGCTCAGCCAAATTCGCATTATTCTCACGAATCTGAGCACTTGCAGCTTCGAGGTTCATGCGGTTTGTGGATTCAATCCGAAGTCGCATGATCAAGTTCTCCATGCTCATCCACTTCCTCTTCAACTTGAGGTAGTTCTTGAAATCTGTGAATCCTAGCGGAAGCTTCTCGATCATACAAGCAACCTAATAGGTTTCACACAGCCTCATCCCCTCCGCATGAATCTCATGGAGAAGGTTATGCACCTCGTCAACTTGTTCCATCAGGGGACGAGAATCCACCATCTTGTAGTTCTCGAATTTTGCCACAGCATTCTTCTGGGATCCAACATCTTCTGAACGGTACTTCTTATCCAGAGAGTCCCACAGTTCCTTAGACGTGGCAGCGTTTCTGAACACGTTGAACAACTGGTCAACCAGACGACTCTGGATGTAACCCTTACACAGAAAGTCACCGTGTCTCCACGCATCAACACTTGCAGGTACCCGAAAATCAGTGTTGTCCGCTGGGAGGGAAGGACAGTCCTCACGGATGTACTTTTCCAGATTGAGCGTGGTCAGATATAAGTGTATCTTCTTTTGCCACATCTTGAAGGATCTTCCATCAAACTTATCAGGAAGCAATCCAGCAGAGTTTGCAGATGGCATATGCACTGGTGGAAACTGAGCAGTGGCTGCGGTTACAGTTTCAGACTGTGTGGCAACGGGGAATGCAACAGTAACAGGCGGTTGATTCTCAAACTGCACTTAAGCAGTAGGCGTCTCAGAAGATTCAGCCCCGAGGGTTACGTTAGCCGTAGCATCAACGTTGACATTGGTGTTTTCGTTTTCGGTTTCCATTTCTGAAAAACCAAAAAGACAGAGAAAACAAAAATTTGTTATAACGATTTAGTGTGTAAACACAGATAAATCAGAAAACTTTCGATAATAATATAGAATCGCAATTCATAAACTATTATCGAAAAAAACCCAGAGATGTTAAACATTCGCAAACGCTAAACGATTTTATCCCGACAGAAACCAATCAGCGAGAACGTTGTGAAACGATCGCGATACAGGGTTTCTGTTAAAAACGTTTCTATTATCACAATCCAATCCGTAAGGATTGTCTTAGAGTTAAGATTGTAGGACCAGAATTTGGCACACTATGTGATTGGAGATGGATCGCGATAAGAAAACCGTTAAGGGAAGAGATCAGACAGAGAATGGAGTCGAGATACGAAATCTCTTTCCTTAACTCTAAGAATCTCCCGCAGTGTGACGGGTTTTGATAGATTCACGAGTCCCAGGATAAAACCACTAACAATCGAGTTCGCAAACACTCGAACACCGATTCTAACGAACTAATACCTACAATACTCTCGAGACTTACTGTAAGCTAAAGAGAGATTGTTGTTATGTTTCTGATAGAACTTTTGAATGTTTCTGTGAGTTTTTTTGGTGTTTCAGAACGTAAGGAGAAAGGAAAAAGACGACTTCCTTTTAAAAACTGACGGAGAGGCAGTTTTAGAAACGTAGAGAAGTTTTCTCCGGTTGGTTTTAAAAACTGACACCGGTTTAGCGAAACCGCAGAGGTAACCGACGCAGCGTTTTGGGCCAAGGCTTTTTACTGCTAAGGCGTTTAGCAGATAAAAGCCCATCTCGTTGGCTCAAAAAGATATTTAATTGGGCTGGCAACGACCCAAAGCCAAAGCCAAAGCCCGGCCCGGCTCAGTTCGGTTCGGTCGCGCGTGTGGGGATTCCCCTCCTCTCTTTCATGGTATATAGTCTTTGTTATGTTTTGAACAAAGGTATATGTATGGCTCCTTATATACCACTTGAAAAATTCCCAAACTTTAGATGTGGGATTTTTAACATGTCACTCACTTAAACCAAAAGACTTTTCTCATTCTCTTTTCTACCAAATTTGGATTAGACAAATACCCAATACAAGACCCATTTGTTTAACCAAAAAATTGGTTCCAACAAGACATAGCCGATTTGGCTATCATTATGAGGTCATGTATCATATTGCACAATATGATTACTGAGGATGAAAGAGATACATATGCTCAAAACGTGACTGATTATGATAAATCTGAGGCAAGTGGGTCTACTACACCACAACCATTCTCAACTGAGGTGCTACCTGCATTTGCAAACCATGTGCGTGCTAGATCAGAGTTGCGTAATTCCAATGGGCATCATGACTAGCAAGCAGATTTAATCAAACACATATGGGTAAAATTATGTGATTGAAAAGACTTAAAGTCTCTCTTGTGTGTGATTTAAAAGTTTTATTGTTTGTAAGTTTGGTTTATTGTAATGATTATTTAATGTGTGTTTTATTTGTTTATGTATGTTTTATTAGTTGTGTCGTGTTTATTTGTATCTTGTTTCGTGATTTTATCTGTTTTATAATGATTTTGTTTGCTAAAAAAATAAATCAAACTAAAATATAAAAAACACAATCTTTGTTTAATTTAATTTATCCAAATTGCTATTATTATGTAATCATAAAACATTAAAAGAAAATAATATTAAAATAAAAAACTGGGGTAGAGAGTTAAATTTTATTAAGCAAAACCATTGTAAATATAAAAATTAAATATATACAATACTTGAATTATTAGGTAGAGGACAGAGAAGATGAGGTGGAGTGTTAAAAATGAGAAAAGGAGGAGTTGAATTGTTGAACCATTGTGCATGGTCTTACAACAGAATAAAATGGCATACCCTAGTCCAAACCGAAGCAGGTTTGCCCATATTGAATCTGAACACGAAACAGGTCCGAAAATAGTAGTGTGAATAATAAAGTATGAGGAACTTTGTCCACCCGGACGACACTACTCTTATTTTTGGATTGGGACCTAGTCGGATGCCCGTATGCATTTCCTAAGTGTATGTCGGGAGCTACACAAAATCGTGGATATGGATAATGTTTAATGGTTAAACGTGTACAGATTCATATAGGTGATTCATCGTAAAGAATAGATGCATTGGTTAGGCGTATTCCAAACAATATCTTGTGTTGTGTTCATTTTCTAAACTTACAACGATATTTAGATCAAATATTCAAATCTCAACTCAGGAATAATCATGCCTAGCCATAGTTCTTTCTCTAGTCCGGTTATGTTGGTAAAGATAAAAGACAACAGTTGGCGTTTTTGTGTGGATTACAGGGATCTGAATAGAGTTACAGTGATGGATAAATTCTCAATCCATGTGATAGATCAACTCCTAGATGAACTTTATGGAGCTAAAGTCTTTTCTAAGTTGGACCTTAGAGCTGGATATCATCAAATACGATGCAAGAAAGAGATATAGAAAAGGCTGCATTCCGTACTCATGACGGTTTATATGAGTTTTTAGTAATGCCTTTCGGCTTAACTAATGCCCAACTACGTTTCAATCACTCATGAATGAACTATTTCGACCATTCCTAAGGAAGTTCATTCTGGTTTTCTTTGATGACATCCTTGTGTATAGTAAATCAATGGAGGAACACAAGGAACATTTGCGTGTTGTATTGAAGGTTTTTGCAGAATTTCAGTTATATGCAAACCGAAAAAATGTCTATTTGCTCAGTCACAAGTGGAGTATCTTGGACACATTATAACAGCAGGAGGAGTTCATACTGACCTTGCTAAAACTAAAGCAATGTGTACTTGGCCTGCTCCAAAGAATGTCAAAGGGGTCAGGGGTTTTTTTGGGTCTCACTGGTTATTACAGAAGGTTCATCAAAGGATATGGTTCACTGGCCAGACCTCTGACTGAACTGCTGAAGAAAGACAGTTTTGAATGAAATTCTCAGACTTAACTAGCTTTTGAGAAACTAAAGAAAGCTATGAGCACTGCGCCGGTTTAGCATTGCCATAGTTTGAGGATACATTCATTGTAGAATCTGATGCCTCTAGGTTTAGACTAGGAGCAGTCCTAATGCAAAAACACAACCTTATTGCTTATTTTAGCTATTGTTTGACAGAAAGAGAACAATTTAAGCCGATCTATGAACGAGAATTAATGGCCATTGTTATGGTAATTCACAAATGGCATCACTACTTATTAGGGAAGAAGTTTGTGGTGAAGACATATCAAAGAAGTCTCAAGTTTCTGTTGGAGCAAAGAGAGGTGTCTATGGAGTACCAAAGATGGTTGATAAGATTGTTGGGGTTGATTTGAGATAATGTATAAACCTGGAATAGATAACGCTACAGCAGATGGGTTATCTCGTATTGTGCAACCAAAGAGTGGTGGGAAGAAGTTACTCGCTGGTTTCACAGTACCATCTGCTATACAGATGCAAGATATTTTAAAGGAGATTGCAGATTATGAAGGGGTTGGTGGTGAAACAAGGATACACTATACATCAAGAGAACTTGTTTTACAAAGGAAGATTGGTATTGCCAAAGAATTCTGCAACAATTCCTTGGTTATTGGGGGAATATCACGATGGATTGCAAGGGGGTCATTCTGGTGTGTTGAAAACACAGAAGAGGATCCAAGGGGGTCATCTCATTCTATTGGCCGAAGATGAGAAAAGATGTAGAGAAGTATGTGTCTAAGTGTAGTGTGTCAGACACACAAGTATTCGACATAGGCTCCTACTGGTTTGCTACCACCATTGCTAATTCCAGAAAGAATTTTGGAGGACGTCTATATGGATTTCATTGAGGGTCTTCCAATGTCTCAAAGGATGAATGTAATAATGGTTGGTTGTGGTGGATCGTCTGAGCAAATATGCACATTTTGTGGGGCTTAAACATCCCTTTAACTCGACTGCTGTGAAGTTTGCAAGAGACATTGTTCGTCTCCATGGATATCTGGCTTCAATTATTTCAGATAGAGACCAGATTTCAAAGCAAATTCTGGAAGGATTGTTTTAAGTTGGGTGAAACTCGACTCATTTATAGCACCTCGTACCATCCACAAACTGATGGACAGGCGAAAGTGGTGAATCGTTGTCTAGCGGGAATGAATCAAGCGTTTAATTTCCAGCGGGAATTAACAATTCTAATTTCTAAAAGAAATTTAAATTTCCAAATTTTCGCGGGAATTAAATTTTCAGCTTCCGGGAAAAACAGTATCTTTACCAAGTCCAGAAAGCAGCTAAACAGAAACATGACGCCCAACTCAACATTAACATGAACATGAGAGAGTTGGGCAAGACAAACGAGTTTTACGAGCTTTAACGAGAACAAGCTGTACAAACTTTACAGGACCAGTTCCTCTAAACTTTATAACACCAATTCAGAAACACAAATCTATTGAAAATCCTTACTGGGCTGTGCGTTAAACATGAACACGAAAGCTCAGTAACGTCGACAGATCCTCAGAACAAGTTTTCGCAATCTCGTCTCGTCAGACGCAGGAGAAGCAGTACATTTTCTTGAGAGCCTCACTACTACTCTTTTACCTCGGCATCATCATAACTGATACTACCGAGCTGGGGGGCTAACTGTTGGGGTCAGATCTCACTCCGGTAGAGATCGTCAAGAAAATGGCTAAGTACCAGAGGAAGGCGCGCAGTTATCTGGACCTGCTCTGTGTCAGGGACCAGCTCTGTCTCAGGGACCAGATCATACTCTGGGACCGGCTCTCCAGAATAACTAGGACCGGCACCTTTCCAGGACGACGTCTATAGTGGTCATTTAGACTCTAGGAGACCGTTGCGACCATTTCACTTCAAGATAGAGAATGGGCCGAGCGTCGGGCCCACACTGGAAAGAATGAGTCGGGAGCCCACGAGTAACAAGTCACGCCGACCTCTACTACAAGACTGGGCCTGGAAGACGAGCTCTCGGATTTGGGCCCATGCCGAGGACAAGGTCGAAACCTAAAGGCGGCGCCGACTATGCGGAGAGAGAATCCCGAAGATTTAGGGATTTGAGATTATCTCTTTAGGCGTAGAGTTAGGCCGACCTAGACTTGTATAAATAGACCTAGGATACCTCCAAAAAGGGGATCCGCAATTTTACACAGAAACTACTTGTAACGATTGCAAAAGCTTAATAACAAACTCTCTTGAGATCTTCGCTAAGTGTTTCTCATCTCAGAGCTTTCAGACCTAGACCATTGACTATTTCAACTGTGCAGGTTTCCACCACCACAAGGTGCTACTCATCAGGCCAACCAAAGCAGTGGGCTCAATATCTAAGCTGGGTTGAGCTGTGGTATAATACCTCGTTTCATACATCTGCTCAGGCTACTCCTTTTAAGATGGTATATGGACGGGAATCCACCAACGTTGTTGAAGTTTGAGACATGCTCTACCACTAATATGGAGTTGGAAGTGATGTTGAAGGAAATAGATTTAATGTTGGATCAACTCAATTTGATCCGAGCTGAGCAATTGATGAATAATAATGATGATAAGAAGAGACGTGACTTGCATCTGGAAGTAGGGACTTTTGTCTTTCTGAAACTCAGACCCTATAGACAGCAATCAGTGGTTAAAAGAGTGTTTCAAAAGCTGGCTGCAAAATATGATGGTCCCTTTGAGTTTTTGGAGAGGATTGGTCCATCAGCGTATAAACTGAAGTTACCAGATGAATCTAAGATTCATTCTGTGTTCCACATATCACAACTTAAGCCGGTTTTGGGTACTGACCATGTAGTCTCGGAGTTACCAAAACAGTGGTTGGATCAAGGAGAGTTGGTTGTTGAACCATCGGAGGTATTAGATACACGTTGTAACATGGTGGGTGATCTTGAAGTGTTGTTGAAGTGGGCCACCTTGCCAGCAAATGAACATACTTGGATGCTCGCAAAGGAGGTTAAAGTTCAATTCCCTGAGTTCCACCTTGAGGACAAGTTGGTGTGTCCGGAGGGGGGGTATTGATAAACCCATGAAGTCATATGTGTATAAGAAGAAGAAGAAGAAGATGGGTTAAAGAGGGAAAGAAGTAATTTGAATAGAAGCGGTTTGAAGATAACCAGAAGAAATGGAATTGAAGTCATAGGGATATAAACGGCTGGTTAAATAGTTGTTGGATCCGTTAGTAATTCGGATAAGGTTGTTATTGAGCTTCTAATCATATAAAGAAGACTCAAGAGAGAGAGAGAGAATTATTCATTCATTTCTTGTATTATTTCTTGTTCATCTCTATACTCCCTTTGGATTCAATAAATGGTTTGTTCTTAATATACACAAAAGATCTTATCATTCATGTGACAGCTGATAGATGATGAGTCGATGACGAGACATGTGACTCAATAATTGACGTATGATTTAGCATAACTGTTTGGATTGTAAACCGCAACCAATAAAAATAAAAAGCCATTTTCCTCAAATGCCACATATTCATGGTGCGGGCCGGACTATTTAACTGGCTTCTAAAATAAATGGGAGTGTAATTATGGGCTAAGGCCCATATTTATTGAAAATGAAAACCCTACGTTTAACCTAAGCCCTAGGCAGCAGCCAATATAAATATCTCTTTTATTTTTCTTTGCAGAACGGCTCACTCTCCTCTCTAACAACAAAGGTACACGAATTTGGGGGTTTCTCTTTGAATCTGGCTCTATTATCCTTTGTTGAAACTCAGTTTTCGTTTATTGTCATCCATGAATCGTGTTCTTGTTCTTTGAATGCGACTGCACAATTGTATTTTCTGGTCTTCTGGTTATGATTTGAATTGATAACCCTCGTAAACAATCAAGGCTGGAGTCTCTTAGCGGCTCTGTTTCCGAAAACCTTCTACTGGTTTCCGGTTTGAAACACACTTATGAGCTTGAGATTTGGCATTGTAATGATGCCATAGGCCTTTGATCGAGGGAACATTTCTTATCATTTATCAGAATTCCTGAATGTATATGTCTGTCTCGAGGATTGTCATAGTTTCTCTTTATTCCATTTCTTATATTATGTTTGGTCTATTAGTACACATTTATATTTCTGATTTAGTTGTTCATGCCTGCTTATATTGGTACTAGTCTGCTATTTGGTAATGCCTAATAGTTAATTGGTCTGTTTAATCATCACCTCGAGCTTAGTCTTTTGTAATTTGGACAGACAAGTGATCAGGTTGTTTTTCTTTATGACAATATTTGTTGTTTCCTGTGGTTGATATATGATTCGATCTGCCTTCTCTTCTTTGTGTAAAATATTTTATTATTTTCCTGTGGTATAGAGTATGTCTCACAGAAAGTTTGAGCATCCAAGACATGGTTCATTGGGTTTCCTTCCAAGGAAAAGGGCAAGCAGACATCGAGGCAAAGGTAGCTCTTCTTATAGTTAATTGTTGGAAACATATTGCATGCATTTTCTTGTTCCATCTCATTCAATTAGACTTGCAATGGAGTATGTTATGATGAAATGTTTGTTTTTATATCGGAATGTATACATTTGTTCTAGTTTTAAACGTCATATGGTTTGTTTAGTATGATCTTACATTCCTTGTTTGTGTTTCCAGTGAAGGCTTTCCCTAAGGATGATCCCACTAAGCCTTGCAGATTCACCTCCTTCTTGGGCTACAAAGCTGGGATGACTCACATTGTGAGAGAAGTTGAGAAACCTGGCTCAAGTGTGTTTTCTCTCTTTA
>LT669789.1:12667338-12834646 GCA_900128785.1 Arabis alpina | reverse complement strand
GCTTCCGCCATTAAAGGTACACTCGTTGTTGTTCCTAAACCACTTGAGGAGGAGCCTAATTTGATCCCAAGGACAGTAGAAGCACGCCAACTAGAAGAGTCAAGGAGAGCTTACAAGAGAAGGCTTCACGGAGAGCCACTCGGGAAGATTGAAAATTCGGGCAAGTTTGTTTTCCCATGTTCCATCAATGGAATTAAAGTCTTTGATTGCTTATGTGATACTTGAGCTAATGTCAACGTCATGTCTCTTGCCATAGCAAGAGAACTTCAATGTTCGGAGTTCAAGTCATCGAAAGTCTACATAGAGTATGCGGATTTATCATCCTCTACACCTTATGGAATGCTTGAAAAACGTCATGGTGAAAGTAGGAGATGGTGTTGTCCCCAGTGACTTTCAAGTATTAGATATGAAGACTAGAATGCTTAAGCCGTTGATACTTGGTTTGCAGTTCTTAGAAACCGCATGAGCCATTGTTTTTTTCCCCAACCGAAGGATCTCTTTCGTAAAGATTAACAAGAACGTCTTCTACCATGAAGTAAACACGGGGAGTGTTGTGACCTTGAATGAAACTAAGGTTGTGGAACCTAGTTTAGCCCCAAAGATCCTATGAGAAGATTGAGAGTTGCTAAAAGAAAAGCTTCGAGTGCTAAGTCTAAGGAGGTTGAGAAACCATCAAGGACAAACATAAGGAGGTTTACGAAGACGTGAGCTCAATTTGGACCACCAAGGAGAATAATGAGCTAGAGAGAGCCATTCATGAAGGTCTCACCGACATGTTCAACGTGATCAAGATCATTGTGCCAAGAGAGGACAAGGCCAATCGCAAGGAGACCATCGACAAGAAGCTTGAAAACCCATTGAAGCTTTTCATAAAAGTTGTTATTGTCAAGTATGACATTGGAGACATGCCTAAGACCTCTCAAGGAGATTAGAAACCCATGACCAAGGAAGCTAAAGGAGTCACCAATCCTTTAGTGAATTCACCGAAAGCTGAATCATCGATAGGGAATCAGCTAATGACTTTAAACAAGCGCTCTTGTGGGAGGCAACCACATTATTGTTTTGGTTTTATGTTTTGGTTTTATCAAGTTTCGAATTTTGATTTTGGTTTTTCGACTTCTAATCTTTTGTTTTGGTTTTTGCAGAAAAAAAGATGAACCGGTACCCACCGATGGCACCGTCGGTACCGATCGCCCGTACCGGTCACTGAACGCAACCGAAGCCGGGTAGTGTATTGTACCAGGACCGGTGCACCAATACCGACCACGGGTTCCGATCGGGCCCAATACTCATGACCATGCCGCGCCCCGACCCACCATGTCGACCCACATACGTGACTGGTACCAAGGTCACGTACCGATCCGCCGCAAGCCAGCCGTCCCTAGTACTGCATCCCGGTACCGATCTCATACACTGATACATGCACCGGATCGGTACCGAGGAATCAAACCGGTACCGACGTCTCACCACCGATGCCGCACCAGCCGAGCCGATCCAAGGTACTATGCTGGATGGTGGGAATACTCAAAGAATATCCACAAGGATCCCTAGACACAAGGAAGCAACACCACTCATAGGAGACTATGAGACCCTCGCTTCAGTTCGAGCTCATTCGAGAAAACCATCGAAATGCGCTTCAAAGAGACATGACAAAGAGATATTAAGAGGAGATAATGAGGAATAAGATTAAATCCTTAGGGATGAGGAAGATGAGGCTTATGACGAGCCTATGAGATTTGTGGAGATCACCCCAAACTATCCCACCTAAACTGATGGTTAGGAGCAAGTAATCGAAGAAATCGCGCACCACTTCGAACATGGAGTTCACTCAAGCTCCACAAGTGGCAATGAAGTTTGTTGGGAGTGATATTAGAGCCAATATTGACTACATGGCTGGACTTAAGAAGTTTGCTATGCTACCCGCTCCAACAATTGATTATGAGACGCTTGATTTACTCGGTATTCGAGAAGCCGTTGATTGGTACATTGATGCATTAAGATTGAAGAAATTCGTGGCCACCACTCATTCAACATATGTGGACATCACAAGAGAGTTCCTAGCCACCGTGACCCTAGCCTACCCAAGGTGGAAGATTGTTGAAGCTAAGGAAGGAATTATTGCTTTACGGTTAAAGGAAGGTTGTTTGCTTTGAATATTGAAGAGCTTTGTGATATTTTGGGTTTTGAGTGCCATGAGATGATAAAGCACAGTGGTAGTGAGGAGCACTATGACACATGGTTGAAAATTACAAACGCGAAGATCAAATCCGGAAAATCTAGAGCCCCACGGATTACACACCCGACGATTACGTGTATTACCTTGTTTTGCAAAGGATTTTTAGTAGGACTGACCGTGGAGAGGTGACTCAAGATGAGTTTTACATGCTTATAGCACATTTTGTGGAGAAGCCCGAGCTAGTTAACTATGAATCGCTTCTACCTCGTCCAATGGTTCAAATTCAGCATGATGCCCCTAAGGAAAATGTAGCGAAGAAAGCTTGTAGTGATTTTGGAGGGACCATCACGAAAATATTGTTGGCTTGTGGATTTGATTTTAGTCAAGAGACACTCCCATCACTTGAGGAAAAACAAGACCTTCGAGCACCTCAAAGGAACCATTTTATATGCGAATGGTATGAGAACTCCACGAGCTTTGGCTACCTATTCACGCCACCATACATGGATGGGGAGAAGTGTGTTTTCCTTCCACAAAAAGAGATACCAGCCTTGAGTATTGGAGTGGTTACCTTTGACCCACCACGCTCGACTTGGTTTATTCGTTGTCCCGTTGATCCGATTGTAGGCGTTGCACTTTACTACAAGAAGAAGGTTATGTTGGCACAAAGAGAGAGAGTTAGAGGGACACAAATAAGCACTGCATCATAGTCCTCCACCTCCCACATGCGACCCTTAGAGACGCCACATGATGAGCCTCCAACCGACGGCCATAAGGACAATTTTCAAGCTAGTTTCGAGGAGGAAAAGGAGAAACGTTTAGCTCTTGAAGCTAAGGTTTCTAAGCAAGGAAAGTTGATCTCTACACTAGTGAAAGCCATGAAGAAGTCCGTTCCAGACTTTTTCAAGAGATCAACCACGAAAAGACCCACTACTAGCCATGATTCGGTGAGCCTTTCACTTTTGTCTGGTTTTGTTGACGTTGGAGATGAGGAGGACGATGCTACTAGTCACCCCCACACACGTGACCATGGAGAGCACACACAAGACACACATGGACATCAACTGGTCATCTATGATGATGATTCCGATGGTACAGAGATGTTTGATCTCAACAGCGGCGATGGGCACATTCCAACAGAAGTTCCGAACACACCTCATACGGTTTCAGAGACCTTTTGAGCCAGGTGTTACGACTTTGATTCAATCTTTACTTATCTTATATTTTTTAATTCTATTCAGTCGATCTCCCAATTGTGCACTGCTCTCACTCTGGGACGGTGTGAAGTAAGTATGGGGGGATTTAGTTGTACTGATGAGTTTTTCTGTTTTCGTATGTTTACATTCGGATTTCATGGAGTCAAAAACCTATTTTGACCGATTGACATCTTATGAATGTATGCCCATATATTGTGGTTCAGTGACCATTGTTATAGGGGTTTGTTCAGGATAGACGATTCGGAAACCTTCATGACTGAATTTCCCAAGAAGATTTCGAAAATGCACTGTCTCCAATCAGCACAATTCTGGCTCTATTTACACCAATCTATCCTCCGCTTCTCATTAGAGGAGTTAGCTCAAAGAAACATCACATTCAAGACATCTTTGCCCTTTTTACCACCCTTATGTTGTCTTGAATGGCCAGCTAATCTTTAGTTGGTACCCACCTATACCCTTAACCTTCTTTCAAACCACTTGCACTCTTGTTCTTAACCCTATATGCAGATGTGTGCAAAAACGTCGGAGAGAAAGAGGATCGACACAGTTCTAACCACTAGACACGCGACGATTGGAGTGTAGAAGATGGAGTACAAACACAAAGTTTTAAAAGACCGTATTCCTTGGGAACGATACATCATTGGTAACCATTTCGTGACCTTATTGAACTCAAGTGCTAAGAGACCGTTTCTCCCCCTTTCATAAAAAAAATGGCTTAGAATGCGAAGAAAGGAAAGGAGAAACTTGTCTATAAAAGAGTCTAACGTCGACGAAATCCCCAAGGAATGGCATGGAGGAGTGAAGAAATTGATAAGATTTACAAGCGATTCCGCGAAGAATCTAAGTCTGGGGGAAAAGGCGTTTAAAATGGTTGGACCTGTGGGCTTCAATAAGTCCGTTCTCTCTTGCGATTTTGCATAATGTCTCGCATCCCCGGAGAATATGGTAACAATAAACATAATAAGCCTCACCACTTAAATTTGCCTTTTTAAATCCTAGCCTAGTTTACCTCGGATGATTCCTTTGATGAGAAACACCACACTTAGAGTTAGAAACGAGAGGATTGAGACTTTGCAGGATCGAGGTTTATGGACCAGTTTGCAATGGTCATGAATGTGTGGCTGATGACGATGTTTTGAACCGACCAAGTGATATGTGGATTACGAGTTATGATCTAAAGGCTACATTCAGAGAAGTCATGTAAGTTTCGTATTTTCAAACCTCTTTTCCTTACTTTGTTCGTTTGCTTGGGGACAAGCAAAAGACTAAGTCTGGTGTAGTTGATAAGTCCCATGTTTTACCTCTAATACTACGGTTTTCAATACATATTTAGTGCATTTATGCATGGTTATACGCCTTTAGAGGTAGTTTTCTCGTATTTGTAGTTCAAGAGTCTTTATTAGCAAAATCAGTCAAAAAGGACTAAAAGGAGCATTATGGAGTACACACCAATCTACAACAACTCATGCAAGCCAAAGAACCCATTGGAGCCAAGGAATTCCCAAGTTTACACATTTCACCAAGACGAACAAATTTACATACGCCGGATGTTTAGCTACAAACGGAGGATCAAATAGATTTGGAATTGGATGAAACTTGAAATAAAGATAGCCCTTTAAGTCAGCTTTCCAATGGATTTGGAATCTCTGCATTTTGGACTTGTGTGGAGAGAGTTATACCGGAAGACCGAAGACATGTCAAACTGCCTAGAAGATGAAGAAGGAGGAGCACCGACCCCTCACACTGACCCGATCACATGGTCGGTACCCAGACCATCATGACGTATCAAGACGTGGAAAATGAGCCCCCCATACTGACCTAAAATCCCGACCGGTGACACGGCCCTCTGCGGAGCTGTTTTGACGATTTTGACATTTTCGCCCTTTTCGAAGCCCTAGAAGATTCACGACCCTATATATACTTGCTTTTAGCCTCATTTCGGAAACCTTCATGACTGAATTTCCCAAGAAGATTTCGAAAATCCACTGTCTCCAATCAGCACAATTCTGGCTCTATTTACACCAATCTATCCTCCGCTTCTCATTAGAGGAGTTAGCTCAAAGAAACATCACATTCAAGACATCTTTGCCCTTTTTACCACCCTTATGTTGTCTTGAATGGCCAGCTAATCTTTAGTTGGTACCCACCTATACCCTTAACCTTCTTTCAAACCACTTGCACTCTTGTTCTTAACCCTATATGCAGATGTGTGCAAAAACGTCGGAGAGAAAGAGGATCGACACAGTTCTAACCACTAGACACGCGACGATTGGAGTGTAGAAGATGGAGTACAAACACAAAGTTTTAAAAGACCGTATTCCTTGGGAACGATACATCATTGGTAACCATTTCGTGACCTTATTGAACTCAAGTGCTAAGAGACCGTTTCTCCCCCTTTCATAAAAAAAATGGCTTAGAATGCGAAGAAAGGAAAGGAGAAACTTGTCTATAAAAGAGTCTAACGTCGACGAAATCCCCAAGGAATGGCATGGAGGAGTGAAGAAATTGATAAGATTTACAAGCGATTCCGCGAAGAATCTAAGTCTGGGGGAAAAGGCGTTTAAAATGGTTGGACCTGTGGGCTTCAATAAGTCCGTTCTCTCTTGCGATTTTGCCTAATGTCTCGCATCCCCGGAGAATATGGTAACAATAAACATAATAAGCCTCACCACTTAAATTTGCCTTTTTAAATCCTAGCCTAGTTTACCTCGGATGATTCCTTTGATGAGAAACACCACACTTAGAGTTAGAAACGAGAGGATTGAGACTTTGCAGGATCGAGGTTTATGGACCAGTTTGCAATGGTCATGAATGTGTGGCTGATGACGATGTTTTGAACCGACCAAGTGATATGTGGATTACGAGTTATGATCTAAAGGCTACATTCAGAGAAGTCATGTAAGTTTCGTATTTTCAAACCTCTTTTCCTTACTTTGTTCGTTTGCTTGGGGACAAGCAAAAGACTAAGTCTGGTGTAGTTGATAAGTCCCATGTTTTACCTCTAATACTACGGTTTTCAATACATATTTAGTGCATTTATGCATGGTTATACGCCTTTAGAGGTAGTTTTCTCGTATTTGTAGTTCAAGAGTCTTTATTAGCAAAATCAGTCAAAAAGGACTAAAAGGAGCATTATGGAGTACACACCAATCTACAACAACTCATGCAAGCCAAAGAACCCATTGGAGCCAAGGAATTCCCAAGTTTACACATTTCACCAAGACGAACAAATTTACATACGCCGGATGTTTAGCTACAAACGGAGGATCAAATAGATTTGGAATTGGATGAAACTTGAAATAAAGATAGCCCTTTAAGTCAGCTTTCCAATGGATTTGGAATCTCTGCATTTTGGACTTGTGTGGAGAGAGTTATACCGGAAGACCGAAGACATGTCAAACTGCCTAGAAGATGAAGAAGGAGGAGCACCGACCCCTCACACTGACCCGATCACATGGTCGGTACCCAGACCATCATGACGTATCAAGACGTGGAAAATGAGCCCCCCATACTGACCTAAAATCCCGACCGGTGACACGGCCCTCTGCGGAGCTGTTTTGACGATTTTGACATTTTCGCCCTTTTCGAAGCCCTAGAAGATTCACGACCCTATATATACTTGCTTTTAGCCTCATTTCGGAAACCTTCATGACTGAATTTCCCAAGAAGATTTCGAAAATCCACTGTCTCCAATCAGCACAATTCTGGCTCTATTTACACCAATCTATCCTCCGCTTCTCATTAGAGGAGTTAGCTCAAAGAAACATCACATTCAAGACATCTTTGCCCTTTTTACCACCCTTATGTTGTCTTGAATGGCCAGCTAATCTTTAGTTGGTACCCACCTATACCCTTAACCTTCTTTCAAACCACTTGCACTCTTGTTCTTAACCCTATATGCAGATGTGTGCAAAAACGTCGGAGAGAAAGAGGATCGACACAGTTCTAACCACTAGACACGCGACGATTGGAGTGTAGAAGATGGAGTACAAACACAAAGTTTTAAAAGACCGTATTCCTTGGGAACGATACATCATTGGTAACCATTTCGTGACCTTATTGAACTCAAGTGCTAAGAGACCGTTTCTCCCCCTTTCATAAAAAAAATGGCTTAGAATGCGAAGAAAGGAAAGGAGAAACTTGTCTATAAAAGAGTCTAACGTCGACGAAATCCCCAAGGAATGGCATGGAGGAGTGAAGAAATTGATAAGATTTACAAGCGATTCCGCGAAGAATCTAAGTCTGGGGGAAAAGGCGTTTAAAATGGTTGGACCTGTGGGCTTCAATAAGTCCGTTCTCTCTTGCGATTTTGCATAATGTCTCGCATCCCCGGAGAATATGGTAACAATAAACATAATAAGCCTCACCACTTAAATTTGCCTTTTTAAATCCTAGCCTAGTTTACCTCGGATGATTCCTTTGATGAGAAACACCACACTTAGAGTTAGAAACGAGAGGATTGAGACTTTGCAGGATCGAGGTTTATGGACCAGTTTGCAATGGTCATGAATGTGTGGCTGATGACGATGTTTTGAACCGACCAAGTGATATGTGGATTACGAGTTATGATCTAAAGGCTACATTCAGAGAAGTCATGTAAGTTTCGTATTTTCAAACCTCTTTTCCTTACTTTGTTCGTTTGCTTGGGGACAAGCAAAAGACTAAGTCTGGTGTAGTTGATAAGTCCCATGTTTTACCTCTAATACTACGGTTTTCAATACATATTTAGTGCATTTATGCATGGTTATACGCCTTTAGAGGTAGTTTTCTCGTATTTGTAGTTCAAGAGTCTTTATTAGCAAAATCAGTCAAAAAGGACTAAAAGGAGCATTATGGAGTACACACCAATCTACAACAACTCATGCAAGCCAAAGAACCCATTGGAGCCAAGGAATTCCCAAGTTTACACATTTCACCAAGACGAACAAATTTACATACGCCGGATGTTTAGCTACAAACGGAGGATCAAATAGATTTGGAATTGGATGAAACTTGAAATAAAGATAGCCCTTTAAGTCAGCTTTCCAATGGATTTGGAATCTCTGCATTTTGGACTTGTGTGGAGAGAGTTATACCGGAAGACCGAAGACATGTCAAACTGCCTAGAAGATGAAGAAGGAGGAGCACCGACCCCTCACACTGACCCGATCACATGGTCGGTACCCAGACCATCATGACGTATCAAGACGTGGAAAATGAGCCCCCCATACTGACCTAAAATCCCGACCGGTGACACGGCCCTCTGCGGAGCTGTTTTGACGATTTTGACATTTTCGCCCTTTTCGAAGCCCTAGAAGATTCACGGCCTTATATATACTTTCTTTTAGCCTCTTGTTAGGTGTGTGCCGAAAATTAGACCTAGCATACATCACAAAAATGCAGCCCCATTGTTCTTTCATAGATTTGTATTTCAAGAGCTCTAAGGAGGAGATCTCGCTTTGTACTTCATTATAGAGAAGAATCTTCTAACTCTTTCTCTTTTAATCAACTTTATTCATCATGAATTCACCATCTCTTTGCTGTTTTTTGTGCACCATGTTTGAGTAGTTCAATAGTTAGGATTTAGGGTTTTCAATGAGTCTTATGTTTCAATTGAATCAATGATTGTTTAGGGATAAAATCTAGTCTTCATCTTTGCTAATTCTTGATGCATGTTGCTTTACCGTGAATCTAGCAATTTGATCATAGGTAGGTGTATCCACGAGAGTGTTCTTAATACCTCGAGATCTAGTATTCGATGAGCTAAGCGTCTTAACAATCATACCAATTAGGTAAGGAGTTTAGTGAACTCTATCAGAACTTATTTATACCGCATGTTCTCACCTTTTAATAACCACGTGAGAGCTAAGACTATTAGGGTGTAAAGCATAGAAGGTTGGAGCCACGATAGTGGAAAAACCTTACAATCGTGTTCTGAGTTCTAGACACCCCAATTATTATCATTATCGCTAAGCTTTCGTTTGATCTTTGTTGTTGCATAATTTTCTGCGAATTTCTTGAGTCCAAGCGCTATCCTCCCATTGATTTACAACTTCGAATTCACGTTTCACTTGCTCACAATTGATTCAATCACAAACGACACCACTGATATGCTCAAATTACCCCTTGGCTACTCTCTTAAATTAAGAAATCAATTGTCGTAGGGGTCGAATCACTGGGAGACAAATCAAATTATAGAATGTATGACTTCGAATTGAGCTAAGCGAATAAAGTAAAGTAAAAGAAAAAATAATTTGAAACAGAGAATGGTTGTTGGTTTCTTAAAATTCAAGTAAACAAAAAACTAGGTTTTCGGGAAATTCGCAGGCAAAGATAAATTGTAATTTTATAAATCTGTCAGGATTTTAATGAAGATTCGTTCTCGAACATGAAACTCTAATGTAAAATTAAAAGACTTCCGTCGAATTAATTATCTATGCATAAACCCTAGAAATCCAATTTTCTTTGTAAAATCAATCAATCTATGCAAGCATTAAAGTTCAAGTTTCAATTGTTCACAAAATACCTAAACCAAATTCATTTGAGAAAAGGTGATTTTGCTCATCTAAGATTATGGTCAGGGTATCAATTGATGCTTCCGCTTCTTATTAATCAACCTAAGATGTCTAATTAAGGGTGATCAATCCTAAATCAGAGTTAATGCAATCTAGATGAAGAACCATAAGTTAATCCTAACATGAATTCAATTTTAATAATTCATCTTAAATCCTTTGAAAAACCCTAAGACTAACAAGCAAATTACTCAGACATGGAAACAGAAAACATGATAACTGAATAATACTGCATTAAATAAAGATAGAGAAAGAGATACAGAAGGGTTCGAAGAAATCTGAATGGTATGAACACTTGTCTCCCTAACTCGCCAAATCTCTCTGAATCTCTAAGTCTTGGATAAAAGAAAGCGTAATGAAAACTAAAAGAAAACTGAGTATTTATAGGCTAGGATTCATGATGGGTTTTATTTGTTAACTTCTAGAACTTCTGGGTAAAAAAAAATCTTCAGAATTGAAAAAATCCTCTTTCTTTGCGAAACAACTTTCTCCGTCGATCGACGCACAAGGCATTCCATCGATCGCCGGTCAGCTAAATTTTCTGCACTTTTATGCACCAAGCTTGCGACTTCGACTGCACTTTCCTTGATGCTCCAAAATGCTCCATAGTCACTAATTAAACTCCATTCATACACGAACCTGCCAAGACTCTAAAACACTAGAAAAATACCAAAAAGACTCGATAAAACTAGGTTAAATCATGGCCAAAAGATGGTAAACACTATGATATATCAACTCCCCCAGACTTAGCTTTTGCTTGCCCTCAAGCAAACGAAAGACTAAGAATGAAGTCGAGGTTTGAAAATCACGGGAACTCACTTATCCTTTGGAACATTGCCTTCGCTTATTTGACTCCTTCGCTGCATATAAACAAAGCACCTTTGGCGATCACAAATCTCAACCATCATAGGTTGGGCCTCAAATCATAGCCTGCATGTGACGCCCGCGAACCATTTTTTAGACACCAAGTGTGTCGATCGACAAGGCTCTTAAGGGCTGTCGATCGACACAACTAGTGTCTGTCGATCGACAGGTACCCGAATTGGTTGGTTTTCTGGTTCGATTTAAGTCGTTCAATTGGACCGGACCGGTTTGGGGAAACCCTAGGGCATCATATATAAGGGCTTTTGCCGCATTTGAGCGAACCAAAGTCCCAAAATCAGAAACAAAGAGTTTGAGAGGAGTTTCTCTTGTTCCTGATAGTTTTGTGGATTAGGGTTTCGTTCTTGATCGATTAGAAGAGGAGTTTCGTGGTGATTGTAGCTGAATTTGTTTCTAGCCTCATTATCCAGCAAATTCTATCCGAAAATCTAAGGTGAGTGCGTGACCATGGCTTCTGGGCCGGTGGATTCGTTAGGGTTGTTTGGTGGTAGGTTGGAACTGTTGATTGATCTTGTTTGTGTTGAATCTGTCTGTGAATTGCGTGTGGATTGTTTGGATTGTGTTTATTCGTGCAGGTTTCGTGTTAACGCAGAGGAGGAATCGATCCGAGAGGATATTGATCGATTTCCTATGAAACTGCGACGGCCTGTCGATCGACAGCACTTGTGTGTGTCGATCGACAGGGTCACACGAGAGATGTCGATCGACACCTAAAGGTTGTGTCGATCGACAGGTGATCGAGGAGCTGTCGATCGACACCTAGTGGTTGTGTCGATCGACAGGGTCCTGTGGAGTTGTGGATCGACAGGCACCGTGGGTGTGTCGATCGATAGGTGTGAGCAGGGGTGTCGATCGACACCTAGTGGTAGTGTCGATCGACAGGCCGCCTGTTGGGCTGTGGTCGAGCCGTGTTGTTGTGTTTGTGTGATTGTTTGATGCGTGTTTGCCTGAGCGGATCCATCGCGTCTGTGTGCGCAGTCGTAGATGGGAGGACCGTCGCACTGGGTATTTGCAGGTAAAGGCAAATTGTGATCGTGGAATCATGGCAACGAAGAGGGAGATGATCTAGGGTCTCGTGTTGAGTGTTGATGTGTGGTTTATTGTTTTCCATTTCTGCTTTAGAACTCCGCTAGGTTGTTGGTTTTATTGAATTGGAATTGTTATTGGAATTTGAGTTGAACTGGTTAGTTATTTTTATGGAATGAATTATTTGGTTATTATTGCTGTTATCCGCTGGTTGTCTGTTTCTTGTTGCTTGGTTGTTGAGGATAGCATTTATGGGAATGCTAGTCCGAGACCAAGGGTTTATTGTTTAAAAAAAAAAAAAAACTGGTCGGGTCGTTTCAGTTTGGTATCAGAGTGATACGGTTTTAGGACGGGATAAAACTGCTACGATTGAATTTGGTAAATTGCAATTCTGTGAGTTTGGGGGTTCTAGATCATCTTCCTTCGAGCCTTCAAAGAGATTCCACGGTAAGTGTTGATTGTTGTGTTTGAGTCTTTCTAGTGCTTAGCTGGTCCGCTTTTGAGTGTAGTGTGATGGCTAGAGCAGCTAGAGGGCATGGTCGTGGGGGCCGAGGAGGCTGAGGCCGGGGTCGCGGACTCGTTGAGGAGCCAGTCGTGAGTGAGGCTCAGAGTTCCGCGCATGGGCCTGCGGCAGGTCAGCACTCGGTTCATGATGGTCAGACCGCCAATGTGACTGCCAGTGTGGGGGCCAGTGTGGGTCCTGTGGGGGCTGGTTTGGGTCCCGTAGAGGCTGGTGGTGCTGGTGGTGTTGGCGCAGCTGGGGGTGCGGTCGCGGCCGCAGGGTTAGCCCAGGCTGGAGGTGATCAGCTGGCTGATCTGCTGAGGCAGTTGTTGGAGCGGTTACCGGGTGCGGTGCCAGTGCAGGCTCCAGTGTTGCCACGAGTGGCAGAGGTGCAGCTGAGGGCTGCGGTTGCTGATGAGGTTCCGTCGTATATCCGTATGATGGAGCAGATGCAGAGGATCGGTACGGGTTCTTTTGCGGGAAGTGTGAATCCTGAGGAGGCTGATGAGTGGCGGATGAGGGTGGAGCGGAACTTTCGCTCGATTAGGTGTCCCGAGGGATACAAGGTTGACTTGGCGGTCCATTATTTGGACGGTGATGCACACCTCTGGTGGAGGAGTGTGGCGGCTAGATGGGCCGGGACTGCGATGGCGTGGTCAGATTTTGTGACGGAGTTCAACTCCCAGTTCTTTCCTCAGGAGGCGTTGGATCGTTTAGAGGCGAGATTCTTGGACTTGACTCAGTGCACGAGGTCGGTGCGGGAGTATGACGTGGAGTTTAACAGACTCCTGGGTTATGCTGGTAGGAGCTTGGAGGATGAGCAGGCTCAGGTTCGAAGGTTCTTGCGAGGACTACGACCGGATTTGCGGACTCGGTGCAGAGGCATCAGGTTCGGGAGTAGAGTGGAGCTGGTTGAGGTAGCTGCGCAGATCGAGGAGGATCTGAGGGAACGGGCTGCGATTGTAGTTCCAGCTGTTCAGCCTCGGAGGCCTCAGCAGCAGCAGGTGCAACAGGCAGGTCCTGGCAAAGGCGGCAAGCCTGCGCAAGGGCATAAGAGGAAGTGGGAAGGCGCTTCGGGATCGGGCCAGAGTGGCCGAGGCTGTTTCATTTGTGGTAGTCTGGATCACAAGAAGGCGAGCTGTCCTAGGCAGAGTGAGGTTCGAGGGGCTCGGACGTGCTATCAGTGTGGAGAGCCGGGGCACTTCAGGTTGAACTGTCCCAAGTTGCAGCAGATGGCAGTGGCAGTTGTACAACCATTAGCGCAATATGGGGCAGTACAGCCTGTAGAGCAGATCGCGGCGATGGAGCGTCCGCCGGCTATTGCAGCGCCGGGAGAGCCGAGCTCGAGACCGATCACAGGTAACTTTCTAATTCAGACTTTGTAAATTCAGTAGTGTAGGATTTCTTGGTGCTTGTTTTATAGTTTTGCCGGTGATAGAAAGTTAGGTTGCTTAGCACTTGGGATTTGTGTAGGGACCTTGTTTGTAGGTGGGTGTGAATCCCACGTGTTGTTTGATTCTGGAGCATCGAATTGCTTCATCACTCCGGATCATGCTGAGAGAAGTGGTATCCGGAGTGATGCGGGTGAGCGGACTGGACCGGTTATGGTTGCTGGAGGAGAATTTCTAGCTACGCATGGCCGGGCGAAGGAGATGGATATTCTAGTAGGGGGAGAGTTGATGCCAGCTGACTTAGTGATTAGTCCGGTGGAACTGTACGATGTTATCCTTGGTATGGATTGGTTGAATCGGTACAGAGTCCATCTGGATTGTCATCGGGGTCGAGTGATATTCGAACGTGAAGGTGGTAGGTTGGTCTATCAAGGAGTGAGACCGACTTCAGGTAGTCTCATAATTTCTCTTGTCCAGGCTGAGGCGATGATTGAGAGGGGCTGCGAGGCTTGCCTGGCCACGATTGTAATGCCGGAGGCTGTTGGTGGGGTTGCTGTGAGAGATATTCGGGTCGCTCGGGATTTCGAGGATGTCTTTCAGTCGCTGCAGGGATTACCACCATCTCGGTAGGATCCTTTCACGATTGAATTAGAGCCCGGAACGACGCCGTTGTCTAAGGCACCTATCGAATGGCTCCTGCAGAGTTGGCGGAATTGAAGAAGCAGTTGGAGGATTTATTGTAGAAGGGGTTTATTAGACCGAGTACTTCACCGTGGGGAGCACCGATGTTGTTCGTGAAGAAGAAGGATGGTAGTTTCCGGTTGTGCATCGATTATCGAGGTCTTAACCGAGTCACTGTGAAGAACAAGTATCCTCTTCCGAGAATTGATGAGTTGTTAGATCAGTTAAGAGGGGCTACTTGGTTTTCCAAGATTGACTTGGCATCCGGTTACCACCAGATTCTGATCGACGAAGCAGATGTTCGGAAGACGGCTTTCAGGACTCGGTATGGGCATTTTGAGTTTGTAGTAATGCCATTCGGGTTGACGAATGCACCAGCGGCATTTATGAGGTTGATGAACGGAGTTTTTCAGGAGTATCTGGATGAGTTCGTAATCATCTTCATCGATGATATTCTGGTATATTCGAAGAGTCTGGAGGAACATGAGGTTCATTTGAGGAGAGTTCTAGAGAAGTTGCGGGAACAGAAGCTGTTTGCGAAGTTGAGTAAGTGCAGTTTATGGCAGAGAGAGATGGGATTTTTGGGTCACGTCGTTTCTGCAGAAGGAGTTTCTGTGGATCCGGCGAAGATTCAGTCTATCCGAGATTGGCCTAGACCGAGGAATGCAACTGAGATCAGGAGTTTTCTTGGGTTGGCAGGCTATTATCGGAGATTCGTTAAAGGTTTTGCGAGTATGGCTCAGTCCATGACGAAGCTGACGGGGAAGGAGGTTCCTTTCGTCTGGTCTGCTGATTGTGAGCTGAGTTTTGCGAAACTGAAGACGATGTTGACTAGTACACCAGTATTGGCGTTGCCTGAACCGGGTGAGCCTTATGTGGTGTACACAGATGCTTCGAGAGTTGGCTTGGGCTGCGTCTTGATGCAGCAGGGTAAGGTGATTGCTTATGCTTCGAGGCAGTTGAGGAAGCATGAGGGCAATTATCCTGTTCATGACTTGGAGCTGGCGGCAGTGGTCTTCGCATTGAAAATCTGGAGGTCTTACTTGTATGGTGGCAGGGTTCAGGTGTTCACTGATCATCATAATTTGAAGTACATTTTTACTCAGCAGAATTTAAATGTACGACAGAGGCGATGGTCGGAGTTGTTGGCTGATTACGACCTGGACATTGTCTACCATCCTGGTAAGGCTAACACTGTAGCGGATGCTCTTAGTCGAAGGAGGTATGATTCATCTCAGGAGCGTGATGTGGAGGCTCTTGTGAGTGAGTTGAGTACTTTGAGGTTATGTGTTACTTCAGAGGAACCGTTGGGGTTAGCGGCGGCAGATCAGGCGGATCTATTGAGCAGGATCCGAGTAGCTCAGGAGCAGGATCCGGTGTTGTTAGATCTCTCCAAGGCTGCTGGTTCCGAATATCAGGTTTCTGCTAACGGGACTATCTTAGTGCATGGTCGAGTCTGTGTTCCTAAGGATGAGGACTTGAGGCAGGAAATTCTGAGAGAAGCTCATGCGAGTAAGTTTTCGATTCATCCGGGAGCGACTAAGATGTACCGCGATTTGAAACGGTATTATCATTGGGTCGGGATGAAGAGAGATGTGGCAGATTGGGTTGCAGCTTGGTGAAGGCTGAGCATCAGGTTCCTAGTGGCTTATTACAGAGTTTACCCATTCCAGAGTGGAAGTGGGACATGATCACTATGGATTTCGTGGTAGGGTTGCCGGTTTCTCGGACCTATGACGCGATTTGGGTGATTGTGGATCGTCTAACTAAGTCAGCACATTTTCTGGCCATTAAGAAGACATATGGAGCTGAGGTCTTGGCTAAGAAGTATGTGAAGGAGATTGTGAGGTTGCATGGAGTGCCAGCAAGTATTGTGTCGGATAGAGATTCGAGGTTTGCTTCAGTGTTTTGGAGGGCGTTTCAGGCTGAGGTGGGTACTAAGGTGCACATGAGTACAGCTAATCATCCGCAGACGGATGGGCAGTCCGAAAGGACGATTCAGACACTGGAAGATCTGTTAAGGATGTGCGTGCTAGACTGGGGTGGTCATTGGGCAGATCACTTGAGTTTGGTGGAGTTCGCATATAACAACAGTTTTCAGGCGAGTATCGGAATGGCTCCTTTTGAGGCGTTATATGGGAGGCCATGTCGTACTCCGCTATGTTTTACCCAAGTGGGGGAAAGGAGCATCTTTGGGGCCGATTTTGTTCAGGAGACGACGGAGAAGATCCGTGTTGTGAAGCTGAACATGAAGGAAGCTCAGGATCGGCAGAAGAGTTATGCCGATAGGAGAAGGAAAGAGTTGGAGTTTGTAGTCAGAGATCGAGTGTATCTCAAGATGGCTATGATGCGGGGTCTGAACAGGTCCATATCCGAGGATAAGCTGAGTACGAGGTACATGGGTCCGTTCCGGGTTGTGGAACGTGTGGGACCAGTTGCTTATCGGTTGGAGCTGCCTCCGATTATGGAGAAATTCCATGATGTGTTTCACGTTTCGAAACTCAGGAGATGCTTGCATGCTTCTGAGGAGGTAGCAGTGACGATTCCTGCAGATCTTCAGCCAAATCTGACTATTGGAATGAGGCCGGTTAGGATTCTTGAGAGAAGTATCAAGGTTCTACGCCGGAAGAGAGTTCTGTGGTTGAGAGTCTTGTGGGACTGTAGCGGTATTCAGGAGGAGACTTGGGAACCAGAGGCAAAGATGAAAACGAAGTTCAAGAAGTGGTTCGAGAAGCAAGCAGAAGAGTGATTTCGTTTTTCTTTGTGGGTTTCAGTCTCGGTTTTTGTGTTGTGATCACCATGTGTGGTGAGGTTTTTGGTTGTGGATTTTTGTATTTTCATTAAGTTGTAATGATTATGACATTTTTCCAGTAAATAAGAAATTGTTTTTCTTATGTTTGACTTTGAGAGTCATGTGTTTGTGGTTAGAGAACCCCGAAATGGAAGTTTTATTGCGGATAGAACTTGCCAGTTTCGGTGAGGACTCTAACGGTTTGTGTGTCTGTGTGTGAGAGAGTCTCGGAATAGAAGTTTTACGGTGGTTAGAACTGTCTAGTTCCGGGTAGACTCTGCAGGGACATCCGAGGGAGGGATGGTCCGGGTGATCTGTGATGATCACGTTAGTGATGGTATTCCGGGAGGGGAATATCATGTGAGACCTTAGGAGGTAGTTCCGGTCAGAGGTGCATTATAGACATCTAGTGTTGATTCGTCCAGGGGATGTGTGGGTTCCCTGCATATCGATCGTTCGCCAGGACCGCGTGGACTGGGGACGTGAGGATATGGAGATAGCTTTTTGGAGATTGTGATCTCTGGCAGATCTTTGAGAGTTGGGTCTCTCCAGGGGATGTGTGGGTTCCCTGCATACCGAGAGCCTGAAGGACTATGTGTTCTGAAGGTGAGGGGTATGGAGATAGTTCGTATCAGACATCGTCAAGACTGCGTGGACTGAGGTGGGTTGATACGAGGCACCGAGGGCTTGAGGGGTGACGATCCCGAGAGTCAGAGGGTGTGGTTATGAGCTATGAGCGATCAATGTCGTATACGGGTCTATATGCATAGGACGGATGTGAGCCTCGATGGGTCTGGGAGATGTAGTCTCCGGTTATACTGGCGGGTTGGCCAGGGGTTAGCTTGGTGGGTAGTGATAGAGGATTCGAGGACGAATCCGGTTTTACTGGGGGAGAATTGTGACGCCCGCGAACCATTTTTGAGGAAAATGGAGGGGCTGTCGATCGACACACTTGGTGTCTGTCGATCGAGAGCCCTTAAGAGCCCGAATTGGTTGGTTTTCTGGTTCGATTTAAGTCGTTCAATTGGACCGGACCGGTTTGGGGAAACCCTAGGGCATCATATATAAGGGTTTTGGCCGCATTTGAGCGAACCAAAGTCCCAAAATCAGAAACAAAGAGTTTGAGAGGAGTTTCTCTTGTTCCTGATAGTTTTGGTGGATTAGGGTTTCGTTCTTGATCGATTAGAAGAGGAGTTTCGTGGTGATTGTAGCTGAATCTGTTTCTAGCCTCATTATCCAGCAAATTCTATCCGAAAATCTAAGGTGAGTGCGTGACCATGGCTTCTGGGCCGGTGGATTCGTTAGGGTTGTTTGGTGGTAGGTTGGAACTGTTGATTGATCTTGTTTGTGTTGAATCTGTCTGTGAATTGCGTGTGGATTGTTTGGATTGTGTTTATTCGTGCAGGTTTCGTGTTAACGCAGAGGAGGAATCGATCCGAGAGGATATTGATCGATTTCCTATGAAACTGCGATGACCTGTCGATCGACAGGTGTGAGCAGGGGTGTCGATCGACACCTGGTGGTAGTGTCGATCGACAGGCCGCCTGTTGGGCTGTGGTCGAGCCGTGTTGTTGTGTTTGTGTGATTGTTTGATGCGTGTTTGCCTGAGCGGATCCATCGCGTCTGTGTGCGCAGTCGTAGATGGGAGGACCGTCTCACTGGGTATTTGTGATAATACTCACGCATCTCTTTTTTCCATGTGGTGCAGGTAAAGGCAAATTGTGATCGTGGAATCATGGCAACGAAGAGGGAGATGATCTAGGGTCTCGTGTTGGGTGTTGCTGTGTGGTTTATTGTTTTCCATTTCTGTTTTAGAACTCCGCTAGGTTGTTGGTTTTATTGAATTGGAATTGTTATTGGAATTTGAGTTGAACTGGTTAGTTATTTTTATGGAATGAATTATTTGGTTATTATTGCTGTTATCCGCTGGTCGTCTGTTTGTTGTTGCTTGGTTGTTGAGGATAGCATTTATGGGAATGCTAGTCCGAGACCAAGGGTTTATTGTTAAAAAAAAAAAAAAACGGGTCGGGTCGTTTCACTGCAAACCCATCAATTTCAATCCTCCTAGTTGTCGCACACTTGATAAAGTGATGATGGAATTCTCTCTAAAGATATCAACCAAGTAAAAGGCTAGGTATTATGTGAAAAGGCTTTTGGTGTTTAGTGGAGCTAAAAGTGTTTAGGGTTACCAGATTTTATTTGGTAGATGTAGACATTATGCATAATCACAAGAGAGAGACCGGTCCAGTTGACGCCCACAGTTTCTCATTCACATTGCACTCTCTTCTCCAAATCGTAATCAGGAACCAAACATTATCATGTAGCACAAAAATCACAAGTGCCACTACTCACATCCATCCACTCCATTCCTTGGGATTTTTGTAGAAAGTAGAGACTTATTTAAAATGACCATTCCCTTTCCCTTATGAAATATTCAATTTTTTTTTTAATTGAATAAGGGGGAATGATCTACATAGGTGTCAGTCTCGAAAATTACCATGGTTGTGCATGAAATCCCAAGGAATGCCTAGCATTGTTGCTCATTGTAAAGTTCTCCAACCAAATCCTCATCCTGTGCAATTTTGTGAATGAAAAACTGCATCGGACCTTTTACTCTTCGGTGTTTATACACATGCCTGCACATAAAACAAAGGGAAAAAGATCGCATGAGGCTAGAAATAAAGGTTAAGGCTAGGGGTTGGATACCAAATAAATATGAGATGGCCATTCAGGATCAACAAAGAGTGGTAAAGTGAATACGGAGTCCTAAATGTTGGATCGATTACTGTCGTGATATCTCCAAAGAGAATATAGAAAGATGGAGATCAAGTGTGCTAGTCTGGAGTTTGATCTACTTTGTTTTGCAAACCACGATAAGAGGGGAACCTGTACTATCATCTTGTTTTGAATTCGCTTCATCCAAATGATCGTCGCAACAGCTAAAAAATTGCAAAAACTGAGCTTCTGTTCCTAGGGAAGGTCATTATCCCCTACAAATTTTGACTAACAAAATTGACTTTTTGACTCCAAGAAAAAAAACAATGTTAGCAACTATCTCCCCCAGACTTAAACAACCTTGTCCCAGTGTTATTCAAGCTTGAAAGTGGTGAAAGAAAAGAAAAATAAAAATAAAAATTAGAAAAATTCTGAAAAAGTTGGACATGTGGTTTGTCTACTCGTCGATCGTTGCTAAGACTCCTCGTCGATTGACGCTGATACTGCGTCGATAGTTGAAGAATACATGCCGTCGATCGTTATCAATTGATGCTTCCGCTTCTAATTAATCAACCTAAAATGTCTAATTAAGGGTGATCAATCCTAAATTAGTTTTAATGCAATCTAGATGAAGAACTATAAGTTAATCCTAACATGAATTTAATTCTAACAATTCATCTTAAATCCTTTGAAAAATCCTAAGCCTAACAAACAAATTACTTAGACATGGAAACAGAAAACACGATAACTGAATAATACTGCATTAAATAAAGATAGAGAAAGAGATACAGAAGGGTTCGAAGAAATCTGAATGGTCTGAAAACTTGTCTCCCTAACTCGCCAAATCTCTCTGAATCTCTAAGTCTTGAATAAAAGAAAGCGTAATAAAAACTAAAAGAAAACTGAGTATTTATAGGCTAGGATTCGTGCTGGGTTTTATTTGTTAACTTCTAGAACTTCTGGGTAAAAAGGAAATCTTCAAAATTGAAAAAATCATCTTTCTTCGCGAAACAACTTTCTCCGTCGATTGACGCACAAGGCATTCCGTCGATCGACGGTCAGCTAAATTTTCTGCACTTTTCTGCACCAAGCTTGTGACTTCGACTGCACTTTCCTTGATGCTCCAAAATTCTCCATAATCACTAATTAAGCTCCATTCATACACGAACCTGCCAAGACACTAAAATACTAGAAAAATAGCAAAAAGACTCGATAACACTAGGTTAAATCATGGCCAAAAGATTGTAAAAACTATGATATATCAACTCCCCCAGACTTAGCTTTTGCTTGCCCTCAAGCAAACGAGAGACTAAGAATGAAGTCGAGGTTTGAAAATCATGGGAACTCACTTATCCTTTGGAACATTGCCTTCGCTTATTTGACTCTTTCGCTGCATATAAACAAAGTACCTTTGGCGGTCACGAATCTCAACCATCATAGGTTGGGCCTCAATTCTTAGCCTGCAAATCAATTTCACATCCTCCTAATTGTCGCACACTTGATAAAGTGATGATGGAATTCTTTCTAATGATATCAACCAAGTAAAAGGCTAGGTATTATGTGAAAAGGATTTTGGTGTTTAGTGGAGCTAAAAGTGTTTAGGGTTACCAGATTTTATTTGGTAGATGTAGACATTATGCATAATCACAAGAGAGACCGGTCCAGTTGACGCCCACAGTTTCTCATTCACATTGCACTCTCTCCTCCAAATCGTAATCAAGAACCAAACATCATCATGTAGCACAAAAATCACAAGTGCCACTACTCACATCCATCCACTCCATTCCTTGGGATTTTTGTAGAAAGTAGAGACTTATTTAAAATGACCATTCCCTTTCCCTTATGAAATATTCAATTTTTTTATTATTTAATTGAATAAGGGGGAATGATCTACATAGGTGTCAGTCTCGAAAATTACCATGGTTGTGCATGAAATCCCAAGGAATGCCTAGCATTGTTGCTCATTGTAAAGTTCTCCAACCAAATCCTCATCCTGTGCAATTTTTTGAATGAAAAACTGCATCGGACCTTTTACTTTTCGGTGTTTATACACATGCCTACACATAAAACAAAGGGAAAAAGATTGCATGAGGCTAGAAATAAAGGTTAAGGCTAGGGGTTGGATACCAAATAAATATGAGATGGCCATTCAGGATCAACAAAGAGTGGTAAAGTGAATACGGAGTCCTAAATGTTGGATTGATTACTGTCGTGATATCTCCAAAGAGAATATAGCGAGATGGAGCTCAAGTGTGCTAGTCTGGAGTTTGATCTACTTTGTTTTGCAAACCGCGATAAGAGGGGAACCTGTACTATCATCTTGTTTCGAATTCGCTTCCTCCAAAGGATCGTCGCAACAGCTAAAAAATCGCAAAAACTGAGCTTCTGTTCCTAGGGAAGGTCATTATCCCCTACAAATTTTGACTCAATAAAATCACTTTTTTTACTCCAAGAAAAAAAAACAATGTTAGCAACTATCTCCCCCAGACTTAAACAACACTGTCCCAGTGTTAATCAAGCCTGCAAGTGGTGAAAGAAAAGAAAAATAAAAATAAAAATTAGAAAAAATCTGAAAAATTTGGACCTGCGGTTTGTCTACTCATCGATCGTTGCTAAGACTCCTCGTCGATTGACGCTGATACTGCGTCGATCGTTGAAGAATACATGCCGTCGATCGTTATCAATTGATTCTTCCGCTTCTAATTAATCAACCTAAAATGTCTAATTAAGGGTGATCAATCCTAAATCAGTTTTAATGCAATCTAGATGAAGAACTATAAGTTAATCCTAACATGAATTCAATTCTAACAATTCATCTTAAATCCTTTGGAAAACCCTAAGCCTAACAAGCAAATTACTCAGACATGGAAACAGAAAACATGATAACTGAATAATATCGCATTAAATTAAGATAGAGAAAGAGATACAGAAGGGTTCAAAGAAATCTGAATGGTCTGAAAACTTGTCTCCCTAACTCGCCAAATCTCTCTGAATCTCTAAGTCTTGAATAAAAGAAAGCGTAATAAAAACTAAAAGAAAACTGAGTATTTATAGGCTAGGATTCGTGCTGGGTTTTATTTGTTAACTTCTAGAACTTTTGGGATAAAAAGAAAATCTTCAGAATTGAAAAAATCCTCTTTCTTCGCGAAACAACTTTCTCCGTCGATCGACACACAGCTAAATTTTCTGCACTTTTCTGCAACAAGCTTGCGACTTCGACTGCACTTTCTTTGATGCTCCAATATTGTTCCATAATCACTAATTAAGCTATATTCATATACGAACCTGCCAAGGATCTAAAACACTAGAAAAATACCAAAAAGACTCAATAAAACTAGGTTAAATCATGGCCAAAAGATGGTAAAAACTATGATATATCAACTCCCCCTGACTTAGCTTTTGCTTGCCCTCAAGCAAACGAGAGACCAAGAATAAAGTCGAGGTTTGAAAATCACGGGAACTCACTTATCCTTTGGAACATTGCCTTCGCTTATTTGACTCCTTCGCTGCATATAAACAAAGTACCTTTGGCGGTCACGAATCTCAACCATCATAGGTTGGGCCTCAAATCTTAGCCTGCAAACCCATCAATTTTGCATCCTCCTAATTGTCGCACACTTGATCAAAGTGATGATGGAATTCTCTCCAATGATATCAACCAAGTAAAAGGCTAGGTATTATGTGAAAAAGTTTTTGGTGTTTAGTGGAGCTAAAAGTGTTTAGGATTACCAGATTTTATTTGGTAGATGTGGACATTATGCATAATCACAAGAGAGAGACCGGTCCAGTTGACGCCCATAATTTCTCATTCACATTGCACTCTCTCCTCCAAATCGTAATCAGGAACCAAACATCATCACGTAGCACAAAAATCACAAGTTCCAGTACTCACATCCATCCACTGCATTCCTTGGAATTTTTGTAGAAACTAGAGACTTATTTAAAATGACCATTCCCTTTCCCTTATATATATATATTTTTTTTTAAATTTGAATAAGGTGGAATGATCTACATATGTGTCAGTCTCGAAAATTACCATGGTTATGCATGAAATCCCAAGGAATGCCTAACATCGTTGCTCATTGTAAAGTTCTCCAACCAAATCCTCATCATGTGCAATTTTGTGAATGAAAAACTGTGTCGGGTCTTTTTCTCTCCGGTGTTTATACACATGCGTGCACATAAAACAAAGGGAAAAAGATCGCATGAAGCTTGAGGTTAAGGCTAGGAGTTGGGTACCAACTAAAAATTAGCTGGCCATTCAGGATTAACAAAGAGTGGTAAAGTGAATAAGGACTCCTGAATGTTGGATCGATTATTGTCGTGATATCATCAAAGAGAATATAGCGAGATGGAGATCAAGTATGCTAGTCTGGAGTTTGATCTACTTCATTTTGCAAACCGTGATAAGAGGGGAACCTGTACTATCATCTGGTTTCGAATTTGCTCTATTTAAAGGCTTCATCGCAACAGTTGAAAATAGCAAAAACTGAGCGTCTGTTCCTAGGAAAGGTCATTATCTTCTACAAATTTTTGACTTAATAAAACGACTTTTTCTCTAAGAAAAAAAAAACAATGTTAGCAACTACCTCCCCCATACTAAAACAACACTGTCCCAAATGTTAATCAAACCTGAAAGTGGTGAAAGAAAAGAAAAATAAAAATAAAAAATTACAAAAATTCAGAAAAAGTGGGACCTGCGGTTTGTCTACTCATCGTTCGTTGCTAAGACTCCTGGTCGATCGACGCTGATACTGCGTCGATCGTTGAAGAATACATGCCGTCGATCGACGGAAGTGTCTGCAACGAGCCACATGTATTCTATTTTCACGGACTTTTGTTGGCTACTAATTCGAAGATTAATAACTGCAAAGGTATTGAAAATAAACAAGATTACAAACACGAATGTCATAACATACAACTAAGTGCACAATCTTTAGAAACTGACTCATAGAAAGACATAAAAATGACTCAAAAGAAAGAAAAAATGAAAAGTCAATAGAAAAGAAACAACGAAACCGGGGTTTACGCGATGAAGACTAGGTTTCATCATCAGCATCAGTGTCTGTTTGTGGTGAAGCCGGACGCGCAGGTGGTGGTGAAATCGGATGGACACAACTACAATCGGCGAGCCTCGCTATGTCAGAATAAATCCTCTCAAAGCCGCTAACCACGAAGTCTTGGAAATCATCCTGAGACATGGGTCTCTGAGGAATGTCGATGAAACAAAGAGGCTCTAGCAGAGGCTCTCCTTTTGCACGTGAAGTACTAGCCTGTGTGGAAGCACTTGTACAAGCACTTGCCTTCTTACGAGAAGTGGAACGTCTCTCAACTCGTCTAAGCAAAGTTGGATCAACCAGAAAAGCTAGTGCAAGCGCACCATATCTGATGGTAAGCAACTTGCGAACATGCCAAAGAACCATATGTTGTCCAACTACATTGCGGAAAACCCAATAGGGACCAGGCTCAACCCAAGTAGCTTTCTTGAGGAAAGCAAAATCCATGGTCCAACTTCCTCTCACAATGTGGTTGGAAGTGTCAATCCTGCAGAACTCAAAGATGGGAGTAAGAAGACTACCAGCTGTGAAGGACTTGGAGCTGCTCAGGGTGAAGGGAGTGTACTTCACAGACATCAACTTATGTGCAAAAACAGCCCCTAAGTTAGCATCAACATCCAAAAGAGGTGTGCCAGTGGGAATCAAAGTATCCTCCCTGAGACAGCTAAACATTAAGACAAACACATCTATGCGCATCTTCCCTGGCTCGTTCTTGTAGAGGATGGTGTTAGCAAGGAGACGAGCCATATATCGAGCTGTAGGGTGTTTGATGTCAGTGTGTGGAGTCCCTGAAGTATCATAGTGACCATGTGCAAAGAGGTTCCAGAAAGTCCTCGTCTCAGCAAATGTGGTAGGGAGTGATTTAGCAGTGCGATGAGTGTGGAAACCATAAATCTTGCAAAGGTCGATGAATGAAACCCTGTACCGAACAGCCTTGGCCATGAAAGTCAATGTACCTATCTGAGCAGTCTCCACACACTCCTCATAGTAAACACGAACCGAAGCAAAGAACTGCTTCACCAAATCCGGAAGAAGTTTATGTTGCCTGAGAGCAATGTTGCCAAGTCCTGCTCGTGCCAAGAAACGCCGCACATCATCATGGATCCCCAAGTCTTTCATAGTCTCCTCATCAGCAACCGGTGTAGGTTTCAAATTCACTCCAAGCCATTCATTGTAAAGCCAAGTGTCATACTCATCCCAAGCCTCACTAATCGGCGTGTTCACCACCGATGGATCAGCAAAAACTTTCTTGATATTGCCATATTGACGCCTAATTGGGAACTTGGTTCCCTCAAGTCGTGGCCAAGGAGAAGCAATTTGTTGTGGTGGAGTGGGATTAGAACCTGAAGCGTCATTAGTACGTACTCTCTTACCGTGATTCATCTGCAAAACAACTACAAAACACACATAAAGATCGAATTTGAGCAAAAAGTTTCAGTTTGCGAAAGCCCGTCGATCGACGAGAATACTCTGCATCGATCGACGCTCTAGGGAAAATTTCACACCGACGAGCAAAATTGAATCCAGTCTAATCCTTGTTTAATTGAACCACAATCACTTCATATCTCAAAATAGCATATAAAACATTATCCTATACCGTTCTAAACACCCAATTCCATCAATTTGCTTCTCAATTCTAAATCCTAAAAACGGACCTAAAAGAGAGAAATCGAAGCACATACCTGGAATGAAATCCTAATGAATTTAGGCTAAAAAATCACTTGATTTGGTGAAAAATCGAGAGAGATAAAGATTTGAGAGAGAGGATCGCGATTTTAGGTTTATGAGGACGAGATGAAAGAGTCGGGGTTTAAATACTAACCTCGCAAAAACTGCACGAGCATCAATTGAAGCTCCACCTGTCCGTCGATCGACGAGACCAAATTTCGTGTTTCCATTTTTTTTTGGTTTTTTTAATTTTTTTTTAATTTTAAAAACTTAATAGAAATAGAGAAAGAAAAGTATGTATACTTATAAGTGGGTTGCCTCCCACCAAGCGCTCGTTAGCTCGACCTTGTCAGAAATCTAGGCGTTGGGAGCAATTGGTAAGGACACGATGTGTCCTTCCGAAATCTCAGCACTTGCCCAATAATGCTTGATTCGTTGCCCAGTGACTACTAACTCTGTGCTACCATCTGGAGTAAGGAAAACTACAGCACCGTGTGGTCGAACCTCTTTGATTGTGAAAGGTCCGGACCATCGAGAACGCAATTTACTTGGAAACAAAGACAAACAAAAATTGTAAAGGAGTACCTGATCGTTTGGCTCGAATGTCCTAGAGATGATGCGCTTATCATGATATGCCTTTGTCCTCTCCTTGTATAGCTTAGAGTTTTGATAGGCATGAAATCTGATTTCGTCCAACTCATTAAGTTGTATCTTACGCTTTTCTGCAACCGGTTTAATATCAAATTTGTACTTCTTTACCACCCAAGCTGCTTTGTTTTCAAATTCCACTGGAAGATGGCATGCTTTCCCATAAAGTAGATGAAACGGAGTAGTCCCTAATGGCGTTTTGAAAATGGTTCTGTATTCCCAAAGTGCATCATCGAGCTTAGTAGAGCAATCCTTCATTGTAGAATTAACTGTCTTCTATAAGATTTCCTTGATTTGTCTGTTGGTAACTTCCACCTGCCCATTTTGTTTGAGGATGGTAAGGGTTGGCCACACGATGATGAACTCCATACTTAGCAAGTAATCGATCCAAAACTTTGTTGACGCAGTGTGTTCCACCTTCACTAATAACTACGCGAGGCACTCGAGAACAAGGGAAGATGATGGTTTTAAACAGCTTATGACTCGCAATTTATTCTACCCATTTAGAGAGGTAATCCACAGCAAAAAGTATGTAGTTATTCCCATAAGATGATGGGAAATGACCCATGAAATCAATACCCAGCAATCGAATAACTCGACTTCCAGTATGAAGCTTTGTGGCATCTCATGTCGCCTGCTGATTTTTCCTTTTCTCTGACAAGCGTCGCACTCTGAAACAAAACTGTGAGCATCCTTGAATAGTGTAAGCCACCAAAACCCAGCTTGAAGAACCTTGGAAACAGTCTTGAAAGTAGCAAAGTGTCCACCATACTCAGTACCATGACAATAATATAGCACTCGTCGAGTCTCCTCCTCAGCTATGCATCTTCTGTATTTACCATCCGAACAAAGAGATAAGGCTCATCCTAATAGTATCTCCTAATTTCCCTCATGAACTTCTTCTTTTCATAGCCTTTTAAATCCGTCAGAGGATCATCTATAACAAGGTAATTAGCAATATTTGCATACCATGGTCGTGAAGATGTAGAAAGATCAAAGATTGGACTACTAAACACTTCGTTGAGGATTCTGGAGAAATCAAATTCTGGATTCTGGATAACCCGTCGATCGTTGCAAGGATTGGTGTTGATTGACGGTCTACTCGATGGAATGTGTGGGGGCGTGAACCTGTATAGTTAGATTTATCAAGGATTTTTGAAGAGGCGGAGATCTCTAGTAAGCGGAGTCACCTAGAACACAACAGATTGTAAAGAAAGTTCTCCAAAAACACTTAGCACAAGACAGATGTATAAAAGAGTTCTCTTTATTGCTGTTATGGCTTAAGCGTTATTACAAGAGAGTTTCTCTGATAATAGTTGTGATCCCCTTTCTAGGTGAATACAATGAACTATATATAGTGTCCCTAAGTAACCTAGGTCAACCAATAGAATGGGTCAGGCCTATTAAGTAATATATTAAATTTAGGCTCATTTCTTAGTAAGCCCTTTTTACATATGGGTTTAATGTTATTTTGAGCCTAGATTTCAACTGGGCCTTCGTAAGCTCGCTCCGTTTCTGTCGCTTTGAAGTTGAATTGATCTTGTCGTTATATCGATCTCATAGGGGTGAAATCCGACCCCTACAGAATGCTCGACAAAAAAGATCCTCGACATGTGGAAATCTGTAGCGTCGATCGTTGCATGGTTAGTGCGTCTACCGACGGACTATCCGTAGCTCGAGAATTTTGAAGGATTTCTTCGTGAAGCTCCTTCAACTCACTTTCTATGAAGTTGACACCTTCTTCAGGGAAGAAATCATCTACGGGGACATTGTCCTCAACCGGAATGCGCAAAATATGATCCGCTACTCCATTCTCAACCACCTTTTTGTCCTTCACCTCAATGTCAAACTCTTGGAGAAGAAGAATCCATCTCAATAACCTTGGTTTAACATCCTTTTTCTGCATAAAATACTTCAGCACCGAATGGTTTATGTGTACTATCACCTTGGATCCAATCAAGTAGGGACGTAACTTCTCAAAAGTAAACACCACTGCCAACAACTCTTTCTATGTAGTAGCATAGTTCTTTGTGCTTGATCAAGAGTTCGGCTTCGATAATTGATAGCGTGCAGTTTCTTGTCTTTTTCTGTCACAATACAGCTCCAACAGCAAAATCACTAGAATCACACATCACTTCAAAAGGCAAATCCCAATCCAAAGGTTGCACAATAGGAGCACTCACTAAGGCATGGTTAATCTGCTCAAAAGAAGATAGACAATTAGTAACAAAAGCAAATTTAACATCCTTACAGAGTAGGGTGGTGAGTGGGCGGGCTATTTTAGAGAAGTCCTTGATGAATCTTCTGTTGAAACCAGCATGTTCAAGGAAACTCCTGACCGCCTTCACATTATCTGGTGGTTGTCATAACTTCAATCTTAGCATGATCTACCTCAATTCCAGCTTCTGAAACCATATGTCCGATTACAATGCCATCTTTGACCATAAAGTGACACTTCTCCCAGTTCAGAACCAAGTGTTTCTCCACACATCAAGCAAGTACCTTCTCTAGATTATCCAAACAGCCCTTGAAGGAATCTCCAAAGACAGAGAAATCATCCATAAATACCTCCATGTAATCCTCTATCATGTCTGTAAAGATAGACATCATACACCGCTGAAAAGTTGCAGGAGCATTATAAAGTCCAAATGGCATTCTACGATATGCAAAAGTGTCATAAGGATAAGTAAAAATATTCTTCTCCTGATCGTCTAGATGGATGGGGATTTGGAAGAATCTAGAATAACCATCATGGAAGCAGTAATGGGGATGATTCGCTAATCGTTACAGCATCTGATCAATGAAGGGCAAAGGGAAATGGTATTTCCTTGTTGATGCGTTGAGCTTCCTGTAATCGATTCACATTCTGCGACCAGCCACAGTCCTTGTAGGAATCAACTCATAGTTCTCATTTGCTACCACAGTAACCATTCCTTTCTTTGGCACCACGTTAACGGGACTAATCCAAGGACTGTCTAAAAATGGATAAATGATCCCTGCTGCAAAGAGCTTCATGATCTCTTTCTTGACAACTTCCTATAAGTTTGGATTCAATCTCCTCTGATGCTCAATCAAACGCTTCGCGTTGTCCTCAAGATGAATCCTGTGCATGCACAAATTTGGAGATATTCCTGCAATATCATCAAGAGAATAGCCAAGAGCCTTGCGAAATTTGCGCAACTTGCTTAGCAGTAACGTGAGCTCTGCGTTGTTCAAAGAAACACTAACAATGACAAGATAAGTAGAATTGGGACCAATGAAAGAGTACCTTAATCCATCTGGAAGTTGTTTGAATTCAATCTTTGGAGCATTCTCCTCACTCCAATCGTCATTCATTGCACTTTTCTCAGAAACTTCACACAATTCTATGTTGGCAACCAACTTCGTTACTCCATCATTGCCATCCATTAGCCTTGCATACCCCATTGCAACCTCATCCAACTCCTCAGTCTCTGCAGTAGATCGAATCAACGTTCTCTCCAATGCATCAGTAGGATGTGTCTCATTGTAAACCTCTTGAGCAATGTCTGTGAGTGTATCCACATAGTAGGTCTGACCATCAATTGTAGGCTTCTTCACCAACTGATCCATATCAAACTTCATCTCCAAATCACCCACACATAGAGTAATCCTTCTCCCTTTGACATCAATCATCGCTCTAGCTGTAGCCAAGAATGGTCTTCCCAAGCAGTACCACAAAGTCTGTAGGGATCAAGCAATCTCCAACCTTGATTGGAACATCCTCCAAAATTCCCTCTGGGATCCTTATTCATCTATCTGCAAGGATAAGTGACATCCTTGTTGGTTGGAAGTCAGTCATACCAAGACTGATAGCAACTGAGAGTGGCATCAAGTTGATGCTTCAACCCAAATCACAAAGAGATCTTGGAAACCTGTCTGTGAAGATAAAACAATCCAATACAAAACTTCCTGAATCCATGAGATTCTCTGGAATCTTGTTTAGAATCATCGCACTAACTTGTTCAGCGATCATAGCAACTCCTTCCTCAAGACACAAACTCTTAGTAACCATCCTCTTCAAATACCTTCTAATTACAGGAGAAAGCTTCATTGCATCTAAGAATGGAATCTCAATACGTAGCTTATCCATGATAGCTTTGCATCTAAGCTCTTCTAGGTCCTGTTTAGATCTCCTCTGGTTCCTAGGGTATGGAATCTTGGGTTGGAAAACCTTCTCAACAACCTCATTCGAATCCTGCAGATTTTCAGATTTCTGCGTATCCCGTCAATCGACGGAAGTGTCTAAGTGTCGATTAACGAGACCAATTTTTGTTGATTCCTCATCGAGGTCTTGTCGAGGTGATGTCAAGCTAGCATCGGGATTTTTCTCACCCGTCGATCGTTGCTCCTCCTGAGCGTCGATCGACAGAGGGTCTGGTGCAAAAATTTATGCATCTTCTAATTCGCAAATCAGCTGATTTGACGTGTCGTTCGCAGGATTGGCTTAACAATCTTCCCATTTCTAGTTGTAATTGCTGCAACACCATGTTGTCTTGGGTTTGCATCTGTTCTAGCTAGAAGAAAACCCTTTTGCCTCTTCACATTCTCTACGGTCTGAGCTACCTGAGTATCGAGCTTCTTCATGTGAATTATGATGGCCTCAATCTTCCCATTCAAATCAGTGTAGACGTTGTCTAGCTTCCCATACAAATCAGTGTAGACGTTGTCCAGCTTCCCATACAAATCAGTTTAGACGTTGTCCATCTTCCCATTGAGGCTTACTGTCAGCTTTTGCTATCCCTCAAGAAGCTGCTCTAACAACACTTTTGTGTCACTCTCTCAAGACTTAGCAGGAATTGGTTGATAGGAAGAAGATCCATAGGTTCTTTGGTTGGTGTTGTTGCTGCCATAAGGTTTCTGAAAATCCCCCTTCTGATACTGAGACCTCAGAGCATAACTTGGAGAACTCGGATTCCCTGAAAACGAGCTCTTCTGATTATAACCATTGTACCCCTTTTTCTCTGATTGATATCCATAACGCTGATTCTGATAGCTATTCTGGTTGATGTAATTGACATCTTTCTGTTTTCTATCTGCATCCTGAAAGAAAGTATCAACTTCATGTGCAAAAATGAACCGACTTCTTGTTCACTAGAAGCCTATGCATAGAATCTATCTTGGCCTTAACCTCAGCAATCTTAGCTCCACCTGATATACCAGCTTCTCTTCTTCTTTCCTCATCGATCTTCTTTGTACTGTTGCTAGTAGATACGTTCTTGATGAGCTAGAGAAAGTCAGTTGGGAATCTGGTTTTGAAGTTCCCATTACTCGCAACATCTAAAGCAATCTGATGCTTCCAATCCATACCTCTGTAGAATATACCTAGAAATTGAACCTCTGTAAACCCGTGATGAGGAAAATCTCTCTAATATCCCTTGAACCTTTCCCACGCAGCCTTGAATGCTTCTGTTGGACCTTGAATGAATGTGGAGATCTTGGCTCGCAGATTCTCTGAACGTGACTCATCGTAAAAATGGTTCAAGAAAGTGTTCTTGGTATCACTCCAAGTAGTCAGTGAGCATGGCTCCAACTGTTTCAGCCAAGAGGATGCCTCTCCAGTAAGAGAGAAGGGGAATAGCTTACACATGATGTAGTCTTCAGACACGTCGTTGGCCTTAATGCTCGATGCAAGATCCTCGAACATCTCGAGATGATCCATGGGGTGCTCAGATGGGTGCCCATGGAACTGATGTTGAGCCTCTAAAGAGAAGTAAGCGGGCTTCAACTCTAAATCTCTCCTTCGAAATCCAGGAAGCCGAATCACTGCCCTGTTGGCGTAGTATTCTTCAGGATGGTTGTAATCTCCCAAAGTGCGTTGGTTAACTACAACCTCCTGAAGTCGACGATTCGCCTGAGCATGACGCTCTAGCTAAGCATGCCGGTGTTCTAACTCAGCTGGTTCATGATCTAGCTCAGCTTGTTGTGTTGCAACCGCATCGTCAACCTCTTATGCCACCATGATGGCATTACCAGCTTCATTAATCATATATCCCTACTCGTTGTATCGGTTTTCTTCTCTGTCAACCAACTCACCTTGAGCATTTGGTACAACAACCATAGCACGATTAACCACCTTAGCTAGCTTCGCCTTTTTCTGTTTTCTCGTTCTAAAACTCTTAACTCTGGGACGAAATACGCTAACTTTTGATCCTTGTTGCTTGTGGTTCTGCTAGAAGGCATACACCTGAAACTCCCAAAATAAAAGAGAAGAAATCGAAGATTAGTAACAAAATAAAAGAGAAGAAATCGAAGATTAGTAACAAAATTCTACAATCAAAATTATATGGGTGATTTTGAGTCCCCGGCAACGGCACCAAAATTTGATAGGGGTTGGGTACCAACTAAAAATGAATCCTTTGAAACGGAATTTCGAAAAAAAATTCATAAGGGAAAATTTCAAAAATTTCATAAGGGAAAGGGAATGATCATTTTAAATAAGTCTCTAGTTTCTACAAAAATCCCAAGGAATGGAGTGGATGGATGTGAGTAGTGGAACTTGTGATTTTTGTGCTACATGATGATGTTTGGTTCCTGATTACGATTTGGAGGAGAGAGTGCAATGTGAATTAGAAACTCTGGGCAACAACTGGACTGGTCTCTCTCTTGTGATTATGCATAATGTCTATATCTACCAAATAAAATCTGGTAACCCTAAACACTTTTAGCTCCACTAAACACCAAAAGCCTTTTCACATAATACCTAGACTTTTACTTGGTTGATATCATTAGAGAGAATTCCATCATCACTTTGATCAAGTGTGCGACAATTAGGAGGATGTGAAATGATGGGTTTGCAGGCTAAGATTTGAGGCCCAACCTATGGTGGCTGAGATTCATGACCGCCAAAGGTACTTTGTTTATATGCGACGAAGGAGTCAAAGAAGCGAAAGCAATGTTCCAAAGGATAAGTGAGTTCCCGTGATTTTCAAACCTCGGCTTCTTTCTTATTCTCTCGTTTGCTTGAGGGCAAGCAAAAGTTAAGTCTGGGGGAGTTGATATAAATCATGGTTTTTACCATCTTTTGGCAATGATTTAACCTGGTTTTATCGAGTTTTTTTGGTATTTTTCTAGTGTTTTAGAGTCTTGGCAGGTTCGTGTATGAATGTAGCTTAATTGGTGATCTCCTTGTTACCCCAGAAGTTCCAGAAGTTAACAAATAAAGCCCAGCACGAATCCTAGCCTATAAATACTCAGTTTTCTTTTAGTTTTCATTATGCTTTCTTTTATTCAAGACAAGAAACTACATGCTATCTATTATGCAAGCAGAACTCTTGATGAAGCACAAAGGAAGTATGCTACTACAGAGAAAGAGTTGTTGACAGTGGTGTTTGGTTTAGAGAAGTTTCGTCCCTACTTGATTGGATCCAAGGTGATAGTGCACACAAACAATTCGGTGCTGAAGTATTTGATGCATAAAAAGGATGCTAAAGTAAGGTTATTGAGATGGATTCTTCTTCTCCAAGAATTTGACATTGAGGTGAAGAACAAAAAGGGGGTTGAGAATGGAGTAGCAGATCATCTTTTGCGCATTCGCGTTGAGGATAATGTCCCAATAGATGATATCTTCCCTGAAGAAGGTGTGAACTTTATAGAAAGTGAGTTGAAGGAGCTTCACTAAGAAATCCTTCAAAATTCTCGAGTTACAGATAGTCCGTCGATCGACACACTAACCATGCAACGATCGACGCTACAGATTTCCACACGTCAAGGAGCTTTTTTGTCAAGCATTCCATCGAGCAGACCGTCGATCGACACCAATCCTTGCAACGACGACGGGTTATCCAGAATCCAGAATTTGATTTCTCCAGAATCCTCAACGAAGTGTTCAGTAGTCCAATCTTTGATGTTTCTACATCTTCACGACCATGGTACGCAAATATTGCTAATTACCTTGTTATAGATGATCCTCTGACGGATTTAAAAGGCTATGAAAAGAAGAAGTTCATGAGGGAAATTAAGAGATACTATTGGGATGAGCCTTATCTCTTTGTTCGGATGGTATATACAGAAGATGCATAGCTGAGGAGGAGACTCGACGAGTGCTATATCATTGTCATGGTTTTGAGTATGGTGGACACTTCATTACTTTCAAGACTGTTTCCAAGGTTCTTCAAGCTGGGTTTTGGTGGCTTACACTATTCAAGAATGCACACAGTTTCGTTTCAGAGTGCGACACTTGTTAGAGAAAAGGAAAAATTAGCAGGCGACATGAGATGCCACAAAGCTTCATACTGGAAGTCGAGTTATTCGATTGTTGGGGTATTGATTTCATGGGTCCTTTCCCATCATCTTATGGGAATAACTACATACTTTTTGCTGTGGATTACGTCTCTAAATGGGTAGAAGCAATCGCGAGTCCTAAGAACAATGCTGGAGTGGTTGTTAAGCTGTTTAAAACCATCAACTTCCCTCTTTTTGGAGTGCCTCGCGTAGTTATTAGTGATGGTGGAACACACTTCGTCAACAAAGTTTTTGATCGTTTACTTGCTAAGTATGGAGTTCATCATTGTGTGGCCAGCCCTTACCAACCTAAAAAAAGTGGGCAGATGGAAGTTTCCAACAGACAGATCAAGTAAATCTTAGAAAAGACAGTAAGTTCTACAAGGAAGGATTGGTCTACTAAGTTGGATGATGCACTTTGGGCATACAAAACCGCTTTCAAAACGCCATTAGGGACTACTCTGTTTCATCTACTTTATAGGAAAGCATGCCATCTTCCAGTGGAACTTGAACACAAAGCAGCTTGGGCGGTAACGAAGTACAACTTTGATATTAAACCGACTGCGGAAAGGCATAAGATACAACTTAATGAGTTGGACGAAATCAGATTTCATGCCTATGAAAACTCTAAGTTGTACAAGGAGAGGATAAAGGCATATCATGATAAGCGCATCAGCTTCAGGACATTCGATCCAAACGATCAGGCACTCCTTTACAATTCTCGTTTGTCTTTGTTTCCAGGTAAATTGTGTTCTCGATGGTCCAGACCTTTCACTATCAAAGAGGTCCGACCGCATGGTGTTGTATTTCTCCTTACTCCAGATGGTAGCAGAGAGTTTGTAATCAATGGGCAACGAATCAAGCATTATTGGGCAAGTGCTGAGATTTTGGAAGGGCACATCGTGTCCTTACCAATTGCTCCCAACGCCTAGATTTCTGACAAAGTCGAGCTAACGACTGTAAACAAGCGCTTGGTGGGAGGCAACCCACTTGTAAATGTACATACTTTTCTTTCTCTATTTCTATTCGGTTTTAATTTTTTTTTTTTTAAACTATGATATATTAACCATATTATGTTCTAGCTTAGATTTATTCATTACAATTCGAAGTGTGGTTAAGGAGTCCATGTGGATTCAATCCCTTTACTATACTAACCGTGATTGTTGTGCACTTGCAGGAAGTTGGTTAAGAGGTTAAAACTCAACTTAGGAAACCGTACCCTACATCACTAGCAGGACTTTGGATGAAGCACAATGCAACTACGCCACAGCAGAAAAGGAGCTGCTCGCCATCGTCTTTGCCTTTGAGAAATTTCGGTCTTACCTAGTTGGTTCTTAGGTAATTGTTCATACTGATCATGCAGCCCTCAAGTACCTTATGTCTAAAAAGGATGCCAACCCGCGCCCCATAAGATGGATACTCTTTCTCCAAGAGTTTGACTTGGGGATCAAAGACAAGAAAGGGATAAAGAATGGGGTGGCATATCATTTCTCTCGCATGAGTGTTAAAGAGCAGCTACCAATGAATGATCAGATGCAAGAAGAGAACATATATGCTATGAATACAATCCCTCGAAGAGACATGGGAGCATCCAAACGTAGCCAACTGAAGGAGAAAACTTTTGGAACCCCTTGGTATAGGCACATCGCTAATTACTTTGCAGCAAACATTCCACCCTCGCAATTCTTCGGCTATAGGAAGAAGAAGTTCCTCAAAAATATAAGGTACTACTTATTGGATGATCCTACCTCTATAAGAAGTGCCAAGATGGTTTGTTTAGAAAGTGTGTGCCAGATCATGAGATTCAAGGAGTTCTACTAGGCTGCCACAGATCAGCGTATGCAGGGAACTTCGCGGCCTTCAAAACCATAGCTAAGGTACTACAAGCTGGATTGTGGTGGCCTACAATGTTCCAAGATGCCAAAGCCTTTATAGCCAGATGTGATGCTTGCCAAATAATGGGAAACATAGGTAGAAGAAACGAGATGCCACAGAATTGCATTTTAGAAATCGAAGTTTTCGACGTTAGGGGCATTGATTTCATGGCCCCTTTTCCTATGTTATTTGGAGACCACTACATTCTTGTAGTAGTGGATTATGTTTTCTAAATGGGTAGAAGCAATAGCAACCACGACCAATGATGGAGAAGCGATTCAAATCTAAAATCTTCCCACAATTTGGAATTCCAAGAGTTGTGATAAGTGATGGAGGAATCCACTTCGTCAACAAGGCATTTAACAGTCTCTTGCAGAAATATGGAGTTAAGCACAAAGTGGCCAATGCCTATCACCCTCAAACAAACGGCCAGGCTGATGTTTATAATAGAGAGATCAAATTGATCCTCCAGAAGACGACAAAGACGACAGGACAGACGAATAGTGATTGGTCAGCAAAGTTAGACGAAGCACTATGAGCTTACAGAACAGCTTTCAAAACACCATTAGGGACGACCCCTTTCCATATAATGTATGGCAAAGCATGACACCTTCCAGTGGAGCTTGAGTACAAGGCAGCCTGGGCGATTAAGGAGCTTAATTTCAACCTCAAGACAGCCGCAGAAATGCGTTTAATTCAACTAATTGAATTGGTAGAGATTCGTCACCTAGCCTACGAGAATTCGAAGATTTATAAGGAAAAGACCAAGGCTTATCACGATAAGAAGATCATACCAAAGACATTTGTTCTAAGCAAGAAGGTCCTTCTTTTCAACTCTAAGCTAAAACTCTTCCCAGGTAAGCTCCGCTCACGATGGTCCGACCCTTTCACTATGAAGGGGGTCAAACCATACGGAGGAGTGGTTTTTCATGATAGAAAAGAGGGTTGTTTTGAAGTGAATGGACAACGTCTCAAGCCGTACTTCCGAGACATAGTTACAGGCGAGAAGATTACCATCGCCTTGGACAAACCGCCCGACGCTTAAAAAGCAAGAGGAGTCAAGCTAATGGACTTTAAACAAGCGCTTTATGAGAGGCAACCCATATTTCTAACTTTTAGCATACATTAAACATTATTTAAATTCATATTTTCATCTTTCTAACATCATTTAGAACTAACATATTTCCTTATAATCTTGCATGAGCAAAAAAAAGAAAAGAAATGATGGACGGAGCCCGGCACCGACCAACGTACCGGATCGGTACCAGGCCGGAAGAGGACGCGTAATGGAAGACTACGGTACCGATCGCCCGTACCGACCTACAGACAGGATCAGTAACGAGAAAAGGACTAATATGCGGTACTGATCGGGTGTTACGATCGGTACCGGGATAAGATGGACCAAGGCAAGAAAATGCGGTATCGATCGCCCACACCGACCAACGGATGGAATCGGTACTGGGTAACATGAGACGACACCGACAATCACCCGTACCGACCCACGGTACCGATTGTGTAATACGATCGGTACCGGGTGGTGCGATCCCGCTCACTTCCCTTGGAACATAACCACACGGACCCTTCACCTGGACCCCCACCTACGACCGATAGCAACTTTCCCCACCAATCAATCATTGATCCAGACTCTCTCGTACGAACGCACCATACCGGCCAAGCATAACGACCGATTTGTAATGACAAAACCGCATGCTTTCCCCGGACCTTACCGGGTACCGAGCGAGCACGACCAACCGGAAGCACCAAACCCGACCCGTTCGGTCACGGCCCATCCCGCAATGAAGCACACGCGATCGATCACCCTCGGCCGCACCTTTCCGACCCGCATCTTACCTCACTGGACCGTGCCCTATCTAATCGTACCGATGTCATTGACCGCTATCGGTACACCATCGAGGTAAGCCCTTACAAAAAAAAGTAATAATAATAATTTCATATTTCATTTCATCATTCCTACAACTTTCTTCTCTTAATTTGATTTAATTTACACCGGGGACGGTGTAAGTTAAGCCTGGGGGGATTATTGCTTATTAACACGTTTGTTTTGCGTTTTGTTTCTCGTTTTAAAAAGGATTTTCCAAAAAGTTTTACTGAGTCAAAATAAGTTGGGATTGATGACACTTTTCTAGGAACTTGCGTTATGATTTCAAAGACCAAGTGACCATTGTTTGTCAGGAGAGTTCAAGGACAATCGATTCAGATACCTCATGATGGACTTCCCGCCTAGAAAGTATACTTGCCAAGTTTTAATGGATACAATTTTTACTCTATATTTGGACTACTAACATAGGTTTTGATTGTCTCCAGTCAAGAATATTAGATCAAGGAAACGTATCACATTCATGACATCTTTTTCCCTTTCACCACCCTCTTGTTGTCAAGAATGGCCAACTTATCTTTAGTTGGTTCCCCACCTTAAACCCTTTAACCTTCTTTCAGACCCCATGCATTCTTTCTTTTCGTTTGATATTTGCAGATATGTGTAAAAACGTCGGAGAGAATAGGGTCGACGCAATTTTTCAGTCACTAAGAGATGCGTCATTTAGGACGGGCCTACGAAGTTATGATGGGTTAGAGGTGGATTATGATGGGCCTACGAACTCATGTGGATTAAAGGTTTAGATTTCGAGACAATGGATCCAATGGATATGTGAGTTCTCATGTTTTCAAACCTCTTTTCTAGTCTTGAACTTTTGTTTGCTTAAGGGCAAGCAAAGCGTAAGTCTGGGGGATTTGATAGACCTCATATTTTACCACTTTTACTATTTATTTTCATATGATTTCTAAGCATTTTAATAAGCTTTCACGCCTATAAAGGTAGTTTTTCGTATTTGTAGTTTTAGAATCTTTACAGGAAAATCAATCAAAAAGGACCAACAGAAGCATAATGAGGTATAACCCAAGCTACATCAACTCACACGAGCCAAAGAACCCATTGGAGCCAAGGAATTCCCAAGTTTACACATTTCACCAAGATGGACAAATTACATACGCCATAAATTTAGCAATGAACGGAGGATCAAATGGATTTGGAATTGGATGAAACATGGAGTGAATATAGCCTTTTGAGTCAGCTTTACAATGGAGTTGGATTTGCATCATGTGGAATTGTGTAGAGAGAGTTATACCCGAAATACTAAAGACATGTCAAACTGCCGAGGAGAAGAAGCCACCCGATACCGACCTCCCACACCGACCCGGTTCCCCGATCGGTACTGGGACCATCAAGACGCTCTGGGACGTGGCCGGAATTTCTCCCCATACCGACCCAATATCACGATCGGTGTCACGGCCCCATACTGCGCAGTTTCGAGTGTTTTGAAGTTTTTGCCCATTGAACTAAACCCTAGAAGACGCTAGACCTATATATACTTGCTTTTAGCCTTTGTAAGTGATATGCCATCATAAAGAAACCAAGAATACTATTTGTTTTACAGCAGCTACGAATTTCTAATTGAATTCATAGAGTTTTTGGATTGAAGGAAGAAGTCTCCACCTTCGTATCATGGATATTGAGAAGAATTCTTAACCCTTCCTTCTTCTATTTGCTTATATGATTTCGTCTACTCAATCATCACTTTGCTTGATTTTCCATGATGATGTCTGAGTAGATCCGCTTGTTAGGTTGTAGGAAAACAAAGAGTCCATGAGTTGTTAACTTTTATCGAATGAATTAGGGATAAACCATAAGTTCTTCATCTTTACTTGTTCTTAATGCTGATTGCTTTATTGATCAACTAGCATCTGATCTTAGGTTGGTGTATCCATTAGAGTGTTCTTAATACCTCCGGATCTAGTATTTGATGAACTAGGCGACTTAACAATCATACCAATTAGAGAAGTCTAGTGAACAATCGAACATTAATTATACTATGTGATTTAACCTTTTAATATCCATGCGATAGCTGAGTCTATTAGGGTGTAGAGTATAGAGAATCCGAACCACGATAGTGGAGAGATTGTAATTTCATGGTTTCGGTTCTAGAACAACCCCTTTCAATTCCCTGAATTATTCAGTATAAGTGATAACTTGTGAATCTCTCGATGAACCTACTGCCTAACGTTTGTTTTGCTTGAGTTACAACCCTTTTTACTTAGCAATTTCGTTCATTAAGTTCTATAAAAACCCAAAATCAAATTTCTTAGTTTTAGCTTGATTCGATTCTTAGAAATTTGCAATACATCTCTAGGTCCTTGTGGATTCGATCCCATCTATACTTTGTGATTGTTGTGCACTTGCAGTTGTCTAATTGGGTAAAACTTTACACCCCCATCAACCATCACCTAAGATAATACAAAGCCATCGCCAAGCACCTTAAGCACAATCAATCTTCTCGCAATCTACTGCTACTCTAATTTTTTGCCTTTAGACAAGGTGATTAACCATTCACATACCTTTCTATCCACCAATTCTTGAACATTCATTAAGGATTTAATGCATGATCTTGCTTATCAACTATCAAACAATGTTCAAGGCTAGGTAAAAAAAGGTTTAAATGCGAAAGATAAGGCGGTTATACAACAATTTTAGGTGACTCACACTCAAAAAAGGTAATGCAAAACATCGTGTAAAAACAAGAAAAAAATGGAACAATTGATGCATAAAAATAAGGGACTTTAATCTCAAAAGACCTTCACTCTTAAAAAATATTCTAAATTACCCTCTTAATTCTAACTAACCCTCTCTTTTGTCATTCTCTCTTCTACCCTTCTTTCTTTGAGAAATTTACGCTCACATGTACTTTTTCTCAAAGTTATAACATATGTAGGTACTTTAGTTGGATAGTATACTTTCACTATGGTTAATAGCTATTCTACCCTTCTACTCAATTTTCTAACCAAACTAAATACAAAACAAAGAAAAACTTATCTCTTTCTCTCTCTTGGCTCAGCTATATTTTACTTTCTCTTGTTTCTAGTTCTTCGTCTCTTCTTTAAAAAAAAAATTCCGTTTGATTGTTACTGTTTGGATTTGCCATCTTTAAAAAATCTCTGGGTTTTAATGTTTAAATTTGCCATCTTGATTGCTAAGATTTATTCATTAAGCGTTTGTTAAGATTAATTCACTATCCATTAGGAGTTTGTTTAGTTGAGTTTCAATTGATTGGGTATTTTGTGAACAACTCATAAATTAGGCGTTAAATTCGCAATTTCTTATTGGATTGAATTTGTTCGGTATGTTTTGGAGATATATGCTTGATTCTAGTATCTTGAATTATCTTTTGGACGTTGGTGTTGGGTGGAGCAGTTCCTATGTTTCTAAATTTCTGGGTTATCACTTTAAATAAGATATGACTGCTTTACATGTTTTTTGATTGCCTTGGTCTCGTACGTTTCATTTCATTGGATCGATATGTTCTTGTTCACTTAATGACTATATATATTGATTTGATTTGTTTTTAGCCCATTTGATGTTTAATCCTCGAATTTTTGTGATTTCAAGTGGATTTAGGTCTCTTTTTGATGTTAATCCCATGCTTACTGCAATTTCAAGTGAACATGGGTTCTTACTTGCATAAACTTGTCAAATGATGTGCTTATGACTTGTTGTTGCTTTGGAGATTTCTATTCTTTTCCCAATTCTGATGGATTTTTGGTTTTACCAACATCAATTATATTTTGTTGGACCATATTGAAATTGTTGGATCCAATTCATTTTTGAACACCACCATAAGATTGTGGATAAAATAGTATGGATAAAGTATTATGGACAGTTTGATTATGATCATAGATTAGTTAGTGTTGATCCACTACATGAAAATCAAAATGAAGAAAAAACATGGATCCACTACATGAAAATTATGGATAATAACACTAGGAATAATCAATGAGGAAGACCAAGTCTTGAAACAAAAACAAAATTTAATATACTACCATCTGATGACCATCCAATATGTGACCATCAATACATGATCATTTATATCTGACCACCCATACGTGACCATCAATACATGATTATTGACCACCCATACGTGACCATTAATATATGACCATACATATGCATAACATCATCCACACAAATTGTTCCCATAGTGTCGTAATTCTCTCCGGCGTTTACACCAAGCAAAACTTGTGAGTCAAAGATCTATTTTACAATCAAAAACAAAAGAAAAAGAGAGTTTCAAGATCATAAACTAAAGATCAATCAACTAAAAGTAATGTGCACAAAAATTTGAACATACGATGCCTTGTTCATATGAATATCACAATTTGATATCGGTAAGCAATCCACCATAAGTAAAGTCATCTCTATTGTCCATTTAAACCTCAAAATGAACGATATTGGCTTGATTTGGTAAATCAAATATAGCTATCAAACAACTTATCGATTAGGGTAAACGACAACCGAATGGTGAGGGAATGCTTCGATCTATTGACCGGATTCAGTGACCGGAAAACGACAGAAACTCTCTCCCCATTTTTAATATCACTTTTCATACATCACCAAAGGGATCTCGAAACACACATATTTCGATTTTAAAACGCCAAACCATTGATTGAATTTGGATTCTTTTAAATTTAATTGATTCCACAAGACCCAGAAAAAAAACTTATGGCTTTCGAAATAGAACCATATGATTTCAAAGGAGGAAGAAGAAGAAGAAGAAGAATTTGTTGTTGAGGGCATTTTGGTCCGAAAATATAAAACAGAGCAAAAAAAATCAAATAAGTACACCATCCTCTCAAAGTACTTGTTTTGAAAAGAAACTTTCAAAATGTACCTTTAAGTGTAAGAAGGCCTCTTTCTTTTCTAATTACATTGATATTTAATTTTTAATTTCTTTAATTTATTCAACCAATTAAAATAATAACAAATAAAACAAATTGATTTACATGGGTCCAATTTACTCTTTCTGTCTAAACCGACTTTTTATTTTTCACTTCTAGAAAAAAAAAGTCATCCACCACCACTGAAATAGTCAAATTTTGAAACTAAAGTAGTAACTTTTCGTTTTATGTTATTTTTTGTTTATGATTAAATTAACAAAACAAATTTATTAATTCGCTAAGAAGGGTAAGTAAACTTAAAACATTAATTAATAATGTTGTTCTGTTTCATTTGAGATTTCATTCTAGATTTAAAAGATTATTCGTTTCTTATGTCCATTGAATTATTAAACTTATTTTCTAAATTTATTAGTTATACACATAAGTGGACATTCAATTATTCAGCTTGGTTTAGTTCAAGTTTTTTTTTGACTTTCAAATTCCTTCCGTTTCTAAAAATCGATTTTATTCAAAAATAAATTGTAGTTGGCATCGATTTATCTTTTGGATTGCATAAATAAATTATGTGGGAGAAAATAAATTAGTTTAATTAATCTTATCAATGTTTACTACGTTCAAAATTATTTCCATAAATTTAATTAAATATATGTTTTAAAAAAATCTCGATTAGTTCGATTAGTCTGAAAATTATATTCCATCTAAGTTGTTTTATCATTCAGTTTTGGACGTTCGAGAATTTCAGAATTTAACACTCTACTTAAATTCTTTCACAGTTATAATAGTTTTAATCGTTATCAATTATAATGTTCAATTTATATAATTAAAATAACTAGTATTATAAAGAGAATCGATAAAATTGAAGTAACTACTATTATAAAAAAAAACTGGAAAAAATGAAAAATGTTAATTTATTTTTAGGGTAAATATAGCTGTATAATGGGAGAATCAGCTGAATAATAGGATTTAGGGAAAATATTAAGTATGTAATATCACGTGAAATCTATTTGGTGACTAACAGTGAGAAGAAATTCTTTGACGATTTTACCCCTATTCCATTGTGCTAAATTTATGCAGAAAAAAATAAAATCTGGAAAACTAAATCTGCAAATATCAATCATGGGTAAAAAGTAAATTTATTTGGACGATAGTTTTTGGTCTTGATTGAGATTTCTTCCGATCTTCTTTGAACGGAATAGTGATTTTGGAGATATTAGGATAATTGATTTTGATCTAATATTAGCAAGATCTTTTGAAGTTGATTGATAGTGGATCATCGAAGGTTTGGAGATTGATTCACAAAATCAAAATTAATTTTGTGGATTAATTAGCGAGATTGCTATAAAAGGAGCCGTAACAATGTTGGTTGGACATCGCAAATCGTTTTTGAGAAAAACTTTAGAGAACTCTTTTCAACTTTTGCAATGGTGACGAACATGGTGAAGGAGATTGGCAGTGGATCGAGGAAAATTAAAGAGGTAACTATAGTCCACTTTTTTGACGATTTGTGTAATAGTTAACTATTATTATGTTGGTGAGATAGTCAACTATTGGTGCAGGTGAGAATGGGGATAGAGATTGATGTGATGTTGGGTGATTGGGTTGTTGTGGAGAACGGTGTTTGGCAATTCAATCTGAAGCCTGCAGAGGGGCGTAAGTCTATCATGTTATCATCAAGAGAGCGATTGGAGACGCTAGTGACGATCTCATCATGTACAAAATATATTTTCTCTAAATTGATTGTTTATTAATATCATATTTCTATTCAAGATCGTAATTGAAAAAACTCAGATTTGGGATCAATATTTCTATTGTGTTTACTATATCTTGTTCGTCTGCATATAATAGTGGACTATACATTATGTAATTATACTAGTCAACCATTCTAATTAGTGAATTTTATGTAATTAAAAACGTTTGTGTAGCGAACTATTCTAGTTAGTGAATAGTTAACTATATTGTGTTTCTTTTTTATGTTATTGTAATTATCTAAGATTCAGCCACTGAATTGTTAACTATATGTTTGTTTTGCGATATATATGACTATTTTTTTACAATACCTTGCTTGTCTGCATATAATAATGGACTATACATTATGTTATTTTAATAGTGAACTATTCTACTTAGTGAATTTATGTACAATGGACTATAGATTATAGTAATTGTAAATCTTGAAGGTGTGGAAGCAAAAGACGAACTAGATGGAATTGAAAAGTGAAATTGGAGAGGATCATAAGAAAACTGAGGTTACTAGATAAGACATGGGTAAAGGATATATGAAATCAAAAGTGGATTAGTGAAGATTAAGAGAAGAAATACCAAATCAAAAAGAAGAATTGTGTGAAGGATTAAGAGAAGAAATACCAAATCGAAAAGAAAGATTATGAATGATATATAGAGATTGAAATAGAGAGACTCACAGAGATTTGTATAGATGAAATAAAAAATCGAAGAAGAGAAGATTGTTTTGACAAGAAAAAAAGAAGAAGAAGAGAGGATTGGAGTTTTGATGTGTGAATAGAGAAGACGATGGTGTGTGCGGGCGGGTTGGTAAAAAATGTAGGTTTAGTAAATTTTTAATTTTTCTTTTTCTTTTTTTTAATAATCGAAATTATAGTGTAAACAAAAAAGGGCATTATAGACTTTTTATCTCACTTGTATGTTATACACCTAATTATTCTTCTAGTGTTGTTAGATACTGAATAATTTTCCAAAAACCTATTATTGGTACCAATTTCCCATGTATAATTGAGATTATTATTACTAGTGAAAATTACAGGTACTACTGAAACTACTGGTACTAGTAAGACAAATAAGTATTACTGAGATAACTAGTACTAATAAGACTTACTGATACTACTAGGACAACTAATTATGATTGTGTTGATTATTTTGTGTGTTCTTTTTCTTTACGTTTTGTTTCTTTAGTATGTTCATTTATATACCTATTTTTCATTGATACTTTTATATCTACTTGTTACTTATATATCAATGGAAACATATAAATATAAATTTTGAATTTAGAATAAAATATATTTTTTTAACTAAAGTTATACCTTATACATATGGTTAATGTATGGAAACAAACCTTATTCTAATGTCAAACAAACAAAAATGGTGTTTTCAGATATTTTATATACGAAACGATAGTATATACATTTAAATGGATTAATCACATCAATACTACTGAAAGAATTAGAATTTTACCTTGCATGATTAATAATACGTGAAATCAATCAAAATATAACTGTATGTAAAACGGTACTACTAGAAAACTGAATATAAATATTAACAATTAATATTTTTTTAATTCTCTTAACGGCACAGGTGTTAAATATGTAGTATTTTTATTTGTATTTTATTAACATGTGTTTTATGCTAAACATTAGTAATATAGTAGTCCCAAATAACACCAGTAGTATCTACGAATACTAGTAGTACCGAAACCATTTTAATATAGGACATGAGTTCAATATTACAAAAACATCCAAAGTACACATAAATACCTAAATACATCAGTTTGCCGAAAAATATTAGCAGCGCATATCAAAATATTATCCATCTTCTAACTTTTCTTCACTGAAAAAAGCTTGTCTTTGACATCTTTGATAGTTACTAACAATACCATCCATGTTGTTCATGAGACTAAAGAGCAAGAAAAAAATGAATTATGACTCATGTATTTTAGTAGGGAAAATGTGACAAGAAACATAAATCCCATAAAAGTTAGGTGCAAAACATTATAAAAAAAACACAGTCATAAGCTTTTGTTTAACTCAAAAAGTAATAAAGATACAACATAAAAGCAACATGGACAAAATAAACTCATAGCATGTTTGGTCTTCTTGTTGTTCCTTCACTATAACATCAAATTCTTTCTCTTTTTATTCTCCTTTTTTTGTCTCTTCTTCTTCTTTCTCTTCTCGTTCCTTGTCCTTCTCTTTCTTTGTCTCTGTCTTTTCTTCTTCTTATAATCAATGATCTCTATAGTTAATTACATAACCAAAAATAATTTAGAATTTGAGCACTAGAATGTCAGAAAATATCACGACTTTTGTTGTTATCAAATCTGAAAATCTCAAGCCAACAATCACCTTCCAATGGCTAATTCATGTCCCACAAAGCGAAGTTAAGATCGTGGCCAAACCCTTAAAGATGTTGGCTGCAATATTCATTGGAGTGGTCTACCATCTATTACTTCTTTTACACTACCATTTGACAAAGTAATTTTAAGCTCACAAACCAACACCAATTACATTATGGAAAATCACAAAACAAAATTTTTATACCACATTTATGGCAATTTGAAATCAAAATGCTATTATAACTCAAAAACTCAAAACCTTTCTTGCAATCAGAAAACCAGTTCGAAATCAAAACTTACTCTCTGAAATTGAAGAGACGTAATTGATGATTACCTTGAAGTGATGGTGAGACGATGCAGGGTGGAGAGGTGAGATGACGGTGACAGAGAAGTGAGCCGATGGCGACGTCGCCGGAGGAAACTGAAAAATTGCCTTCTCTGGCAAAGAGCAAAGACAGAGAAGAGAAGGAAAATAGATCGAAGAAAAAATAAGAATTTGTAATTTTAAAGAATCATTAAACCCTTATGTCTTTTCATTAGTTTTGACTTAACACAAAATAAAAAACAAATTTATTTTAATAAGAGGGTCATTTGAGATTTAATTTTTAGTGGGAGGGTCATTACAAATTAAATTCCTACAAATTAATGCTTCCATTCTACCCAACCCATATGATTTAAAACTCCTAAATTCTACCCATGAGCTTGCAAACTCTTCTTCGTTTTTGGTGATCTAAGCCTTTTTTATATTTCTTTAAACTTTTTAGCTTACTCTAGGGGGTTCCTTTACTTTCTAAACTCTATCTTTACTTCAATCCTTTCCTCTATGGTTTCCTTTTATACTTTTTCTTCTAGCCCTTTTGGGTTTTAACTTATAGAGGGGATTTCTATTCATAATCGAACACTAGAGTCTTTCCATTTTCAATAGTATAACACAACCTTTCCCTAGAGTAGCTCATCTTCTTTGCTTTCTTTCACACTGGATCTCTTTTCAATTCAAACTCATGCACTCTTTCTTTTGCTCACCAAAACACTCACCAAGCCCAACCCATATGAACAACAAATTCTAGCCTATTACTAGTCTTAAAGCGAGACTAGCTCTAAATGAAAACACATCTTTGTCGTTTCTATCTTTCAAGATTTTACTAGTGTATGCATTTTCAAGAAAAGGCCTCACTCAAAGAAATAATGGTGGATTTGAAAGAAGGCTAGGGACAAGCAAGCTAGGGAGAACCATCCTCATTCACATTAGATGTCGTGAATCCGGAAGGCCATTTGAACTAGCAAAGAGTGGTGAAAATGGTGAAAGAAAGTCCAAATGTGTATATGGTTACTTTGTCCAAGCATATCAAGTCTCTAAGCAAGAATTTAAAGTCAATATAAGGTTCAAGTTGATAGAATTGGTTTCAAGTCTAATATGCTTCAACCTAATCACGATTTTCGAGTGAAGAGATCAAGATGCAAAGGAGAGATTCTATAATTCACTTAGTAATATCTAGCATTATCTCAAAGATCATATTGAATGCTAAGCTATAAACCTCAAAAACATTTTAAAATATGTTCAATTCAACCTAAATGATAATACAAATGTATAAAATGCAACTATATAAACTTTGAAAATTCAAGTGAAATTTTCGAAATTTTTTGAAAATTTAAGCGAAATTTTTGTAAAGTTTTGAAAATTTTAGCGAATTTTTCAAAAATACAATGAGACTCAAAAGAAAATAAGTTGCAATTGAAACGACCCGACCCGTTTTTTTTTTTAAAACACGTTAACCCTTGGTCTCGGACTAGCATTCCCATAAATGCTATCCTCAACAACCAAGCAACACAGACAATCATACAACAGCGGATAACCAATAAATCATTCCATTAAATCTGAACCAAACAATTCTAATAACAAATTCCAACGCAATAAAACCAGCAACCTAACCAGGTTCTAAAACAGAAATGGAAAACATCAACAACACACAGCACGAAACCGAGACCCTAGATCATCTCCCTCTTCGTTGCCATGATTCCACGATCACAATTTGCCTTTACCTGCATCACATGGAAAAAAGAGATGCGTGAGTATTATCACAAATACCCAGTGAGACGGTCCTCCCATCTACGACTGCGCACACAGACGCGATGGATCCGCTCAGGCAAACACGCATCAAACAATACACAAAACAAACACAACAACACGGCTCAACCACAGCCCAACAGGCAGCCTGTCGATCGACACTACCACTAGGTGTCGATCGACAGCCCTGTTCACACCTGTCGATCGACACACCCACGGTGCCTGTCGATCGACAGCTCAACAGGACCCTGTCGATCGACACAACCTCTAGGTGTCGATCGACAGCTCCTCGATCACCTGTCGATCGACACAACCTCTAGGTGTCGATCGACAGCCTCGTGTGACCCTGTCGATCGACACATCCTAGGGATGTCGATCGACAGGTCGTCGCAGATTCATAGGAGATCGATCAATTATCCTCTCGGATCGATTCCTCCCCTGCGATAACACGAAACCTGCACAACAACCACAATCCAACAATCCATACACCACAAAACACACAGAAAAACACATCAATCATCACAATCAACCAGTTTTAACCTACCACCATACAACCCTAACGAATCCACCGGCCCAGAAGCCATGGTCACGCACTCACCTTAGATTTTCGGTTAGATTCTGGTAGAATTGAGGCTAGACACGAATTCAGCAACAACCACCACGAAATTCTACCTCAAATCGATCAAGAACGAAACCCTAATCACAAACTATCAGGAACAAGAGAAACTCCTCTCAAACTCTCTGTTTCTGATTTTTGGGACTTTGGTTCGCTCAAATGCGGCCAAAAACTCTTAAATACAAAGCCCTAGGGTTTACCCAAACCGGCCCGGTCCAATTGAACAACTTAAATCGAACCAGAAAACCAACCAATTCGAGCACCTGTCGATCGACAGACACTAGGTGTGTCGATCGACAGCCCTTAAGAGCCCTGTCGATCGACAGACACCATGTGTGTCGATCGACAGCCCCTCCATTTTACTAAAAAAATGGTTTACGGGCGTCACAATTCTCCCCCACTAAAACTGGATTCGTCCTCGAATCCTCTAACACTACCCACCAATCTACCCTGGCCTAACCCGCCAGCAACACCGGAGACTACATCTCCCAGACCTTCCCGAGGTTCACATCCGTCCTATGCATATAGACCCGTCTCAGACATTGATTGCCCATCCGTCAGCGGATGATAAGCTGTACTCATGTGCACCTTAGTGCCCATCTCAGCTTGAAAAGCTCTCCAGAACACTGACGCAAACCTCGGATCTCGATCCGACACAATACTCGCTGGCACTCCATGCAACCTCACAATTTCCTTCACATACTTCTTAGCCAAGACCTCCGCTCCGTCTGTCTTCTTAATGGCCAGAAAATGTGCTGACTTAGTCAGACGATCCACAATCACCCAAATCGCGTCATAGGTCCGAGAAACCGGCAACCCTACCACGAAATCCATAGTGATCATGTCCCACTTCCACTCTGGAATGGGTAGACTCTGCAATAAGCCACTAGGAACTTGGTGCTCAGCCTTCACCAACTGACACACATCGCAAGCTGCAACCCAATCTGCCACATCTCTCTTCATCCCGACCCAATGATAGTACCTCTTCAGATCCCTATACATCTTAGTCGCTCCCGGATGAATCGAAAACTTACTCGCATGAGCTTCTCTCAGAATTTCCTGCCTCAAGTCCTCATCCTTAGGAACACAGACTCGTCCATGCACTAAGATAGTCCCGTTAGCAGAAACCTGATATTCGGAACCAGTAGCCTTGGAGAGATCTAACAACACCGGATCCTGCTCCTGAGCTACTCGGATCCTGCTCAATAGATCCGCCTGATCTGCCGCCGCTAACCCCAACGGTTCCTCTGAAGTAACACATAACCTCAAAGTACTAAGTACACTCACCAGATTCTCCACATCCCGCTCCTGAGATGAATCATACCTCCTCCGACTAAGGGCATCAGCTACAGTGTTAGCCTTACCCGGATGGTAAACAATGTCCAAGTCGTAATCAGCCAACAACTCTGACCATCGCCTCTGTCGTACATTTAAATTCTGCTGAGTAAAAATGTACTTCAGATTATGATGATCAGTGAACACCTGAACTCTGCCACCATACAAGTAAGACCTCCAGATTTTCAACGCGAAGATCACTGCAGCCAGCTCTAAGTCATGAACAGGATAATTGCCCTCGTGCTTCCTCAACTGCCTTGAAGCATAAGCAATCACCTTACCCTGCTGCATCAGCACACAACCCAAACCAACTCCCGAAGCATCTGTGTACACCACATAAGGCTCACCCGGTTCAGGTAACGCCAGTACTGGTGTACTAGTCAACATCGTCTTCAGCTTCGCGAAGCTCAACTCACACTCAGCCGACCACACAAAAGGAACATCCTTTCCCGTCAGCTTCGTCATAGACTGAGCCATACTCGCAAAACCCTTGACGAATCTCCGATAATAGCCTGCCAACCCAAGAAAACTCCTGATCTCAGTTGCATTCCTCGGCCTAGGCCAATCTCGGATAGACTCAATCTTTGCCGGATCCACAGAAACCCCTTCTGCAGAAACGATGTGACCTAAAAATCCCATCTCTCTCTGCCAGAAACTGCACTTACCCAACTTCGATAACAGCCTCTGTTCCCGCAACTTCTCCAGAACTCTCCTCAAATGAACCTCATGTTCCTCCAGACTTTTCGAATAGACCAGAATATCATCGATGAAAATGATTACGAACTCATCCAGATACTCCCGGAAAACTCCGTTCATCAATCTCATAAACGCCGCAGGTGCATTCGTTAACCCGAACGGCATCACTACAAACTCAAAATGCCCATACCGAGTCCTGAAAGCCGTCTTCCGAACATCTGCTTCGTCGATCGGAATCTGGTGGTAACCGGATGCCAAGTCAATCTTAGAAAACCAAGTAGCCCCTCTCAACTGATCTAACAACTCATCAATTCGCGGAAGAGGATACTTGTTCTTCACAGTGACTCGGTTTAGCCCTCGATAATCGATGCACAACCGGAAACTACCGTCTTTCTTTTTCACAAACAACACCGGCGCTCCCCACGGTGAAGTACTTGGTCGAATAAACCCCTTCTCCAATAAGTCCTCCAACTGCTTCTTCAATTCTGCTAACTCTGCTGGAGCCATTCGGTAAGGCGCCTTAGACAACGGCGTCGTTCCGGGTTCTAACTCAATCGTGAAAGGATCCGACCGAGATGGCGGTAATCCTTGCAACGACTGAAAGACATCTTCGAAATCCCGAGCGACCCGAATATCTCTCACAGCAACCCCACCAACAGCTTCCGGCATAACAATCGTGGCAAAGTAAGCCTCGCAACCCCTCTCAATCATCGCCTCAGCTTGAACAAGGGAGATCACAAGACTACCTGAAGTCGGTCTCACTCCTTGATAAACCAACCTGCCACCTTCACGTTCAAATACCACTCGACCCCGATGACAATCCAGATGGACTCTGTACCGATTCAACCAATCCATACCAAGGATAACATCGTACAGTCCCACCGGACTAATCACTAAGTCAGCTGGCATCAACTCTCCCGCTACCAGAATATCCACCTCCTTCGCCCGGCCATGCGTAGCTAGAAATTCACCTCCAGCAACCATAACCGGTCCAGTCCGCTCACCAGCGTCACTCCGGATACCACTTCTCTCGGCATGGTCCGGAGTAATGAAGCAATTCGATGCTCCAGAATCAAACAACACGTGGGATTCACACCCACCTACAAACAAGGTCCCTACACAATTCCCAAGTGCTAAGCAACCTAACTTTCTATCACAGGCAAACAATCTAAAACAAGCACCAAGAATTCTACACTACTGAATTAACAAGGTCTGAATTAGAAAGTTACCTGTGATCGGTCTAGAGCTCGGTTCCCCCGGCGCTGCAATAGCCGGCGGACGCTCCATCGCCGCGATCTGATCCAAAGGCTGCACCGGCCCATACTGAGCTACTGGCTGGACCACTGCCACTGCCAACGGCTGCAACTTCGGACAGTTCGGTCTGATGTGCTCCGACTCCCCGCACTGATAGCACGTCCGAACTCCTCGAACCTCACTCCGCTTCGGGCAACTCGCCCTCTGGTGGTCTAGACTCCCACAAATGTAACAGCCTCGGCCACTTTGGCCCGATCCCGAAGCGCCTTCCCACTTCCTCTTCTGCCCTTGCGCAGGCTTGCCGCCTTTGCCAGGACCTGCCTGCTGCACATGCTGCTGCTGAGGCCTCCGAGGCTGAACAGCTGGAACTACAATCGCAGCCTGCTCCCTCAGATCCTCCTCGATCTGTGCAGCCACCTCTACCAACTCCACTCTGCTCGCGAACCTGATGCCTCTGCACCGAGTCCGTAAATCCGGTCGAAGTCCTCGCAAGAACCTCCGAACCTGAGCCTGCTCATCCTCGAAGCTCCTACCAGCATAACCCAGGAGTCTGTTAAACTCCACGTCATATTCCCGCACCGATCTCGTGCCCTGAGTCAAGTCCAAGAACCTCGCCTCTAAACGATCCAACGCCTCCTGAGGAAAGAACTTGGAGTTGAACTCCGTCACAAAATCTGACCACGCCATCGCAGTCCCGGCCCATCTAGCCGCCACACTCCTCCACCAGAGATGTGCATCACCGTCCAAATAATGGACCGCCAAATCAACCTTGTATCCCTCGGGACACCTAATCGAACGAAAGTTCCGCTCCACTCGCATCTGCCACTCATCAGCCTCCTCAGGCTTCACACTACCCGCAAAAGAACCCGTACCGATCCTCTGCATCTGCTCCATCATACGGATATATGACGGAACCTCCTCAGCAACCGCAGCCCTCGGCTGCACCTCTGCCACTCGTGGCAACTCTGGAGCCTGCACTGGCACCGCACCCGGTAACCGCTCCAACAACTGTGTCAGCAGGTCAGCCAGACGATCATCTCTAGCTTGGGCTACACCCGCGGCCGCAACCGCACCCACAGCTGGACCAGCACCACCAGCACCACCAGCCTCAACAGGACCCAAACCAGCCCCTACAGGACCCACACTGGCCCCCACACTGGCAGTCACACTGGCAGTCTGTCCATCATGCACCGACTGCTGACCTGCCGCAGGCCCATGCGCGGAACTCTGAACCTCGCTCACGACTGGCTCCTCAACGAGTCCACGCCCTCGGCCTCGGCCCCCACGACCACGTCCTCTAGTAGCTCTAGCCATCTCACTGCATTCACAAGCAGCCTAACTAAGCACTAGAAAGACTCACAACACAACAATCAACACTTACCGTGGAATCTCTTTGAAGGCTCGAAGGAAGATGATCTAGAACCCCCAAACTCACAGAATTGCAATTTACCAATTTCAATCCTAGCAGTTCTAGCCCGTCCTAAAACCGTATCGCTCTGATACCAAACTGAAACGACCCGACCCGTTTTTTTTTTTAAAACACGTTAACCCTTGGTCTCGGACTAGCATTCCCATAAATGTTATCCTCAACAACCAAGCAACACAGACAATCATACAACAGCGGATAACCAATAAATCATTCCATTAAATCTGAACCAAACAATTCTAATAACAAATTCCAACGCAATAAAACCAGCAACCTAACCAGGTTCTAAAACAGAAATGGAAAACATCAACAACACACAGCACGAAACCGAGACCCTAGATCATCTCCCTCTTCGTTGCCATGATTCCACGATCACAATTTGCCTTTACCTGCACCACATGGTTAAAAGAGATGCGTGAGTATTATCACAAATACCCAGTGAGACGGTCCTCCCATCTACGACTGCGCACACAGACGCGATGGATCCGCTCAGGCAAACACGCATCAAACAATACACAAAACAAACACAACAACACGGCTCAACCACAGCCCAACAGGCAGCCTGTCGATCGACACTACCACTAGGTGTCGATCGACAGCCCTGTTCACACCTGTCGATCGACACACCCACGGTGCCTGTCGATCGACAGCTCAACAGGACCCTGTCGATCGACACAACCTCTAGGTGTCGATCGACAGCTCCTCGATCACCTGTCGATCGACACAACCTCTAGGTGTCGATCGACAGCCTCGTGTGACCCTGTCGATCGACACATCCTAGGGATGTCGATCGACAGGTCGTCGCAGATTCATAGGAGATCGATCAATTATCCTCTCGGATCGATTCCTCCCCTGCGATAACACGAAACCTGCACAACAACCACAATCCAACAATCCATACACCACAAAACACACAGAAAAACACATCAATCATCACAATCAACCAGTTTTAACCTACCACCATACAACCCTAACGAATCCACCGGCCCAGAAGCCATGGTCACGCACTCACCTTAGATTTTCGGTTAGATTCTGGTAGAATTGAGGCTAGACACGAATTCAGCAACAACCACCACGAAATTCTACCTCAAATCGATCAAGAACGAAACCCTAATCACAAACTATCAGGAACAAGAGAAACTCCTCTCAAACTCTCTGTTTCTGATTTTTGGGACTTTGGTTCGCTCAAATGCGGCCAAAAACTCTTAAATACAAAGCCCTAGGGTTTACCCAAACCGGCCCGGTCCAATTGAACAACTTAAATCGAACCAGAAAACCAACCAATTCGAGCACCTGTCGATCGACAGACACTAGGTGTGTCGATCGACAGCCCTTAAGAGCCCTGTCGATCGACAGACACCATGTGTGTCGATCGACAGCCCCTCCATTTTACTAAAAAAATGGTTTACGGGCGTCACAGCAATTACTAAGCTTAAGCAATCTATATGATTACTCAAGTGAATACAATGCTACTAAATGATTTAATGAAAAGCTTGAAAAGCTTTATAAAACTTAAAACTAGCTAAGATGGAATGCATGCAATGCAAAGACAAGAAAACAAAACAAACGCACAAGTTTTATTAGCAACTTTAGCTAGCCTCCCCCGGACTTGAATCACAACGTTTCGGTGTGGTAAGTTAACCGAGAGAAGATAGCTAAACACACAGAAAGGGCAATAAAGCATAAAACGAAATGGTACAATGGTAGAGATAATCAAACAAGCAAGCAAATTCAAAGCGAGGTATAGATTGGACAATGGTTTGGCGGGGTACTTGGTTTGACGGTTGGGAATGGAGGATGTGCTATGACGTGCGGGGCTTGAGCTAGCTCCTCCATCACCTCCACGATCATGACTGTAGTTCTTGCGGAAGCTGCGACAAACCATTTCGCGCATTGAAGGGTCTTCTTCATCCGGTGGTGTCGGTGTTCCTTCATCAAGGACATAGTCCTTACCTTGTATCTTCTTGAATCTCCGGTTTAATTTTCCAACCACTTCACATACCACAAACCTAATTGTCTCATCCTCTCGAACTATTGGTCGTATGCTCTTTCACGCGCATTGATTGGCTTGAAGTCGTATGGCGGGAGGCGAACATTTGGGTAGGGAGTGTTGTTTGAGGGATGGTTTGCTTGTTGGTCAATCATCATTTCATCGAAATCGTCTTCTTCATATTCCTCTTAAACATTATCTTCCCCTTCCTCATCCTTTTTCTCTCACTCATCGTCATCATCTTCATTGTTTTCCTCATTATCTTCCTCACAGATACATTCATCATCCGAGAGATCGAATAGGATGCTCTCATGTTTGTAAAGAGACATCTTGTTGTTAGGGAGGCTCACACGTCGCAAGTCTCCGTTTCTCTTGAAAAACATGTAATTGTATGGAGGGTAACCATCCTTGCGAGTCTCAAGCATGTTTGATTTGCAAAGGTGATTGATGTCGAGGTAAGACTTTCGAATGACTTGATCCTTCTTGTCAAATTTGATGTCAAGCTTCTTAGAAATTAGAGTCAAGACTGCGCCCATACCGATATGTGGTCTAACTTTAGTGTGAGCTTGACAAAAGGATGAAAATCGAAGCATAGTTGATGCTATCTCCGAGTGGATCATAGTAGCGCATCGCCTCTTCTTCGTCTTACCTTAGTAACTTGTTCTTGAATGTTGGAAAAGGAAGCACATGTGAATGTAGAATGTGTCATTCGTAACCACGCTTGGCTCGTGCTTTCCATAGAACGTGTATCTAATCACCTTGTGAATGTAGCGCACCACCGGGTTACGAATGAGCGTGTTCTTCGCGCTTCGAGTTTCATAACATCCTTGTTTCCCAATGGCTCCCCAAAGATCCTCTATGTCGTGGAGCTTAGGAAACTTCGCCGTATCTCCTTTGTCAAACTTGAAGACGTCACATATTTCAAAGATTGAGAGACCGTACTCCTTGTTTCCAAGTTTGAAACGAACAAGGCCCTCCAATGCCTTCTTACTACTTTCTCGTTGATATTCCATGTTGACCGTTGCAAGAAACACACAAGTTGGAGTGATGTAAGTGTGCTCTTCCATGGTGCTAAAAATCTCCATTCCCAAGTCCACCATGGTCTCATCAAACATGTCGAGCATCCCCATTTTATTGAGCAACCTTCTTTCCACATATCTTGTGGCGGTAACTCCATGATTCTTCAAATATTCGAAGGTTTCGTGCTCCTCATGTGTCCAAACGGTGCGGATTCCCTTGGTGAGTCTCTTGTATTCTTCATTGCTCACACTCCTTAGAGGAGATGCCTAGATTAACAATATCAAATGAAAGTTCAAGTGAGCAATAATCTCCAAAAACAAAGCACAATTTGAATAATTATGGAAATAATTAAAGAAAATTCTTAGAAATTCAAAAGCATAGCATTTAAATTGTAAGAATTAGCTTGAATGAAATATAATCCATAATCATCATAGCTCAATTATAATCATTAATCTCAAGTTTTAACAATGAAGGTTTGAATTATAAGAGCTTAACTCATATCAAAGGTAATTAGAGATTAAAGGAGAACGTACCATTAGGAACATTTAAAAGAGTAAGGGTTAAGAAGACCATACCATAACCTTAGTAGAGGATTGATGCTTGCAAACTAAGAAGAAAAGAGCCTAAAATTTGGTGGCTACTAGGTACTATGAGATAGAGATGCTAAAACTATGAGAAGATAAGAAAGTGAGAGGTGTGCAGGTAAGTAAATACAAAGGTCTCCTTTTACAGAGATGTTGGAGAGTGGGGATCATAGTAATGCATGTGATTCAATAGGGGGAGCAAGTTGGTGAGGTAGGTGGGTACTTGGGAGGTGAAAAACCATGTGCCAAAAGGGTTTGGTGTGAAACCATGGATGAGAAGGACACAAACCACGAAATCAGCAAAGGAGCATGTGCACGGATCGACCAAGTAGACAACTGGTCGGTCCACGAGGCAAAAAGTGGGCAGGGGTCTTTCCCTGTTTGGGAGCTCACATGGATCGGTCAACAGACCGACCAAACTACTCGATCCATGCCGATCCTCGTCTTTTTTGGCTTCTTCACCTTCTCAACTTGATTCAATACCTCTCCAATCCTTTCTCTTGAGTCCTACACCAAAATCAATCTCGAAAAACATATTAAACATAAATAAAAAGCATAAAGTGTATGTACAAAGGATACCATGGGAATGCCTCCCAAGCTCGCTTGTTTTAGGTCTTTAAGCTTGACGGTTATAGCTCCTCAAACTTCATTAGGTTCCGAGAGAAGAATCTTAACATCCTCCTTTATAGGGACATTCACGTGGTAGAGCTTGCATCATTGACCATTAACCGTGAAATCTCCATCGGACTTGTTATCTAACACAATAGCGCCATAAGTTTACCTTGTTTATGGCGAAAAGACCCGACCATCTTTACTTAAGTTTCCCGGGAAATCATCTCAAACGCGAGTTGAATAGTAGCACTTGATCTCCCGGCTTGAAATCGCGTCCCAATATCCTTTTATAATGAAAAGCTTTTGTCCGCTCTTTGTAATTCTTTGGATTCTACTAAGCATCGATTCATATCTCTTTTAACTCCTCAAGTTGTATCATTCGCTTCTCTGTAGCCGTTTTTATATCAAAGTTAAGCAACTTGGTAGCCCATAAGGCTTTGTATTCCAACTCAACTGGTAGGTGACAAGACGTTCCATTTAGAAGATTGAAAGGTGTTGTTCTAATGGGCGTCTTGTAAACGGTTGTATAAGCCCATAATGCATTGTCTAGCTTGTTTGCCCAATCTTTTCGAGTCTCGCTAATCGTCTTCTCTGGAATGGCCTTGATTTGACGGTTGGACACCTCGACTTGACCCGAGGTTTGTGGATGGTAAGGTGTTGCTACTTTATGCTTAACTCCATACTTCTTTAACAATCCTTTGAAAACATTGTTGAGGAAATGTGTTCCACCGACGCTTATCACCACCCCCAGAACTCCAAAACGTGGAAATATGATTGTCTTGGATAGCTTAACTACAACACTTGCATCATTGGTCAGACTAGCTATGGCTTCGACCTATTTAGAAACTTAGTTGACCGCTACCAAAATGTATTTGCTCCCATACGATGGGAAATTGTTGAGGGGAAAAGTCCCATGAAGTCGATGCCCCACACATCGAATAGTTAACCTTCCCAAATCCTGCTTTGTGTCATTTCATGCCTTCTACTTAAGCTACCCACCTTTTGACAAGGTTCGCATCTAGAGATGTACTCATTGGTATCTTTGAAAATTGTTGGCCACCGAAAACCCGCTTGTAGGATCTTCGAAACCGTCTTAAAGGTTGCAAAGTGTCCACCATATTCCAAACCGTGACAATGGAATAGGATACCCAAAGTTTCTTCTTCCGCCACACATCTTCTAAACAACTTATCCTTTCCTTGTCGGCATAGATATGGCTCATCCCAATAGTGGTACTTTAGTTGTTTGAAAAACATTTTCCTATTATCCAGCTCAAGACTTGGCGGTGAGACTCCTAGTGTCAAATAGTTGACAATATTCGCATACCAAGGCTCTTTCTCGTTTTCTTTTATGGTAGTTACTGTGATTCGCTCATCTAAACCTTCATTTCTCAAGTAAAGTGCCTTAATAGCGTTTATATGCTCTTCGGGAAGTTGGTCATCTAGGGGAATTCCATCTTCGATCCTCTTTCTAGACAAGTGATCCGCAACTCCATTTTCAATACTTTTCTTGTCCTTGATTTATAGGTCAAACTCTTGAAGTAGTAGAATCCATCTCAACAACCTCAGCTTAGCATCTTTCTTGGCCAAGAGATAGCATAGAGCCGCAAGATCCATGTGCACTATAACTTTTGATCCGACCAAGTATGACCAAATTTCTCGAAAGCAAAGACGATGGCTAAAAGTTCCTTCTCCGTGGTGGCATACTTGACTTGAGCATCATCAAGTGTTCTACTTGCGTAGTAGATAACGTGATGCTTCTTATCCTTCTTTTGACCTAAAACCGCTCCAACCGCATAGTAAGTAGCATCACACATAATCTTGAAAGGTAAACTCCAATCTGGTGCTTTGACTATTGGTGCACTCACAAGAGCATGTTTTAGCTTAAAAAACACTTTTTGACGTCCCACATCAAACTCAAACAGGGTATCTTTACACAAAGGTCATGTCAATGGTCTTGCAACTTTTGAAAAACTCTTTGATAAACCGTCTGTAGAAACCCGCATAACCAAGGAAGCTTCTTATCCCTTTTACTGTTGATCGAGGCTCAAGACTCATCATAACTTCTATCTTGGCTTTGTCAACCTTAATACCCTTCTCCGATATCTTATGCCTGAGGATTTTACGATCCTTAACCATGAAGTGTGACATTTCTCCCAAATTAAGACCAAGTTCTCCTCCTCATATCTTTTGAGTACCTTGCAAAGATTAGACAAGCAACCACCAAAGGACGGAAAAATCATCCATGAAGACCTCCATTATATCCTCTATAGGATCCGAGAAAATCGACATGATACACCGTTGAAAATTCGCCGATGCATTACCCAATCGAAATGGCATTCTACGATATGCATAAGTACCATAAGGACATGTAAAAGTCGTCTTCTTTTAATCTTGGGGATGTATGTGGATTTGAAAGAACTCGAATATCGATCAAGAAAGCAATAATGAGAATGATTAGCTAAGCGCTCAAGCATTTGATCAGTAAATGGTAAAGGAAAATGATCTTTTCCAGTAGACGAATTCAATTTTCGATAAGCAATGCACATTCTATGACCACTAGTTACCCTAGTTGGTATCAATTCATCTTTATCATTTCTAATAATCGTCACACCGTCTTTTTTAGAAACAAAGTGGACCGGAGATATCCATGGACTATCCGGATAGCATAGATGATCCCCGCCTTAAAAAACTTCAAAATTTCCTTTTTAACTACTTCCTTCAAGTTAGGATTCAACCTTCTTTGATGTTCAATTGATGAATTAGATTCATCTCCAAGATAGATTATATGCATGCACAAAGATGGTGAAATGCATTTTATATCATCTAGAGAATAACCAATGGCTTTCCTATACTTTCTAAGCTCTTTTAAAAGCAAATCGGTTTTGTTTTCACTCAAATCATCATTTATGATAACCGGATATGTAGAGTTAGGGCCGAAAAATGCGTACCTCAATCCAATTGGTCGTGGTTTGAGTTCCACTTGTGGCGCGTTTAACTCGCTCCAATCCCCATCAATGCTAGTCTTACCATTGCTAGCTACCTTTTGATCATCATAAAGCTCATCGCCGACCAATACCAAAGGCAAAATCGCGCTTTCCTTACTATTTTGAGAGTCAAGTAACTTTCCATACTTAATAGCTTCTTCACGTGCTCTTTCAAGCTCATTACCATCCAAGGTAAGAGCTACCTCCAAAGGGTCTTCTTCGTTAATGAAATCCATGTAGTCTTCAACTAGTTCATCAAAAGTTTCCACATGGAATGTTTGGCCTTCTATGGTTGGGTTCTTCATAGCCTTGACCATATCAAAGTTGAGCTCCATTCCTCCCAACTCCAACTTGATCTTTCCTCGTTTCACATCTATTATAGCTCCCGCGGTTGCTAGAAATAGTCTACCAAGAATTATTGGATCATTGGACTCAACATCCATCTCTAGCACCACAAAGTCGGTGGGAAATATGTGTTTACCTAGTTTCAGAGGAGAGTCCTCGAGAACTCCTACGAGATACCTCAACGATCTATCCGCTAACACCAAAGTCATTTTTCATCTTCTTCATATCCGTTAAACCAAGCTTCTTTGAAATGGAGAGTGGCATCAAGCTTACACTTGACCCTAGATCCACCAAACCTCTCTTAAAGAACAAATGGCCCAACGAACAAGGCAATGCAAAGCTTCCCGGATATTTTAACTTTTTGGGAAGATAGCTTTGTATAACCGGGTTACATTCTTCACTCATTAGAAGCATGGACTATCTCAATATTCTTTTTTTTTCTTTCGTAATGTCCTTGAAGAGCTTGTTGTAATGGGACACTTCAATAGCGAATCCGTGAAAGGAATTGTGACTTCTACCTTGTCAAGGACATCCTTGAACTTTTCGAACTCTTTCTCTAGGATTTGCTTCTTGAAACGCCTAGGAAATGGCAATTTCGGTTCATAGGGAGGCAACTCAAAGATGACTTTCTTTTTCCATTATCCCTTTTTGGTTCTAGTATTAGTGTTTCCTCTTCCACCAAGATTGGCTTCTTGCTCAAATCTTTTGTTGATTCCTCTACAACATTCTTTTCAAGATTATCCTTCTTGTTTTCAACTACTTCGTTTTCTCTACGTGGTATCTTGGTTCCACTCCTCAAAGTAGCTTGACAATACTCTCTTGGTGTTAACTCAACTTCCCTTTGTTTCTTGGCTAATTCAAATTAGGAAGCCAACAACTCAATCTTTGCCCTAAGCTCATTGTTTACTCCCTCAAATTTCTCTTGAATGACCTTACCTTCTTTTTGCATTTTTGAAACACTCTTTTCTTGCCCATCGAGAATGCGAGCAAACATATATGCAATAGTATCGTCCAGCGGTGGCAAGATTGGCGTGGTCAAAGGTTGATGGTGCGTAGGTTGTAACCCTATTGGAAAGAACTTGAATTTAGACAATAGCTATACTCGTGTGGATGATTTGATTCCTCATGTTCAATAGCCATAACCTTTTCGTTTCCATCTTCTAGTTCTACCAATGCACCAACATCTTCCTCATTCATGTGAATGAGCTTATCTAGGTTATCCTCTAGTCTTTTAACTTCCTCACTCTTCTTGGTTTCTCTAAGTGATTCATGAGCTCTACCATATTTTCCTTCACTCCGAGTTAGGTTTTCTATGAGTTCTTCACCTTGCTCGGTAAGTAAGTTGGCGAAATCGCCATTACTAAATACATTCAATGCGGTATAGTGCTTCTCCATCAATCCCTTATGAAATATCCCAGGTAAAGCATTAATATGTATACCATGATGAGGACAAGCTCTTGCGTATCCTTTCATACGTTCCCATGCAACATACAAACTCTCTTCTTCACCTTACTCAAATCAAGCTTATCGTTTCTTATCTTAGCGGTCTTTTGAGGCGAGAAAAACATCAAGAGCAAGATTCTCTTACACTCTTCCCACGTGGTTATCGAAGAAGACTTGATGCTTCTTTCCCATTCACTAGCTTTAGCACCTAATGAGAAAGGAAATAGAGTAAGCTTCACCACATCTTAGGATACTCGACTTCTACTAACGGTTGAGCTCAATCTATCAAAGAGGGCAAGATGCTCAATGGGATTCTCTTCCGGTAAACCCAAGAATCAGTGATTCAACAACATAGTGACCAAATTCGGTTTTATATCCCATTCAATTCCATCACTAGGTGGTGCTTTAAACCCTATGTTTCCAATCCTTATAGATGGCTCATCATAATCTTTAATCCTCCTCTCCATAGTTGCAGTTTAGTACCTACAAAGTCAAGAAGGACCACACACACAAAAACACAAAATAGAAACAAAATAAAAATGATTCAGGCTTTCAAAGTCTCAAATCCTAATGCCTAATGCTAATCCCGGTAACGGCGCCAAAAACTTGATGCACACTAAATGATCAATGCTAAAGAAATCTCAAAAAGTGATAATCCACAAGTGCATGGTGATATGTCATTGTCTAATCAAGGATCATTCTTCCACAAGGATTAAGACAAAGGCAATAAGAATGCAAAGAATTTAATAAGCTAAATCTATCAATAATTTTGAGGTTTTCTAATGATTCCTAATGACAATTATGAAGCTAGATGCAAATATGAAATGATAATAAGTAAATGACAAGATGAAATACAAGCTTAAACAAGAAACAAGATAAAGGTAACAAGATTAAAATCAATACTAAACTTTACTAAGCAAATTTCAAAATCAAGACTAAAAAACTATGGATCATGGGTTTACGCAATTGATTCAAGTTCATTAGCTATTGGGGAGTATTGCAAAGCTCTAATCAAGATCAATCTTGGAGCAAAGATCACTAATTTAAGACTAATACACTTCTATGGTACTAATCTCTTCCTAAATTCCTTAATTACACAAACTTCCATTTTGCAATTAAACAATCTAAGAGCTTTACCTACGAGTCCATATACTCACAATATTCCTTAAACATCAACTTCCATTGGCTAAGATGAGAAAAGCTCATTTGAATTTCTTCTAGACATTTTCACAAACACCTTCCGGGCGTGACAAGACCATGTTCTAAAAATTGAGTGATCAAGTCAATCCTAGCTTTAAATTCAATTCAAATGAAGGATCATTCAAGATCTAAGCATAAGCAACACAACCCAATATCTAAATCACTATAATCTACTCAACCCATAATCCATATGATCACTACTCACACATATTGAAACAAGACAATAAAGCTAAAGCATTAAACATGATTAAGAAAGATTAAGAAATGCAAAGATAATTTTAATGATTCATAAAAGATCTAAAACTTAAACAAAAGCACTCAAATCTCAACAATTAAACTCATAAACAACACTTAAGAACAAAGTACGCTAAGAGCTTAGAGTTTTAATGCAATTACAAGTATTTATTGAAAAGGGAAAGTGTACCCGGGTTGGTCAACTGCAAAAAATGATGAATTATAACACCCCGACAGCCCTGCAGTGGGCCCCATGCCCACTCTCGGCCCGCAAGTTGAAACTTCTTGCCCACAAGCTCGAGACTTCTCTGGCGGTCGGTGCGTTAATTCGAGAGCCTCGAAATGCATGTTTACTTACCCTGCAATCACCACACGACCTTTCCCCAAGTTTTTGCCTCACTCGCACGATACTGGAAATGACTTCTCAGTAGGTCACCCATCCTTCAATTGCTCCAGCTCAAGCACGCTTAACACAGGAGTTTTCTCAAGACCAGTGACCGAAAAGATAAGTTCACTTTGGTAACATAGTTAGTCAAATCAATTCTTTTAAGCCTCTTCGCATGCATCACATATTCTCAGACAATGCACCAAGCATTTCTAGAATATGGGGTGTTACAATCACCCTCTCTCACAACGCGCAACATCCTCGTTGCGTACCAAGATCGTTATCTTGACAGTGCTATTCCCACACTCGTCAAGGTTCGGCTCTTATACCACTTATAACGCCCCGACCGCCTTACCGTGTGCCCCACACCCACTCTCGGCTCGCAAACCAAAACTTCTCGGTCCAGAGGCCCAAGACTTCTCTAGCGGTTGGTGCGTTAGTCTGGGAGGATCGAAATGCATGTTTACTGACCTTGAAATCACCGTGCGAACTTTCTCCGAGTTTTGGCCTCACTCGCACGATACTGGAAACTGAGTTTTGGTCTGACTTGCACGATACTGGAAATGACTTCCCAGTAGGTCACCCATCCTTCGATTACTTAACTATGGAGTTCTCTCAAGACAAGTGACCGAAAAAATAAGTGCACTTTAGTGACATAGATAGTCAAATCAATTCTTTTAAGCCTCTCCGCATGCATCACATATTCTGAGACAATGCACCAAGCATTTCTAGAATCTAGGGTGTTACAGGGACATTGTGGACCGACTAGTTGGTCGATCTTCTGGTCGGTCCACGAGCCAGGTTTCGACCAGGGGATTTTGGCACTTCGGGACGTCTTATGGATCGACCAAGAGACCGACTTCTGGCCGATCCATAGGCCTTCTCCATCTTCAACTTCTTGTTCTTCATTCTTCAAACTTGATTCTTCTCTCCACTTGTTCCACAATTGATCCAAAAATCCATGTGTACCTAAAATGGACAAAATATGCATGCAAATGCAAGAAAACGAGAACTTGGACTCTAGACTCGGTAAAATCTAAAAGAAATGAATTATGCATTAAAACATGTAAAAACCTAAGCTAAATGCATCAAAATCTAACAAAAATGCATGCTAAGAAAGGGCAATTTATGCTAACCGAACTGCAATGTCTAAGGAAAGAGCTTACGTGGTATATATGGTGGCCAATCAGACGCCATTCAACTTTGGTCGAATGCTGTACGATGAGATCCACAAGAGTGTGGGGCTAGCACCTCATTATCGGATTGCGTATCCCAACATCATTTATCAACTCATCCACTTCCAAAGGATTGCTCCTAGTGTCGACACTGATCAACTTTCTGCACCACCACCGCTTCTTGTAGTAGCAAGTGTTCAACCTCAGTCTGGGCTCATTAAGGTTTCTAAAGTACCTAATCTTGCATATGACTTTGATATGCTGATGAAGATGGGGTTGACTATCCATAAACATCTCACAGGTTCCTCTATCCCTAGTCTGTTCATATATTGTTGTGTCATATCTTCTTGCTTGTGTTTTTACCTGAGTATGCATCCAAGCAGGGAGGAATATGATTTCACCATCAACACAGATGGGAAAGTTGTGGTTAGGACTGAGAGGGAGCAGATAAGGTTGGACCAGACTCAGTTGGCAACACATGATGGGACTGGCATGTCAAAGATGGCTATGAAGGATGATGGAATTGCTGAAGGATCCACTGCTCCAAAGAAGGATAAGGGTGTTGTGGAAGACTCTGATGTCTGCTTCTGAGTATGTTCTTGTGTCTTGACTCTCTCATCTCTTTGCTCGAATTCTCTGAACTTAAAAAAAAAAACTATTTCTTATTGTGTCCTCTAAGTAGCTTCTAAGTTTGGAACACTCGCCTTAGGTTGTTATCTGGTTTTCATGTGAATTGGTTTTCGTGTGAACTTAACTTAATCTCCTACTATTTATGATAAGTATTTTAAGGTTTCTATGTTGTGTCTGTTTTTGCTTGATTGTGCTTTGTCTCTGCACTGATCTAACCAACATACATGTGGACACAGCTGTGAATCTCACTAAGGTGGTTTCACATTATAGCTCTATCCTAGTATGCTTGTGATAAAGATCTTGGATTTCACCGAGGTGATTCCACACTTCGCTTTGGATTGTTGTGTGCGTATTGAATCTTGATAGGTTGCTTGGATTGACATACTCAAGTAAAATGGGGGAGATTGTAGATGTATCAAAGATAGCATTAAATGCCAAGAAGGTTTCAAGAGCTCTGTGTCGCAACAGAAGGATTGGCCAATGGACAAGGTGGCCAAAGGGACAAGGGACATTGTATCAACAGAGACCAAAGAGATTGCTTCACCAACTAAGTGATAGTTGGCGCCTCAAGCCTTACGACGTGCGAGTGGCTGTCTGAGGCAGAGGAGCAACTTAGGAAATAATAAGAAGAAGTTTGACTTAGTGCAAAAGGGATAAAGTGTGAGCATAGGGCGTAGTAAGTAACAGGATGGGACAGCTGATACAATGTTCTCTACGACAGAACAGTGTTTGGTCTGCTGGACCTTCACGTGATCTTCTAGGGGTTTTGGCTTAAAGAAGAGGTGTTATATAAAGAGAAAGTTATGAGTTACTTTCTCTTTAGTTCTCTGGGCGAAAAGAAAAACGTTTTAGAGTGAACTCGTATTGTGTAAAGAACTCCGAGTGAAACAGAGTGAGTTGAGAGATTCCTTTGTGGGTAGAATAGGATCAGTTGTGTAACGTGAATCTCATGTATGAAATGTCGTGAGCTGTTGGGTAGACTAGGTAAAGAGTTTATTTCCCATTTGAGTGAGAGATAGGTTAGATCTCTTTAGCAATGTTGTTGTGTGTAGCGGAGCTACAAACTTGTATTATTGATTTTAATGTCAGAAGTATTTGGTTTGGATATTGTGCTGTTCTTAGTATCAGTTGTCTGAACAGGTCTCATACTCTCTAAATAATAATAATAATATAATAAGACATGAATGTTGTTTGCTCACAAAGATTGCCAGAAATATGACTCTTCTTCACAACACAACAAAGATTAACCATTTAGAAAAAAAGATTCACTCTTTGATCCTAAATTGTTAGCTAATCTAACACACTAACAAATCTAATCCCCAATATCCAAGAAACACATCCAAAACCAATTAGGGAACACAACAATCGGATATATCAAAGGCTAAAATTAGATATGCAAGAGCCCACGAAGCTAAAAATCGATCATGCAACGTAAATCAAAAGATTACAAAAGAGACATCGAAAAATAGCTATGCGCCATGACAGTGGGCTGGTTTGTATCAATGGTCCATGCTCAAGGATTGAGCTTAAAGCCGGAGCCTTTAGTTTCATTAACCGCATTTTAAGAGTTCTTGGTCAATTGCTAACCTGATGCTCAACTCCCTATCTCATATTGTATCTCGTATCGTCTTTGTTAGCTTTTAAGTTCTTGCTTTTGCTTTATCATTTAGTATTTTCACAAAATCACCGTCGTTACTTATTGCTTTAGCTTAATTCGAAAGTTACATGACTTAGTACTCTAGAACCCATGATTTATATTTGTGGTATATTTTACATGCTAGTGGGAACAAATTGTAGGACCAAAATCTAGCGCACTACGAGATTGGAGATGGATCGCGATAAGAAAGACGTTAAGGGAAGAGATCAGACAGAGAGTGAAGTCGAGATACGAGATCTCTTTCCTTAACTCTAAGAATCTCCCGCAGTGCGATGGATTTTTTGAGATTCCGAGTCCCAGGACAACCACTAAACAAACGTGTTCGCCGGCACTCAACGACGATTCTAACGAACTAATAAGATTACGATACTCTCGAGACTTACTAATGAACAGAGAGATTGTTGTTTGATTTTTCGAAAAGAGTGTGAATGTTTTTTTCGTGTTTCATAGCGTAAGAGGAAACAAAGAAGATGACTTCGCCTTTAAAACCGAAGAAGGAGCTGCTTTTTTTTTTAACAGTTGGGAAGTTATCGATGCAATTAAAACTGATATCAAAATGCTGTGTTTTGGAGAAGCGAGATGGTCTTCGAGATGGGCTTTTATCAGCTCATTTAGATGGTTCAAAAAGATATTTAATTGGGCCGTCAATGGCGCTTTAGCCAAAGCCAAAGCCCGTGGTTGGTCAGTCGGTGCGCGTGTGGGATTCCCCTCCTCTCTCCCATGGTATATAGCCCTTGTTATGTTTTGAACATAACTAGATGAGTGGCTCCTTATATACCACTTGAAAATTTCTCAAACTTTATATATGGGACTTTTTACATGTTACTTACTTAAAACCAAAAGGCTTTTCTCATTCAAATGAAGACTCTAAACAAATGAAGACTCATACTCGACTTAACTAAACATGACTAGACTAGACTAGATGCGACTTGACTAGACTAAACAGACATTCGAGAGTATGCGAAAATGCAACTATATCTGAAAGGTCGCATTTTCCAGCTTTGAACCAATCATCTTTTATGTCTGCCGGGTTTACTTGGTTTGTTGGGGATCATGGTGTCTTGAACCAACCGAACTTTTATGTAAACCGAAACAACATAGCAACATTTTTCTCGTAGAGCTCAGTTCTCTATTGTGTTCATTTTGGCCTTGAACATGTCCTGGTTATCATAAGTGAACTTAGAGAATATAGCTTGACCTTCATTCTCCTAGAAACGACCCTATTTCACATTCAGTAGGTGATCTGCCATTAACTTTGTTCTAAGATTCTTTCTGTATTATTCCACAGATATCTCAAAGTTAATGAATCATTAAAAGCCACAGCTTAACCTTATCACACACACATAAGTAACACTGTTTATTATCCTAGGAACTGGGTCTAGACATAATCTTTACAATGTATATTTAAATCAGCTTGATTTCGTTGTCCCTTTTGAACCTAGGTCTTGGGATCTCCAGTCATATAGGTGAGGTGTCCATCAAACGTCATCTTAGGTTATAGGCTTTAAACCCATTCCTTTTGATAATTTAACAACTTGATCTCGCGGCATACTTTTGGTGAACGAATCAACTAAGTTTTCTGTCGATTTAATATAGTCTGTCGTGAGTTCTCTAGTTGAGATCAGATGTCGAATAGTGGCGAGATTTGCTATTGTATAAGTTACTCAATGCCATTGATATCCATGATTGACTATCACAGTGTACACGTAATGCTTGTTGAATAAAGTTTGAAGATGGCTTGAGGTAGAAGTAATCCTAATCCAAAAAAGAGTTATAGTTACAAAGAGATAAGGATTAGAGAATGTTTAGGAGTTATCTAAACATAAGTAATTCCTTATAGGATTAGGATTAATATGTGCTATATAAGAAGCTATCAATGTGTGGTTGAACTTATGAGTTTGTGAGATTGAGATAGCTTAAGTTTTGAGTTAGTTTCTTAAGCAATAAAAGAGAGTTATTCTTTTAATCTTGTTTCTCAAACTTGCATACGATGTTCGTATACTAGAATTTGCATCAGAGCGTTTAGGTTATGAATCCTAAGAGAAAGATGTCGACGATGGGCGGTGCTATTGTTGTAGCAAAACCAAAAGAAGGAGGATGAACTTCTTCAATTGTGTCTCCCATGCTTAATCCAACAAACTATACCGTGTGGTCTATGGGAATGAAGATCGCGCTCAAGGTACATAAAGTATGGGAGGTGATAGAAACACTATTTGAATCCATACCGGAGACATTGATCCTACAAGTAGGAGAGCTCGATACAGCTAAAAAGGTATGGGAAGCAATCAAGGCAAGGCATGTAGGAGCAGAAAGAGTTAAGGAAGCTAGGTTACAAACATTAATGGCCGAGTTTGATCGCTTCAAGATTAAAGATGATGAGATGATCGATGATTTTGTAGGAAAATTGTCGGAAATCTCGTCAAAATCAGCTGCCTTAGGTGAAAGCATTGAAGAATCCCAACTATTTAAGAAGTTTCTTAAAAGCCTCCCACGAAAGAAGTACATACACATAGTTTCATCTCTAGAACAAGTGTTGAACATTAACACTACTAGTTTTGAAGATATAGTTAGACGTTTAAAACCTTATGAAGAGCGTATCTTCGAGGAGGAAGATACACAAGAAGATCAATACAAATTAATGTATGCAAATATGGAGGGACAAAGCAATCAGTTTCAGCGAGAATATCATAGTGATATTAGAAACAGAGGTCGCGGTGGTAGATTCTTTAATAGAGGAAGAGGTCGAGGGCGATTTGGAGGAAGATTTGGTGGAGGAAGAGATACATCAAGAATAACATGCTACCGATGTGATAAGATTGGACACTTTGCCTCTGATTGCCCCGATCGTTTACTTAAACTACAAGAAGCAAGAGAAGATAATGGTGATGATACGCGAGATGCAGATGGATTCTTGATGCACGAAGTGGTTTATCTAAACGAAAAGCATTGCATACCGAGTAAATTTTAAACAAATATGGGAGAAGAAAACATGTGGTACCTTGATAATGGAGCAAGTAATCACATGACTGGAGATCAAAGGTACTTTAATCAAATTGATAAATCCGTCACTATAAAATTTCTATTTGGAGATGATTCCCGCATAGACATCAAAGGAATAGGTTCCATTGATTCCATTGTTGTTAATGGAGAACCAAGGGTAATGACAGATGTTTATTACATACCGGACTTGGAGAACAATATCATAAGCTTAGGAAAAACTACGGAAGTAGGCTACGACATAAGGTTAAAAGGAGAGTATCTTACAATGCTTGATCGACACGGAAAGCTACATGTCAAAGCAGAGAGATCAAAAAACCGTCTATACAAGGTTCGAATGGGAATAAACAACAATGCAAGACTGCATTTAAGTGAAATAAATGAATCAAGTAGATGGCATGCAAGAATGGGGCACATAAATTCTATAACCTTAAAGTCCATGATCGATAAAAAGGTTGTTCAAGGGATTCCAAAAATTAGTCTTGAGAAGGAAATTTGCAGCTCGTGCTTACTCGGGAAACAAACAAGGCAAGTGTTTCCACATGCTACCTCTTATCGAGCAAACAAAGCACTTGAACTCATACATGGAGACCTTTGCGGACCTATAACACCAAACACAACCGCTGGAAATAGGTACGTCTTTGTTCTTATTGATGATCACTCCCGTTATCTGTGGACTATTTTGTTAAAGAGAAAAGGAGATGCATTTGAGAAATTCAAAAGGTTCAAGAGCTTAGTAGAACAATTGTTGGGAATGAGTATACAAACGTTTAGAACAGATCGAGGAGGAGAGTTCACTTCACATGAGTTCAATTCTTTTTGTGATGAATCCAGAATTAAAAGACATCTCACTACTCCATATACTCCGCAGCAAAACGGAGTGGTCGAGAGACGCAATAGAACTCTTATGGAGATGACCAGGAGTATTTTAAAGCATATGTGTATGCCAAATAAGTTGTGAGGAGAAGCTATAAGACACTCGACTTATCTCTTGAACAAAATAGCTACACGAGCTCTTGATGACAAAACTCCATATGAAGTCTTGAGAAGCAAGAGGCCCAATATTGAACACCTACGGATCTTTGGATGCATCGGATATGCTAAGACAAATAAATCACACTTGAGGAAGCTTGTGCATATGGGAACCGAGCCAGGGTTAAAGGCGTATCGTCTTCTTGACCAGCAAAATCGAAAGATAGTGGTTAGTAGAGATGTGGTGTTCGATGAAACAAGAGGCTGGAATTGGAAGAAAAATAATTCCGAGCAAGAAAACAATGGATGTTTTGATCTTGTCCTTGGAGATTTTGGTAATCATTGAATCGTTGAGAATATGAAGAGTGATGAAACAGAGCAAACAGAGCAGGCTAGTGATCAACCAGAGTTTGTTAAGGAAGAGGATGTTTTCGAGAATGAAACAGAGATTGGAGAAAGTGGAGCTCTAGTATTCCTAAGAAGGACTCAAAGAACGAGTACAAGACCAAAGTACCTTGATGATTATGTCATATACACGCATGAAGAATGCTTGTTGCTTGCAGAACAAGAAGGAGAAATAATGCTTTTGATTATGAATGAGGAGCCGAGGGATTTTTATGAATCAAGTGTGTCAAAAGAATGGGTTACGGCTTGTGAAGATGAGATTTATTTTATCAAAAAGAATCACACATGGGATCTTGTGGATCTTCCTATAGGGGTTAAAACAATTGGACTAAAATTGGTTTTTTAACTTAAGAAGAACTTTGATGGTAGCATCTACAAGCACAAAGCAAGGCTTGTTGCAAAGGGATACGTTCAATGCCATGGAATAGACTTTGAAGAGCTTTTCGCTCCTGTGGCTAGACTTGAAACAATACGACTTCTTGTCTGTAACGCCCGTGAACCATTTTTTTGGTAAAATGGAGGGGCTGTCGATCGACACACGTGGTGTCTGTCAATCGACAGGGCTCTTAGGGTCTGTCGATCAACACACCTAGTGTATGTCAATCGACAGGTGCTCGAATTGGCTGGTTTTCTGGTTCGATTTAAGTCGTTCAGTTGGACCGGGCCGGTTTGGGGAAACCTTAGGGCTTCGTATTTAAGGGTTTTTTGCCGCATTAGGGCGAAACAAAGTCCTAAAAACGCAGCTTACAGAGTTTGAGAGGAGTTCTCTGTTTCCTGTGAGTTTTTGGAATTAGGGTTTCGTTTCTTGAGAGATTTGGAGTAGTTTCTTGTGGAGATTGTCGTGGATTCGTTTCTAGCCTCATTATCCAGCAGATTCTATCCAAAAATCTAAGGTGAGTGCGTGACCATGGCTTCTGGGCCGGTGGATTCGTTAGGGTTGATTGGTGGTAGGTTGAATTGGTTGATTGATCTTGTTTGTGTTGAATCTGTCTGTGAATTGCGAGTGGATTGTTTGGGTTGTGTTTATTCGTGCAGGTTCCGTGTTAACGCAGAGGATAATGATCGATTTCTCATGAATCTGCGACGGCCTGTCGATCGACAGCACTTGGGTGTGTCGATCGATAGGGGAACACGAGAGCTGTCGATCGACACCTAGAGGTTGTGTCGATCGATAGGTGATCGAGGAGCTGTCGATCGACACCTAGAGGTTGTGTCTATCGACAGGGTCTTCTGGAGCTGTCGATCGACAGGCACCGTGGGTGTGTCGATCGACAGGTGTGCACAGGGGTGTCGATCGACACCTAGTGGTAGTTTCGATCGACAGGCCGCCTGTTGGGCTGTGGTTGAGCCACGTTGTTGTGATTGTGTGATTGTTTGATGCGTGTTGCCTGAGCGGATCCATCGCGTCTGAGTGCGCAGTCGTAGATGGGAGGACCGTCTCACTGGGTATTTATGATAATACTCACGCATCTCTTTTTCCATGTGATGCAAGTAAAGGCAAATTGTGATCGTGGAATCATGGCAATGAAGAGGGGGATGATCTAGGGTCTCGGTTTCGTGCTGTGTGTTGTTGTTATTTCCTTTCTGTTTTAGAACCTGGTTAGGTTGTTGGTTGTGGAATTGGAATTTGTGTTGAACTGGTTTAGTTATTTTAATGGAATGAATTGTTTGGTTATTATCGTGTTATCCGCTGGTTGCTTGTTTTGTTGCTTGGTTGTTGAGGATAGTATTTATGGGAATGCTAATCCGAGACCAAGGGTTTAATTGTAAAAACAAAAAAAAACGGGTCGGGTCGTTTCATTGTCAATCTTGCAGCAGCCAATGGATGGGAAGTACATCATTTTGATGTAAAAAAAGCATTCTTACATGGTGAATTGAAGGAAACCGTTTATGTTGCTCAACCAGAAGGTTTTGAAGAAAAGGAAAGAGAAGACAAGGTCTATAAGCTCAACAAATCATAGAAGAGTTTAAGGCAAAGATGGCCTCAAAGTTCAAAATGAGTGACTTAGGGAAGCTAACTTACTATCTAGGGATAGAGGTGTGTCAACATGAAGGAGGAATAACCCTAAACCAACGACGATATGCCTTAAGAATCCTAAAAGAAGCTGGAATGAATGATTGTATCCCAGTACACACGCCAATGGAGTCTGGACTTAAGCTATGTAAGTCAGAGGGTGAACAATCTATTGATGCCACAAGTTTAGGAGAAATATTGGTTGCTTCCGTTATCTTTTGCACACCAGACCAGACTTATCATATTACGTGGGAGTCTTGAGTCGTTATATGCAGGATCCTAAGGAGTCACATGGTGCTACAATGAAGCACTGTTTGAGGTATCTAAAGGGACAACTCATCTTGGTCTAACATTCAAAAGGTCAGCTTCAAAGGTGCCAAGATTAATAGGCTACAGTGATAGTAGTCATAATGTCGACCCCGGAGACGAAAAGAGTACAACGGGACACATATTTTATCTTGGAAGGAGTCCAATTACATGGTGCTCTCAAAAGCAAGACATTATCGCATTGTCTTCTTGTGAAGCAGAATTCATGGCGAGGACCGAGGCAGCGAGACAAGCTATATGGTTAAAAGATTTACTTGGTGAGATCATTGAAGTGACATGTGAGAAGACGATTAATCGTATTGACAATCGACCAGCAATTGCTCTCACTAAGAATTTGGTGTTCCATGGCCGAAGTAAACACATTCACACAAGGTATCACTTCATAAGAGAATGCGTTGAGAATGGTCAAGTAGAAGTCGAGCATGTTCCGGGTAATGAGCAAAAGGCGGACATATTAACAAAGGCGCTTGGAAGAATCAAGTTCAAAGAAATGAGGGATCTCATTGGATTGAAAGATTTGGTTAAAGATGACTTCAAACTTGGGAGGGAGAATGTTGAATCAAGTTTGAAGATGGCTTGAGGTAGAAGTAATCTTAATCCAAGAAAGAGTTATAGTTACAAAGAGATAAGGATTAGAGAATGTTTAGGAGTTATCTAAACATAACTAATTCCTTATAAGGATTAGGATTAATATGTGTTATATAAGAAGCTATCAATGTGTGGTAGAACTTATGAGTTTGTGAGATTGAGAAAGCTTAAGTTTTGAGTTAGTTTCTTAAGCAATAAAAGAGAGTTATTCTTTTAATCTTGTTTCTCAAACTTGCATACGATATTCGTATACTAGAATGCTGGCATTGGTTTTCCCCACATTGGGATATCTTCCAAGAGGTTGCGAAGCCACTTAGCTTCTTCTCCAGCTTTGTCAAAAGCTATGAACTCTGACTCCATGGTTGATCTAGCCAGTAGAGTTTGTTTGGAAGATTTCCAGGATACGGCTCCACCGCCAAGCGTAAAGATATATTTGCTTATTGATTTCGAGTTTTTGGAATCTGAAATCCAATTGGCATCATTATAGCCTTATGAACCGCTGGTTCTTTCCATTGTGTAAACCGTAATTTTTGGTATATCGAAGATAATTCAATACCCTCGTTATAGTCTTCCAATGATTATGACCGGGATTACTCGTATAACGACTTAGGACGTTTATAGAGTGTGCTAAATCGGGTTTAGTACAGTTTATCAAGTACATTAGACTTCCAATTATTCTTGCATACTCCACTTGTGACACTGGTTCCATTTGTCAAATGAATTTGAGAGTCCATTGGAGTTTTTGAGGTTCCATTTGAATAGGTTTGAACCTTTCTAGGATCTTTTCAGCATAATGATCTTGGGTTAATGTAATTCTTTCAGAAGTTCTTATAATTCTTATTCTTAGAATTACCTCTGCTAATCTCATATCTTTCATATCATCTACATATAAACACAACAAGATATACTCTATGGAAGTACTTTTGTAATATATGCATTTATCACATTCGTTTATGCTGAAGCCATCTAACATCATTACGTTGTCAAACTTTCATGCCATTGCTTACGAGCTTGTTTAAGACCATATAGATATTTCACAAGTCTACACACTTTGTGTTCTTATCCGGGGATAATTAACCCTTCTGGTTGTTTCATGTAAAATTTCTTCTTATAATCACCGTTTAGAAAAGCAGTTTTTAGATCCATTTGGTGAATTTCAAGATCTCATGAAGCAGCAATACTTATGATCATTCTGATAGAGGTTATTCTCGTTACCGGAGAGTAAGTGTCAAAGAAATACAAGCCTTCTTTTTACTTGAATCCTTGCTTTACAAGTCTAGCTTTGTACTTGTCTATTGCTCCATCATATTTCATTTTTGTTCGAAAAATCCATCTGTTTCCAAGAGCTTTGCACCGTTGTGGCAGATCAGTTATTTCATAAGTATGGTTCTACATAATGGAGTCCATCTCACTATTAATGGCTTCTTTCCAAGAAGACGCATATGATGTAGACATGGCTTTCATATATGTTTTTGGCTCTTCTTCTGCTAGAAACATTACCAAGAATTCTGAGCCAAAAATTTTCTCTTTACAAGCTCTTTTACTCCATCTAGGTTCTTTTGCTTCTTCAATTTCGTCATTGAGAGCAGTGCAAGAGCTACTTGCTTCATTTCCAGAGATACCCGCATCTCGTTGTTCACGAGTCTGTTTATTACTTTGCCTATCTTAAGACGGAAACACATTTTCAAAGAATGAAGCATTCGTGACTCCATTATAGTGTTTACCTTGATAGTTGATATATTTGACTTAAGAACCAAAAATTACTATTATTCGCGTATCCGATGAAAATGCAATCTACCGTCTTTGGGCCTATTGTAACCTTCTTTGGAAGTGGTACTGCTACTTTTGCCAAACACCCCCACAGTTTCAGGTATTTGTACGAAGGTACATTACCTTTCCAAAGTTCATATGGAGTTTTTCCAGTTACTTTATACGGTATTTTGTTCAGGATGTAGTTTGTGGTAAGCAAAGCTTCCCCCCACATGTTTTGGGCTAACCCAGATTCTTGCAACATTGCATTCATCATTTCTTTAAGAGTTCGGTTCTTTCGTTCTGAAACGCCATTAGATTCCGGTGACTAAGGAGCAGTTGTTTGGTGAATAATTTCGTGTTCTCTACAGAACGAATTGAACAGTTCACCATATTTTCCTCCTCTATCACTTCAGATCATTTTAATTGTTTTGCTAAGTTGATTTTCGACTTCCAACTTGTATTCTTTGAATTTCTCTAAAGCTTCATCTTTACTGTGTAACAGATATACATAGCAGAATCTTGTACAATCATCCATGGAGTTACAAAATGTTTCTTGCCACCTCTAGTTTGAAGAAATTTCAAATCACACAAGTCTGTGTGAATCAAACCTAGAGGTTCGGTTGTTCTTTCAACGTGTGGTAATGGAGTTTTAGTGAGTTTCTCTTGAACACAAATCTCACATTTATCTCTGCTTATTTTATATTTTGAAATCAAGTTCATGTTCATTAATCTATTCATAGATTTAAAGTTAACATGTCCTAAACGTTTGTGGCATAAATTAAAAGACTCTGAAACATAAGCAAAATGATTCTTATTAAACTTGTTCTTCGAGGTTGAAACCTCGGTTACAGCTTTGACACCACGTTAGAAGAGCGAATTACATTTTCAACGGACATTTTGAACAAACCATCACAAACAAATCCCTTACCCATAAACATTCCATTTTTGGTTAACACAAGCTTATTAGCATCAAGCTTGACAGTGAATCTGTGCTTTCTCAGGAGAGATCCCGAAATCAGATTATTACGCATGTCCAACACGTGGACGACGTTGGTCAAGCTCAGCTCACGTTCCGAGGTAAGCTTCAGAACAACCTTTCCATATACAGCGATCTTCGAAGTAGCAGAGTTCCCCATGCAAAGCTTCTCATTCCCCTTGTTTTTCATGTAAGTGGAGAACATTTCCCTATCCATGCAGATGTGTCTGGTTGCACCAGTATCAAACCACCAAGTCTTTGGGTGACTTTCAACAACATTTCCCTCGGTGATGACCGCACACATGTCAGCATCAGTGAGGGTTAAAGCGAGGTTAGCTTCAAACTTAGCATTGTTCTTGTCCGCCTTCTTACTCCGACACTTAAAGGACTTGTGTCCCAGCTTGTGACAATAGTTACAGGTTCCAGAAAACCTCTACTTTGAAGATTCACCACCAACCTTATTTTTGAACTTCTGAGTGTTCTGAGGAGCAACATTTCCCTTGCCTTTGTTTTGGTGCCCTTTTATTCTACCACTTTCCTTTCTTAGCATTCTAGTGCTCAGTCAAATTCGCATTGTTCTCACGAATCTGAACACTTGCAGCTTCGAGGTTCATGCGGTTTGTGGACTCAATACGAAGTCACATGATCAAGTTCTTCATGCTAATAAACTTCCTCTTCAGCTTGAGGTAATTCTTGATTGTGTGGAAACGGGCAACGCAACAGTAACTGAAGGTAGATTCTCAATTTGCACTTGGTCAGTAGGCGTTTCAGAATTTTCAGCCCCGATGGTTACGTTAGCCGCATCATCAACGTTGACATTGGTGTTTTCATTTTCGGTTTCCATTTCTGAAAAACCAAAGAGACAAAGAAAACAGCGATGTGTTAGAAACGATTTACTATGTAAACACGAAATAAATCAGAAAACTTTCGATAATAAGTTAGAATCGTAATTCAGAAATTATTATCGAAAACCAGACTTGTTTAAACGTTTGCAAACGTTAAACGAAACGATTCTTTCCCGAAAAAAAACAATCTGCGAGAACGTTATGAAATGATCACGATACAAGCTTTCTGTTAAAAACGTTTCTATTATCGCAATCCAATCCGTGAGGATTGTCTTAGAGTTAAGATTGTAGAACCAAAATCTGGCGCACTACGAGATTGGAGATGGATCACGATAAGAAAGACATTAAGGGAAGAGATCAGATAGAGAGTGGAGTCGAGATATGAGATCTCTTTCCTTTACTCTAAGAATCTCCCTCAGTGCGACGGGTTTTTTGAGATTTCGAGTCCCAGGATACAACCAGTAAACAACCGTGTTCGCAAGCACTCGAAAGACGATTCTAAAGAACTAATAAGACTACGGTACTCTCGAGACTTACTAATGAATAGAGAGATTGTTGTTTGATGTTTCTGATAGAGTGTGAATGTGTGTTTCGTGTTTCAGAGCAAAAGAGAAAACAAAGAAGACGACTTTGCTTTTAAAAACCGACGGAGGAGCAGTTTTTTTTTTAAACCATTGGGAAGTTATGCAGTTAAAACTAACATCAAAACGCTGTGTTTTGGACAAGCGAGATGGGCTTCGAGATGAGCTTTTATCTGCTCATTTAGATGGTTCAAAAAGATATTTAATTGGGTCAGCAGCGGTCCCTTAGCCAAAGCCCGCACCCGAGCTTGGCTCGGCTCGGTTCGGTCGGCGCGCGTATGGGTTTCTCCTCCTCTCTCTCATGGTATATAGCTATTTTTATGTTTTGAACATAACTAGATGAGTGACTCCTTATATATCACTTTGAAAAATTTCCGAATTTTAGATGTGGGACTTTTTACATGTCATTCACTTAAAACCAAAGTCTTTTCTCATTCACATTTCTACCAAATTTGGGTAACACAAATGCCCAATACAAAGCCCATTTGTTTAATTCGAAAATTGGTTACAACACAAATAACTCTCATCACTCTGTGGATTGGATCCTAAATACTATGATTGATTAATAGTGCACTTGCACTTTTTAGATGGATTTTATTTTCGGTAAAACTTTACACCTCATCGGTTCCTCGCCCTACAGATACTAACATTATTCGTTTTATGTGGCCTTTTCGTCATAAGTTTAATGCAAATAACAAACTTTATTATTATAAGGCGAGATTGGTGGCTAATGGCAAAGCTCACCGACTTGGAATAGAAAGTGAATAAACGTTTAGCCATGTGGTTAAACCTGCAACAATACGAGTCGTTCTTCATGCCGCTCTTGCTCAGGATTGGCCTCTATGTCAACTTGATGTGAAGAACCCTTTCATCTATGGCGATCTTATGAAACCGTCTACATGCATCATGTTCGTTGTTCGTTGTTCGTTGGTTCGTGGAGAATTCCAAACCTAATCATGTATGCCTACTCCGTTGGTCTCCTTACGGCCTTAAGCAGGCCCCTCGTACTTGGTATAACTGCTTCGCCACCGCAGCCAAACAAATTGGGTTCCACCAAAGTCGATCGGACCCATCACTCTTTGTGCTAAATCGCGGCTCCACTCAAGCTTACATCCTCGTCAACATATACGACATAATACTCACGGCCCCTACACTGGAACTTGTTCATAAAATCATAATCCTTCGATGACTTTGAACTCTCCGACATGGACCGACTACACCACTTTCTTGGAAATATGGTTACTTACAATTATCATGGCTTCCTCTTACGACAACAGAACTACGCCGCTGACATCCTCCATTGAATTTCCATGACACATTGTAACCCATGCCTTACTCTGGTTGATACGGCCTCGAAACTCGCTGCCGATGACGGACATCTTGTAGCTGACCCACCTCTTTACCTAAAAAAAGTGTCAGAAAAATTGATTCGATGTGTTTTTCATACATGTGGAAAGGATCTATTAAAAGCCGTCACAGGGAAAAGGTTGCATGGGACACTGTCACAACTCCTACTGATTAAGGTGGACTTGGGGTAAGGAACTTCCTGCAATTGAATAGAACTTGTACACTAAAACTTCTTTGGTTTCTCCTCTATAAGACTGAGTCAGTTTGGGTCGCATGAATACATCAAATTATATATGTAACATATTTTGTCTTTAAGTTGGTATATTTACTCACTAGTAGACTAATTTATGCATGTTACTAAAATAATCTACTTTAAACTTTTGTTAGATCATAGACTTTCGGTGTAGTTATTAAGATTAGCTATAATTTGTAAAGAACTTTTATTTTATTTTATATTAAAAGCTCACAATATATATTCACATTAAATTTTCGCGCAACCAGAAGTTTACTTGGTTCATACTTGTTTTTAAATTTAGATAAGGAAATAAAAGTATAAATTACTAAATAAAATAAATGTTTTCCCAAATATTTTTATTATACTATATATATGTTGATGTTTTTCTAACTCCAAAAGTTGTCATACATCCGAAAAAAAAATGAATTATCTCATCATTTTTTTGTTAGTTACTACGATATATTTTAGATTAAACGAAGCTTGCAAGAGAAATCATGTTGTGATTCATAACGAAATCGCACCTAATGTTACTCTCAACATTGCATGTCAGGCGATAGACAAGATGACAAACCTACAAGGTTCCACAAATTAGGTTATAAGGCTCCTTTTTATATCATTGATTTTAGAGATAATCGCGGTATCTCCTTTTTTACGGTATGGTTTTGTTACATCAGTTACGGGACCAAACCGAAATATTATTATGATATTGAAGTATGGGAGACGGGACGGAAAGTACTTGATTGGATGAAAGCGTAAAGTTCTTGTATTTATTTTTACAAAAAAATAATTAATAATTTTGTAAGTAGGTTTTTCTAATTATTAACTAAGTCACAAAAGCAACATTATCATACTTATTTTTGTTAAAAATTCAAATACTACAATAAACATGCATTATTTGATGTCAACGTGTATGTATTTTGCATATCGATAGTTTTAATCAGAAAAACACATATTTTTTTTCTAGTATTTTCTTAAGATACATTACTTATGATATTTTATATGAATTAGGCAATAACATGGGCCTTGTGCAACACAACAATATCGAAAAATTAGTAATTTAAGATTTATAAAAAGTAAACAATTTAAATACACATACCGTTTAAGGAATGATCAACTTGAACCATGACACCATAGAAGCATTTAGATAAGTAAGGACTCCAAATAGAAGTTGGAGGTAGAAAAATATTTAATAGTCTATCTTTAAAACAAATTTAAAACATTGATTACCAACTATACCCAGTCGATCTTTAAATCAAATTTAAAACATTAATTAAGAAGTAAAAAAGCCTACGTGGTAGCTCCAAACTCTCTCTCGGCCTACTACTTAATTTAATTTATTTATCTACCCCTATAGAATTTTAATGTTTTAATTTTTCCCCGTATCTTTTTGCCTATATACGGGCCTGATTTCAGTTTTTGGTCGTTGTTATTGGGTTTATAATTGTTATTATCTTGGCCCGTAAGTAGATGAAAAACTCTAGGTCGTTTCTATATTCTCTTATAAATACTTGATAAGATTAAATTTGATCATTCTAACAAAGTTAGTTCTCCCATCGCCGCAATTTGTAATTCTCTGTTTAAGGTTCTTATTGTTTCTAACGTAATTGTGTTTTGCTTTGTAGATTGTAAACGTAATCTGCTAATATCTATTTGGTTTATTTTGTGATTGTGTCGTTCATATTATATTGTTTCGAGATTTTCAGATCCCATCCTTCTTCGCTCTTTTTGATTTCTAATTTTATTTTTTGTTGATCTGATCTACAGCCCCCTAGACGTAGGTATGTACTCTTTTGTTTTGGTTCTTCTTCACTCTTCCTGGTTTTTTTGTTGTTGTTGTTCGTTCTTCTTCTTTGTTTCTGAATTCTAATTTTGTTTCTTTTTCGTTGATCTCATCTACATGATCTCTACATAGATATAAAGTAGACAACAGTGTATGTTGCTCTCTACACTGTTGGTGGTGATGCTCTTATTACAACTATGGAGGACACTGAAGATCAGAGTGCCTCTGACTCTAATGAAGACGACGAGATTGACACTAAGGCGGCCTACAGAGGTATGTATGATAGGTGTGTAAAATTGAGTAATAACAACTTGCAGTTTGTTCAAGAAAAGTAGATATTCTGAAAAATCCTGATGCATCAGATATCAGGAACATTTCTGGCGATGCGCCTGATCATTGTTCGACGGTAGGATTAGACAAAAAGATCAAGATGGGTATGTCAAGGAAAGAGAGCATGCTGACTTACAATGAAGCAAACTGATTAGGATCATAAAAGGTTAAGAATGCTCAACAATGGTTCACAACAGTTGGACAACGTTCTTGCCATGGGAAGCAGTGACCCTAATCATACAGGTCTTGGATATCAAGGTGGCTCAAGCTGTCTTGGGGATTCGTTAATTAAGCCAATTACTTTTATAAAAGGGTGCAACTCTATAGAAGTTCAACAGAATCAGGCTACTCCAAAGCTTTCGAAAGAATCTAAACCAGCTTGTACTGTCTTGAAGAATACACAGAACTCAAACACCAAAGCTCCAATGCTAGATGTTCAAACTAAAAAGCGTGTGTCACAAAGTTCTAGTGTCTCTGCTATAATCTTGAAGGATGTACGAATATAAATCAACACAACCTCAAGGAAACATAATCTGAATCGGAGACATAAGTCACCAGGTTTCAAGTCTCAGGTTGAAACTGCCCACAGATTCAGAGGGTGTTATCATTGTGGAAAGACAAGACACAGATGGCAGCGCTGCTTCAAACGAAAGAAGAAACTTCAACTGTTGCGAAGTCAGAATAAGTGTTGGGTGGAACCTTCAACTTTTGGATCACTATGGGTTCTCAAAAAGTATCTCTATGGGAAAATTTCCTCTGAAGACGAACAACTCAAGTGTAAAATGTCTACTCCAGCTTTGACAGATTTGGTCGAATGAGTTATTCTGTGTCAGAAACGAGGGATCAACATTTAGTAGCCAACATGGCCTGCATCACAAGTTCATCTAATGATAGACTAATATGGTACTTTGATAGTGGTGGTTATAAGCACATGACTGGAGACAGAACCACTCTGACAAACTTCTCTACATCCGTCAGGGATGTGTCACATTTGGAGATGGAGAGACCAAATGTGTTAGAGGAAAGGGATCCACTGTAAACAACAGCACACCTCAACTGGATGATGTGCACCTTGTAGAAGGACTCAGATCGAATTTGATCAGTAACAGTCAACGATGTGACGAAGGGCTGAAAATTGTCTTCACCAAAGATCAGTGTCATGCAATGGATGAGGATGGAAACTCAGTTATCTCTAAAGTCAGATCTGAAAGCAACTGTTACATATGGAAGGGTTATGTCAAAGGCTTAACAGTCATGATATCTGAACATGACTTATGTCATCAAGACAAACAACTCAAGTTTCAACATAAGAAGATTGCTGACTTTGGATCAAAAGGTACTCTCAAGCTAGTATACAGTGATCTAAATGGCCTTGTACAAGTTCAAAAGGTGTGTTTAAAGAATCCCAGCTTCAGACCTTGTAATAATTTCTCTAGATTCACCTGGTTCCAGTTCCTCAGAAGAAAGTCAGAGGTAGTTGAAAGGTTGATGACTCTTACTCTACATGTTTAGAAGGAATAGAGAAGCATCTTGCAGATCAAAAGTGATCATGGAGGTGTATTTCAAAATGAAGCAGTTGGAAACATCTGCAACAGACTTCAGTATCCAAATATGTGCTCTTCACAGCAAAATGGAGTTTTTGAGCTTAAAACTAGGATCTTTCAAGGTTTAGCTCATGTTGTGCTTCAAGGTAATATCATCTGCATCAGATATCTGACTTAAGATGTAAACACAAGTGGCTACACTCTGAATCCTTTAACTAACTTAAGCAACAAGAAGGATCGTGTAGAACAAACTCATGACGGGTATAGCATAAGAAAGTGCTCAAGAATCACTTTGGGTCAAATCTGAGTGATGGTTTGATTGAGGAAAGTGTCTCCAGAAGGAAGCATATCTATTATAGAGATATGATTCAGTTTTCATGGTTTATCTCTCGGATAGGACATGGAGACATTCATACTACTTTGGAGAGTGAATTGTTGTTTGAGGCAGGTCATCAAAAGTTGAATCAGTCTACCAATAGTGATAGATGGGAGTTAGTTTCTAAAGCTGTGAAGACAGTTGTCACTAGAAGCAAGACTCATCTTGTGAGCCATGCATATATGCTGAAGGATAATACTCACCACCTGGGTGTTAACAATGTCTTCCTCGACGAGTGTTGTTCAGAGGAAGTGTTTCTGCCTCAGCAAAAATGCTCTGAGGACTCAGGCCACTATCGTGACTATGTGTATCAACTTGGACAGACTTTGTATGGTGTGATGCATGCATCTTCTACCGGGGTTGACTGTATCATTCAACCCTTTTTGGTCAGATGTTTTAAGAGAGAGAGTGTCGACAAAACTCTTTTCATTCTTGAAGAAGGGGGGTACATGTTGAGTGTGTGCTCAAGTGTTTGGAAGCACTATTAAGACAATGATTAAGGACCTGGTTATTCCCCAGACTCAAAAGTCTGAGCTTGGAATGATGGGCGACTTGAACTGCTGGATAGACATTCAGATCAGCAATACAGTCTACGAGAATTTTGTTTCTCAGAGCACCAATGCAAAGAATCTGATTCAGAAGCTTGTTGTGCAAACCACAATGTTGTTTAGGAATGGAGTATGGGAATCAACGGCGGCAAATATCTACAGAGCTATGACAGAAAATTTGGTATATATCAGTGATAACAGGCTTGTCTGGTGGTTGAGCATGTGTGTATGTGCCAGAGTTCAGGCTAATCCTCAAATGTCTCAACTTAAGGCTGACAGACGCATCCTGAAATCTGACAAGGAGACATTGGATAAAAGTTTGTTATATTCTAAACAATCTAACCAAAACCTTGTTGGCTTGTGTGATGTTGATTTGACAGGAAGTGTTGATAACGATGAGAGTACATCAATTGGATGTTTCCTTCTTGTTATCAACCTGATATTCTAACGCAACGACATACAGAGTCGTAATACTCAGTCTACTGCTACGACTGAATTCATGGCAGTGGTAAGCTATTATACTCAGCTTGCGTGCTTACAGAAAATGCTGGCTGCACGTGGTATATCTCTCTCACTCTTTTACTTCAGCATGACTGCATTACTTTAACAAACTGTGTGTTGAGCTTTAATGTTTACCTGGCAATTGAGCAAATTGATGTTAAGCACCATTATGTTATAGAGTTGGCTGAGAGATATCTAGTTGAAAACACTTTGGTTTTCTCAGAGACACAGCCTAAAAATATCTTTATAAAAACTCTATTTTTGAAAATGGCTGCTAAGTCACAAAAACCTTTTGCTCTTTCTGAGCACTAAGTTTTGAGCTGTTTTAATAGGTCCTGTGGTACATAGTTGATTCAGGATTGCAGGTCTGTTTAAACCCTTGTACAGATCACCTATCAAAACCTCTTGTTGGCAAGCCAGCTCAGAAAAGAGCTACTCATCATGCATGTTCAAGTGTTTGTTTTCATCTCTTATCTTTATTCCTTCTGCTTGGGTTATTAAAATCATGTTAATACAAAAGAAAAATAAAAGAAAAGAAAACACAAAAGAAAAAGAAAATCAAAAGAAAAGAAAAAAAGGGAAAGCATTAAAAAAAAAGGTTACGTTAGCTCAAAATCAATATGAGTTGTTTCTGTTTTCTGTTTCATTTTCAATAAGCAGTTGAATATGAGCTAGTCTGAGTTGATCACAAAGTGTGAAAGCTCCTCCAAGAGAAAAAGCTACCTCAGTGAGCCGATGAGTTTAGTCATTTTCTAAAAGACTTCCGCAAGCGTTTCTGATCTCAATATGTGGAGCCACATATCCATTAGAACTTGTTCAGGGTTGGTGTCTCTATTTTGTAAATATATATATTTTGTTTTTGAAAGTATCTCTTCTCTTGGTTTTGTGTGTAATGATCTCGAAAAATCAGTGTGTTTCTCTCGCTCGGTGTCCTCAGCCTCTCCTGAGTAGTAGTGGTTGCAGACATTGTCTTGCTTGCTGGTTGTTTCTGTTTGTGTGATATAGACTATGCTCATCCTAGTTGGTAATTATCTGTTTGCATACTCTCTTTTGGGTATGTCTTTACGAAATGCAATTTTGTGTGTTGCTTGGTGCATTTGATTTAATCAGTTAGAACCTACTTGTTCTCAATCTATTCAGGCCATTTTGTTAATAATGTGAATTATGTGCATCCATATTTTGTGAACTTAATTCTGATCATGTCTTACTACTATCTTTTCTGCTTGGGCTTTGCATATAAAGTTTGTGTTTACTGGTTAATAAAGTTCATGTTTGATCCATATCCGAATAAAGTTCATGTTTTAAGCATGTTAAGATGAAAAACAAGTTATGATAGTTCTTCCATTGAGAGTTCTGTAACAGTTTTCTGCAAAACTGTGTTTGTGTTGTATATCCTTCTCAGGTCTATAATGTTAAATGCTCTTCAAGTATTTGATCCTCTTCTTCATGAGGTCTCTCTGGTACAGACAGTCACAACATAGTATGAAGGTGACTCAATGGGAACTCACTCAGCATCAAGAATCTCTTCCTCAAGACACTCATCATCCTTCACTCAAGCAATACGCATTGATGACATACATTGATCAGTTTTCTCCAACAACAGTCAGAAGTTTGCATCTGCCACAGTCAGAAGTTTGCATCTGCCACATCTCATCTGTTTAGCGACATATGTGTTTTCCAATTGGTCTACCTGAAACTAATGTTCTACAACATTTACTGGAGTCTTCACCTATGCCACGTACTGTGATAGAAGTGGATTTATGAGTCAAAGAAGTTGTAAATTTACATCTCAAATCATGAATGAACACTTCCAGCTGCCAAGTCTAGCGTGTGTCATCGTCCGTCATGTTTGTTCGCATCAAAAAGATTTGTTGTCACAACCGAATGCCAACAATGTACGAGACTACTCTCTAGAAGGCACAAGCCACCCTGGTTTATATGGTGGTCAACTATAAAAAGTTATACTTTGGAAAGCTTGTTTATGAACAAATCATTGAGAGTAAGAATGGTCCAACTTCCTCTTGGCCTATATTGCCTAACTTCCTTCATCTTCAGTATATTGTGCGCTACTGCGAAGATGACAGATCTCATCCATCTCAGGTGACTTCAATTAACTAACATGTCTGGTTCAAAATTAGCACCTATAGCACTCAGGTATGGTCTCTCTGCTTCTTTGATGTATTACTAACTGAATCAATTATTTTTACATGAGTATGCATCCAAGCAGGGGGAGAATTTGGAATAGCCAGATTTGCTGTCTAAGTTCAACTGGAGTGTGAACTTTGAATCAATCTTGTTAAAGTCTGGTTGTTGTTAGTTTGGACTCAAGTAAAAAGAGGGAGATTAAAAGAACATGCACAACAGGTTCTTACTAGAGTCACTCAACGAAGATGACGAAATGTGAAATGAACCAGAGAGTCACTCAGCTGAACCATGAAGCTGATAGAAGAAGGAAAAGTCAACAACAATGACGTGGCATCTCGAGCCAAACAAGAAGGCAAGTGGGTGTGAACAGCTGAGGTAGATTGTTTAGTCTGCAGTAAAGAAAGAAGCAAGTGGGCATGAACAGTTGGAGCAAGTGGGCATGAACAGTTGGAGCAGATATGATAGTCTGCTTGATAAAAGGGTGGATGGTACAAAAGCCTACCAGGAGCTATGTGAAGTCTGCAGAGTAAAGGTGGAAGCTACCGAGTCATCATTTAAAGGTTTGGTGGACTTGTCCTTGGAGAAGGTGTGTCTGGTGCGTGACACTATAGCTATCGGCTCTATTGTAGCAAAAGAGAAGAACCATAAAAGAGAAGCTGAGGCTTTCTTTTCTGGTTAGCCTTTCCGATAAGAAAAAATAGAAGAAGGTTCTTGTGATCTCAGGGTTTCCTTAGTGCAGGGTTTAAACTTGTGAATGAACAAAGGGAGATCAGCAGTTGCTGATTCAGGTTGTAAGCTGGGTAGCTTAGGAATATGTTCAGGAGAAAATCACAGTGTTTGATGTTGCGTAATTCTGATTAGGTTAGGATTAAGGAATCGGAGAAAGATTATCCATGTAATTTGTTGCAGCAGTTGTTGTGTACCCAAGGTTGGGTAGAATAGGTCAGAAGCCAATCACAGTGTGTGATGTTGCGTAACTCTGATTAGATTAGGATTAGAGAATCAGAGAAAGAGTATTCTTGTAATCTGTTGCAGCAGTTGTGGTGTACCCAAGGTTGGGTGTATTTTAACAAGAAAATAAAAGAATATTTTGTGTGAATCTGTTTTGTCTTTTAAGCTTCATATCTGTTAGTATATCTCTATGTTACGCTAGTTCATGAGTCTCTGGTTATTTCACCTTTCATTTCAAATATAGAATTGTTATGTACATTCGTTCTCATACTTCCGTGCCTTGATTTCTCACCAAAATCTTAGAGCACAGAGTACATTCGTACTCGAGTATGATCATGAAGATTGGATCTGTAAGGTTGTATTTCTTTATTGTGTCTAGGCGTAGTTATTTACATTATCGAGTAGTCTATTGTCTAATGTGATTGTTATCTCATGTATAGGTTTTCCTTTGGCAATGTTTATATCGTTAACAACAGTGTTTGATACAAGAATTTAGGCTAAGGAGAGGAGGAGCTCATCAAGTGTGATTTATGTTTCACAATTTTTTTTATGCTTTGTTGGTGATGTATTTGGTGTAGTATTTGGTGTACTATTATGTTATACAATATGATTATCATTTTGTCTATACATACATTAAGTCTTTCATATAATTTTTTATTCGTATAACTGGTGTGATATCGATCTAACTAAATAAATATTGAAATTGAATGCTCTACCATACACGTAATTGTGATATGATTCCCAAGAAATGTACCGAGCAATTTTGATTATTATTAAACTAATCGATCTTAGCCACGAGAGGCTTTTGTGACTACGATGACTTTAAATATGAGAGGCATCATAGCCTTTAGCCATGAGAGGCTTTGATTATTTATTGGTTTGTGTTCGTGCTCATGTTTCCCAATATATCTGTCTCCATAAAATTTATATTCGAATGTATCTTAAAATTTTCCGATGCATCCATCCATAGCCATAAAAATGGACTTATTAAAATCAAAAAATAAATTTGTAATATTAAATATTCATATTTTCAAAAATACTTATCAAATAGATATTTAGTTGTAAGATTCATCTATACATTTCCTAAATATTCTACTAAATATTTTTTTTTTTTTTTTTTAATTAAATCTTCCATGTATATTAGTTTGAAAGTATCTTATTATGTAAATCTTCCATGGACTTACATTCATGTTTATAATCTACTATTTTCGTTTAACATTTTTTCCTAATGTATGTTCGTCTTGAGATTTTCCAATACTTTTCAAGAGGAAACGAATGAAGTCATTATTTAATTAGATTTATATTTTACTTTTTTAATTACCTTAGCCCTAGGTTTATCTATATATATATATATCAATGTTTTTAAAACCGGACCGGTGACCGAACCGGATTTTTTTTGGGTCGTGGGTTAATATGGTCCGACCGGGTCTAACCGGGGTTCAACCGGGTTCAATAATATTTTAAAAATATTAGTATATATAATTTTTTTTTTATATGTATGTGCATAACTATCCAAATATCAAACAAAATATTAAGTTTAGTACAAATATTTAGAAAAACAAAAAAAATTCAATAGCTATAGCAAAACTAAATAATAAAATGATGATACTTAAATACATAACTAATCTTTTTTGTCTTAAAATTTTAAAAAGATTATAATTATTTGAAAAATGTTTTTTTTTTCACTAAATATGATTATATTAGAGAAAATGTTAAACATTTATTACTATCTCATTATCTATAAACCTTATTTTTCTAATTTTAATTTTGATAAACATATTAATTAAAGAAAAATGAAATAAAAATATATTTTTTTTAATTAGAAAACAGTTGAACCCGGTTTGATCCGGGTCAACCGGTTCGCCGGTTCCCGGTTTTTTGCCGGTCCGACCCGGTTCGATGCCGGTTCAACTACATTTGGGTTTTAATATTGAACCGAATCGGACATGTGACCGGTTCGCGGTTGAACCCGGTTCAACCGCCGGTCCGGTCCAGTTTTAAAAACATTGATATATATAGTTATAGTTAACCAATGCTTTAGTTTTATCGATACGAAATTATACCTTTAGGGTTTAGTCCACGTTGTTTTTTTTTGTTTTCTTCTTCGTTAACCATCTTCGTTTTTGTGTAACCCTAGCGGAATCCACTGATTTGCTTTCATCTTCGTTAGCCACCTTCGTTTTTTTTATTTAACCCTAGCGGAATCCACTGATTTGGCAGTAAGTTTGCAAGCTTATGAGGTCCAACATGATCTCATGGGAACTTTAGAAATGGGAAGTGTTCTACATCTAAGTCAACCGAATGGTGTAGAAGGTAATGTGATGATTAAAATGATTTTAAGGTCGGTGTTTAGAACAAAACTATTTGGAGGAAAAACCATTGTTCAATAATGGTAGAGAGATACGTTTGGAAACAAAGAATGCCCAAAGATATTGAAGATATTGGCAGTAGTATAGTGTGAGAACAATAAGAAAAACGATGAGGACTATGAAGGAGATAAAAAAGAGCAACAAGAAAAAGACAAAGAAAAAAGCTGTAAAAGTAAGATTTGCAAACAAGGTGTTATATATTTTGATCATCCGTAATTCTAAAAAAATGCAATAATATGGCTAGGAACTCTCAAGACGGTTTGAAAAATACAGAATGTCATGGTGATCGAGAATATCAAGATTGTCATCCACTTTATACATAATATAAGCTTGCTTATAAAATTTACTTATGTTAATGAGCGTCGTTTACCCATTAAATAATGTTTAAAGTGAGGATATTAGATATTGATATGTAAACATATTTGGTGGATGTGCAGTGTTAAATTTTTCATGGCAAACTCTCATGTGTTTGTGAAAGAAGGTTTATAATAAGTTTGTGGAGAAGTTAGAGGCACAGTTGAAAATTTGATCGTTAGTGACTCTTTTGATCCCAGTGCTCGAAGACAACCTAATTATACATCGATTGATCATGAGTCGTAGATTACACGTCACATTTTTTGGTTAACTATTTAGCATAGAGCCCCCGAGAAACGCCTAATAGGGATGCAAGATCGTTGGAGTTAGACGATTAGATGGTTTTGAACTCATTAGTTGTGAAGTTTACTAGCATAGATATGAGATCTTCATAAAAGATTCCGAACAATAAAGGTGGAGATGGTTTATCGACGATAAAGATTTGGAGAAGTGGGATTATTGAGTTTGGTTTCAATGGAGTCTATGCGAGTGGGATTGGCATGCGATGAGTCAAACTTCAGTCAACGATCTGTGTGGAGAAATAACCATCAACAACATTGAGGAAACCTAAGTTTCCTCCATGACGAGGTGAAGCATTTTGTATATAGGGAAGCAATAATGATTAAATAGAAAATCAAATGCATGACTTTCGTGGAGGCGTGTTTTTGGGTGGCTTTACCATGTGGAGAAGCGAGTTTGTTGACCACGCATATGATATGTTAAATAAACATGGTGTTGCTTAAGTCGATGGTATTTACGCAATAACGGAGAAGTTGCTCCATACAGTTAGCATTTCATAGAGATTTGGAAGAAAACTAAGAACCCGGTCAATTAATGGTTTTGTTCACAATTGGATGTTATAAAAGGGAAAACAGAATATGAAAGACAGCAGATGAAGGCAAACTATGGGAATAATAGCTTTTGTGAGATTTTGAAAGACACATTCGACATCTCCCCATATTTTTCCTTTCATCCTATTTATTTTCACCGAGTAAGTCAACCGACCAATAAATAAATGATGAACATTAGTTCGACCATTATGAGTATGAAATCATTTACTCATAGTTTATAGTCAAGTATGAAAATAAAATCGGTCTATTCGCTCTCATGGGCATATCTAGCGGACGGGGGTTGACCTCCTTGACAGTCTACTAATGACTATTAATTACAAAATACCATACTTCAACAATTTTAATATAGCTTAATATGATGCTCGATGTTTTTATTTAAATATGTATTCTTTGAAATGAATCTCGTGATCTATTTATGCTTTTAGTGAGTATTACACTGACGGTTTTATGTATTCTCCAAAAGGTCTCTCCTAAACTATATGATGATCATAGTACATTTAGTTATATTCTTCCGTTAATCACCAAATTGTAAAACATCGAAAAGTAGATTTTATCTTAATCTTTTTTTGCGTTATATCTCTATGTATGTGGCATGTATGTTGAGATTTGCAAGTGCGAATAACTCAATCGTGGCAATTGGTAAAGGGTATCTTCAGGAGAAGAATTGGAGTCAACAAATAAAGGTTAGTAACAATCTTTTGAATCTCAAAAATTTTATGTGCATATTTGGTTGAAAACAGTTCGATGAATTCTTGATGTTGGCATATATCTTTCTACCAACAAAGTATAAAATATATGGGTCTAATGTATTTATTCTTCCTCGCATGGCCTCATCTACATTATAAGAAAATGTCGTTTATATTATTGTTTAACTAAGTATATTTGTGTGGTCTTAGGCTCCCACAAGTCAAATAAATCGTTTTATATATTTTAGTATTTTACATACATTTGTGAATGTTTAAACTACTATTTGGGGATTGGTGTGCCTTGAAATCGACAAGTTTAGTCAATTGATCATTTAAAATTTCAATATTTTATATACATTCATGAGGGTTGGTTGGTCGGAAAATAGTTTCAGTCCAAACTTTTTTTGTCCAGTGAAACTCCGCTTCTTAAGAGCTTAAACTAATATATTTATTTATCTCGCTGGGCGTAACATATTAGCTATAAAATACAATATAATATTTCAATAGCAACAACATAAAAAAAATATCATGTATTTATTATCAAGAATTTATTAGATCATCTAAATATTATTATTCAAGTTCGTTAACATATTAATGTATTAATTTGCCCACGCAGGATGCGGGTACCACCTAGTTTATTGTATAATTTTGAAATATTTATAGTGAGTTTTCATTAAAGTTATTTCTGGAAGTTTGAACTTCAAATCGCCGTGGAGTTGTCACGTAAGAAAACTAACTTCGTATCTATAACTACTAGGGGAGACCCGCGCATGCGCGCGGGTTTTGTCGTAAATGTATTTTGCTTTTAGTTTATATTTGTTACATAAATAATTTGTGACATATATTTTTAATGTTTTATGTTTTTTTTATTTGGATTTATAAAGTTGTGTTTTTGAAAATATATTTGAATCATATTTTTAATTTATATGCACTTATAGGAGAAGATTCAATAATTCATACTTAAATTGCATACGTAGTAAAAAATGTGTTATTTTGAAGTAATTAAGATGATTCAATTTATCTTTTTTGAAAATAAAACTGTATAACAACTTCTGTAGATCGATGTTTCCAATGAATTATTCTGTTTGAATGAGTTAAAAGGTTCATTAATTCATGGATAAATTGTTTTTTTATAAAATAATTGTATTATTTTGAAGTAATGAAGATAACTCAGGTTAATTTCTTGCAGAAACTAACAAAATTAGCATAAACTAACATTAACAACATAATCTTCCCAAGTATAAAATAGAGAGAAAAATATGTGGATACTGAACGACGATGAAAATGTTTCATTTCTCCTTATCTTAATACATTTCTTCGTCTCTTCTGATTGGTATGACGCTTAACATCTGCTCATAACCAGTTTTCTATGTACCCCTTACCAAACAAATTGATGTGAACTACTCCGCGTTCATTATTTGTGTATCTTTTCTCTTCCGTCTTTTTTTTCTTCCTAGAAAAAAGTACTATAAACAAAGATGTTGCGTCATGTTTATCTTCTTTCTTTGCATCTATCTTTCATAAATAATTTTTAATTCTTAAATAGATTCAAGTCAAATATATTTTCCAAACCTCTACTTGAAGATTGTGAACTTTAAAAGGTTTAGCCCTAACAAACGTTCAACCGTTAAAACTAAATTCAAACACAACATAGTTAACCTAAACATAAATAATATTTTAAGTAAATTATATTTTAAAAGTGGCTTTATGAATTTATTTTTAAAATATGACATTATATAAAGTGGCACTTCTCAAAATTTCGCTTACTTCGAAGCATATAAATTTATATTTCTTCTTCGCTTATTACATTTAAAATTTTATTTTTGTTAAAAACAAAATTTACAAACACATATTTTAAAAAAAAATTAAAACTTATATTATATTTTTGTGTAGATACTTTTAGTATGTTACTTAACAAAACAATAATTGCTCTTATTCTCTTTTTTTCATTTTTGTTATATAATTGCAATTATTGTTTTAAGGATACCTTCATTGTTTTTTTCTCTCTACAATATGTAAGACTTAACAACTTCTATTTTTACTATATGAATTTAGCTCTAGATAGACTTATTTGTTGACATGTTTTTATTTTTATTTGTATTATAGTACTTGCGATATAATTTAACGTAGCTGAAAATATACAAAATGTGAAATATATTAGTATAATCAAATTTATCAAATCTATTATTATTCCGATAACTATATATACCTATCTATATTTATTAGTATAACATTGTGACTTTTCAAATTCTTTTCATAATGTTAGCATCAAATATATAATTGTTAAATAGTACTTATGTGTATTGAATTTAAATTTCTTTTAAAAAAAATATGAAGTAGAAATGATGTGGATGGTGATGTGTCTTCATGAGAAGAGAGAAAAGCTAACTTTATATATATATAGATAGATAACTTTTAAAAATTCCTAAAAATTTATCTCACATTAATTAGTTGCAATATTCAGTATTCACATCGATTTCTCTGTTATGAAACATATCCCTACGTGATTAAGAAAGCAACATACTTTAGGGCCAGAACATGTCCCAAGACTTATTGTTTCGGTTGAAACACTTAGCATAACAATAAATGCATAGATGATGTTAGTGATGGTCTTACTAGCCATAAGGCCAAATATCAGTTTACTTTACGTTGTGAAAAAGATGATGATTGATGATAATTACCAGATCCAGATACCTTGACCATGGATCCGGATCCGTCCATCCGTATAATATGATTAAAATTCCATCGTTTCATGTGAAGATTGATCCGGATGCCTACCTCGAATAGAACTAAATCTAATTAATTCGGCTATATAGGCTCAAGGCCCTAGTTTTCTATTAGTTTTGTACTGTCTCTTCTAAGTTTTACGTAGAGTATCTTTTAATAATTTTCTTAATTTTTATAACAATGACCAGATTTGTAGAAAATTACATTAAACTTGGTGCTATTTCCTTCATTTCGGAGGGACAATTCAAGACATTAGTCACATTGTACAGAGTCGTAGGCGATTCTCAAAAGTACGATAAATACATTAGAACACGCATTCTACCACTTCTTGTGTCGTCTACCAGTTGTAGAAGATAATTTCTACCAATTTGTCTATCGTCTACTCATTCGGTAAAATATGTTTTGTTAAAAGTTAGTTATAATTATTTTTTTTAATTTTGAAAATATTCCTTAAACATAGTATCTTATATTCTCCAAATATTGCGGTTTCCTTGAATATTTTTTTTTAAAGTAAAGTTTAATTTGTTAAATGTTTTTAAATTCAGGTTCTTAAATATCTTTTTCCCAATTGTTTTTAGGAGCATTATTATATTCAAAAAAATAAAATAAAAAAATTCTGTTTTTAAATTTTCATCAAATAACTTCCTTTTGTAAATTATTAATGAAAACATATTTCTTATTTTATTTAAAATATTTTACAAAATACAACTTATTTATGTATTAAACAAAAATTAAGGAGTTCTCAAACTTATTCCCACTTCAAATAAAAACTCTCTTTATAAAAATAAGAACTTTCTGGTCGGATTTTCATTACCGGCCGTCGCCATGGGCCTCTTCAACCACGACGTCGGTTCGGTTTACGTTTATATCTAGTTATTTTCTTTTCTTTTAACGGTTTAGAAGTGAATATTCCGGTCATCGAATCTTTTTCCGACTCAGTTCGGATAATAATTTCCGTGGGGTTTCTAACATTTCGGATCTCTCTTTCCGTTTATCGGTTTTCTTTTGTGTTCTCCGGCAAGTCCGGAACTATCATGTACTTCGAACTTCTTACTTAATCACAACTAGTTTTAATAGATCTCTCCACTGATATGCTTTGTCTTCTTCAATTGAGTGTCAATCTTACTCTTTATCGGCTATGGAGTCAAGTTTCGCAAGAAAAGTTTGTATAAAGATGTTGATCTAATTCGGTTGTCTTTGGGATGGATTTTGTAGAATAAGATCTAGGATCCATTTTCCGATTTAGTCAAATTTTATCCTGCCTTTAATTATCGGTGATGTTTTGATCTGTTAGAATTTGTTTGTGGTTAGAATAAAGGACATGTTTGCTGGGTTTTTGGAAGGGATTATCGGAAATCGCAAAATTCGTTGGTGGAAGCTTGTTTGGTCACGAAGACGGATATTGGTGGCCGGAGTGTCGCCGGCGGTGGCTTCTTTTTCTTCAAATCTGATATTGACACGTTAGTATCCATGTGTTAGAAGAATTAGAGGTACTTGTACTTTTTGAAAGTTTCTTTTCAATCAACATACTTTACTATAATGCTATACTTTTTACACTATTTAAAAACTTAATGGCTAAAAAGCCCTTGAAACAGACGAGAAAAAAGAAAGATGAAAAGCCTATCTAGTTAGCTTGGATTCGATCACACCGTTCATTTAAAATATACTAGTTATGAATAAATGGTTGTGATCAACTGATTTAAGGTATGAAAACAAAATATATCTTCTCAATTCTCTCTCTTCGTCGTCTCCTCCAATCTCTCTTTCTGTTTAATTTTTTTTTATATTAACGATGAAACAAAAATAAAAGATGGCTTGTGCTTTTTCATGAGTAATGTCGTCTCTTCTAGCGGTTACCAAATCTTCACCTTGTACTCTTCTTCCTATGCCGGCTCCATATGCGTTTGCTTTTACGACTTCCGCGATGGTTCACGAAGAAACGGGGGTGTTGATGAGTTCTCCTTTTAGTCCTCTTCAAATTTATTTTCTAGATCTTGTTTAATTTTTTCACTGATGCGTTTGTTTTTTATCTGAACCGGTTGTGATGCCAATTTTGTGGATACGCTAATTGCATATCAAATTCAAAATGTCTACCAATGATCATATATTGAGACATCTTTTCTCAAAGTTGAAATTCTGGGAATTTATTATTTGGATCTTGCGTGGATGATCGTGTGTGGATGGTATTTGTGTGAGTTTAATATAGTTTGAGAATCTTAATTACTCAATTTTGTGGATATGTATATGAAATTCAATTCTTAATTACTCAATTTTGTGGATATGTATATGAAATTCAATTCGTCATTTCACTTTGATATTCTCTTAATTAGTTGTATTTAATTTGAATTTTTCTCTTTCAAACAAAGTAAAATCATGAACACCTACATGTTGTCAACCAAGAAAATCTGACCATTCTTATTTGAACATTTGGTCTTTCTCGTGAAAGAAATTGGGCAATAGCGAAAGCGTTTTGGACAAAATTTTGTGGATGTGTTATTCTGTACACATAAAGATTACATTTATCCAACAAAGGAGGAAAAGGTTTGAAAGTAAAAACCATAATCATAGTTTAGTAAATGAAAAGCACAAACACTTCATGAATCTCCTCTCTATAATTATGTCTAAAAGCATTCATTTTAGTTAAAACTTATGGATTGAAAACAAACAGCAATAGTGTGTGGAACATCTGATACATGACCACAAAGCACTAACCATTTGCTTATGATAAATTACAACCATAAAATACATAAACGGATAAGATACATGACCACGAAGAAATGACCATGAAGAACTAACCTTAGTATTATCAAATTGTTCAACATCAAATGCTATTTGGAATTGTTTGAGATGTGAATCACTAGAGTGAGACCCAATTATCCAATTCCATACCATAAATCTATAAACAAGAGAATCCATCAATGGGAGAAAACATTACAACAAAACCCAGAAAAAATCTAGATGATATGGGAAGAGAATCAAATCTAAATAAGAAACCTAAATCCAATAACTGCTAGTATTATTTCTAAAGCAACCAAGCAAAGAAGGAAAAGAACATCAAACCCAAAAAAAAAGAAACGAAATCAATTTACAAAATCATAAAGAGAGGAGATCAACGGCTTGGTCGGCGGCGACACCGAAGCAATTGCTTCTTCCTTTGGCGCTTACGAGAGATATCGACTCTCAGAAGACTCCATCGCTGATTTTAAAGCCGGTGGATTAATATTTACCCCAAACGCGAGAGATATTGAGAAGAAAGAGGCAGAGTTATCGAATTGAATTGATCTTATAAGAAATCAGAGAGAATAAAGATACAATTTTAACGATGAAGACAAGAGTAAAGGGAAAAAAAAAGAAACTAGAGAAAGAGAAAAGTCGCAGAAAATAATAAGAGGAGAGAGAGAGAGGAGCCACACGTTTTGTGTTCAGTTGGGTAATGTAACGAGAATTAATGTGTTTGAATGGCACATAAGAAAATAATCAGGTAAAAAAACATCATATTAAAGTATTTATGTGTTATAACTTTGTGAAAAAATATGTTTGGAAGTAAATTTCTCTTCTTTTACACGTGCTGAAAATTTAATCTTTTGTTGTACTCATCCAAAACCCTTCGTAAGCCCGTTGGGTCTTATGATATCAATCAAAAGTTTGCCGTAAAAAAAAAAAAATTTAAGGATAATTTTTTAATAAAAAATTCAAAATCACGTTTCTTTCCTTAAATGTTTTAAAATTAGTTTTCTTAAATACTGTTTCCCCAATTATTTTTATGAGTATTACTGTAATAAAAAAAGGATGATAAAAATAATTTCTGTTTCTAAATTTTCATTAGATAACTTACTTTTAATTGTTTCAGATATTGTTAATGAAAACAGATTTTTATATTTTAATTATATTATTTTGATAAAATACAACTTAATTATGTATTAAACAAAAATTAAGGGTAGTTTTGGATTTACAATTATCTAAAAAGCTTAATGAGACAAAATCATGTACACAACAAAAACTATTTCAATGTGTCTTGATTTTACAAATTTTCCTGTATCTATATCCTCACGAGATTATCATCAATCATCATCCTTTTACATTATTCAATTTTTCTTCAAAATGAAAAACCTCTTAGATTTTGTGTTCTTGAGGAACAAAAGAAAATGGAAGATAAACAAGAAGAAAAAAATCATCTTTCTTAGTTTATCATAGAAATTCTTGACTAAAAGCTAACTGATGATAATTCATGTAATCAATCCCGTTTAACCGGACGCAACATAGAATCTGCTCCGGTAACTCCTCCGGTTTATTCCCCTGAAAATGAGATTCTAAAGTTAATAGCCACAAAGATTGCCAAAAGTTTCCTCAAAAATGTGCAACACATTACCTGAATTGTGAGTCCGACATCAAGAACACAGTGCTTGAGTCTGTCTAAAAATGCTTCGAATCCTTTACGCGATATATAACTGAATCTATGCATATCAATATCAATCTCAAAGTAATTCTCACCCTACAAGATCAAACTTTTAGGGTTGGTGAAACATTCTTGCAGGTTTTGATAGGATTTTAATTGGTTAAGAGACTTGTGACATACCGAATAAAACTCATGCTGTGGCCGAGAAAGCACGGGTTTTTCGTTATAAGCATTCATGAGTTTCTTCTCTGCACCATTCAATTGGAGATCGTCTACATTCGCTACACGGCCCAAGATCTTTAACCGTTCTCTATATGGCACATTTGCATCCATAGGAAAGCCTCTAACTTTCTCAACCTCATCATCTATTAGTCTCTGCAAAAAAATCCAAAGACAACCTTGTATTCAACACAAAAACACATAGTAAAAAGACAGAATCACGAGGTGGAAGATTCAAATTACCTGAATGCTTTCTTGAAAATGAGGTGGAAGCTCCTTCAAATAATTATCCGAAAGTTTAAAGTATAAAACAAAATTCATTCCTTCTCCATCAGTTTCACCTTGAAAGATTGCAGCTGGATACAGTGGAATCTGAAATGGAAATAGCAACACCAAAGTTAAACCAGACACAGGAAAAATGATGCAAAAGAAGGTTTTCACAACGGAATTAGTAAATATACCTGAACATTTACAACAAGGATAGCTGGGAGCTTGGTCGAGGCGGTGGTAATAACAGGGAGCTCCACGTATTGTGCTATATGGTTTATTTTACGTTGTGATAAGAATACATCGACACCAAATGGATTATATGCAGCATAGTTTGGTGCAAACTCTTTCTTCTTTTCTCTACCAAAACAAAAAACCAAATATGAGTTTTGAGACGTAATTGGGTATATGATACAACAAGCTCTCTCCGTATGTTTACCTGAAATAAGTTTTGCCACGAACACGGAAACTACTTGGCTCAATAATTGACCAGCAATCTAACATCTTCTTTTCTAGCGGACAAAACGGAACCTGAGAACCCGCAACAGGTCTCTGCAGCTGCATTTTTGTAGAAACTGAAACAGTGTAGAGACAAAAATGAGTAATTGGGTTTTGCAAGATCTTTAGATCAAATGCAATGGAAGCACAATTGCAACTTACATAAAGGACCGATAGCGTGTCCTTCTCTCCATTTGAAAGATAATTTAAGCGCAGCTTTTTTCCTTGTACTGGGAGGGCTAGAGCTTAAGGACCTTCTCTTTTCAATCGAATGAACAGTTGAATGCAGACAAGGCAAACAATTGGTCGGAAGAATCCCGCAGTTTTCCAACAATCCTTCATCTTTTCTAGAGCTATCATCAGCATTTGAAGAAATCTCGTCGATGAAAACAGGCTGCTTAGTGTCAATCAAAGCACTCTCGGATTTTGACTGTGAGATAACAAAGTCATCTAGAGTTGAGGAGGCATGAGAGTGGGAAGTTTTAGGACCATCGCTTAAAGAATTACGAGCAGAACCACCATGGTTAGAATCTCTAACAGATGACATACTCGATACTGAGATACGCTCAGCTCCGTTGACTGACATCATATCTGAAACAAGACCCGCAAAGAAAATGACATATTGTTCCTCAAAGGGAGTGAAAGAAAGAAAGTTTTCTACCTTCGACGCTGTGAAAATCCTCATCACAATCCGTTTCAAAGGCGAGGTTGGAATCAAACCATGCTTCATCAACGCTTTCTGTTCCATAAAACACATTGGATTCAGCTAAGAAATATATATCTTCTTCACAACTCATCAAAGACTAACCATTTAGAAAAAAAGATTCACTCTTTGATCCTAACCAGAATCTAATCTCAATATCTAAGCATCCAAAACCAATTAGGGAACACAACAATCGGATCGATCAAAGGCTAAAATGAAGAGAGACCTCGGAAAGTGGGATTGGAGAAGGAACGATCGTGAGACCCGTCAGATAAGCGAGAAGAAGAAACAACTCGCTTCTTCTGAATCTTTCGTCTTGTCCGAGTCTTTCTCCTCTTGCTTGACCTTTGTTTCCCTCCTACGCAGCTCTTAGGCGTTGACACGCAACCTCCCATCTCTCTCTTTCTCCTCTGATTACCAATTCAGCATATAACTTTTAGAGAGAGAAAAGCTGGTACCTTTCTCTCTCTCTCTCTCTGATCAAAATCAGGTAGAATCTGGCAGACACGATCCACTAATTAGAAAACCCAGAAAAGATTAGAGAGAAATGTGGTTCCTTTTTACACCAAGAGAGAGAATGAGACATAGATAACTAGACAAACAATTTGGTGGGGAAGACGAAGCAGAAGAGGAGTCTCTTTCTTTACTTTCCAAACAATAATGAGTAAATAGGAAATATGGTAAATAAAGATTTTACCATATTTCCTAGGGAACGTAGTAATTCTCCCTCAATAATTTCATATCCTCTCAGATAGACCTCGAAATTTGTTTTCGTATTATTTTCCCCCAAAATCAAATTTAAACGTTTAATTCACCTTAAAATAGAAGTTAAACGCTTATTTCACCCCAAAATGAAAATTAAATTCATATTTCCACCCAAATTTATTTAATCTCGGTTTACTATATACCAAGTCTTTTATTAACCAAACTAACCGAAAACAAAACCATTAATTAACCAAAAACGACCCGATTACGAATTAATAAACCAAAAATTGACCCGATTTAAAAACCAAACGTGATTTTGGCCCCAAATTAAAACCCATTTTGTTTATACTGTCCAGAATAAAAAAATTCCAAAATCACCAAATTTAAAATCGTGATGTTATGGTTTCTTGTTTTTTTTTGTATCATTGATGAAGCTACTTCCTCCTTAAGAGAATCTAAAAAACTGGGTTTTGTTTCCAAGATCGAGTTTGTTTGAAATTACGTTAGAAAAATTCTGGGTTTTTCCAAATTTTCAATCTTCTTCAACAATGGTACTTTCATGTGCAGGTGTTAAAGAAACATCTTTCATGGAAGGTCACATCTTTTAAAAAAAAATCAAATTTTCTTAGATAAATTATCTTTTTCTTGTCTTTGTATATGTGAAAGATTTTAAGTAGTGGCTTTTGTTATAAAACATAAAACAAAGAGAAAGCCTTTACGAAGAAAATGGGTTGTTTCGATCCCAACTCTCCGGTAGATCTACGACCGAACCACAACCGTCATAAATCCTTGTCGCCGGAAGTACAAGCAACAATAGCTGTAATGTTGAATTGGAAGAGCTCTCTGAGTTTCATCTCTCTCCACAAGATTGTCCTCAAGCTTCTTCAACACCTCTCCAACAATTTCACATTCCTCCTCCTTGTGATCATCAATTCCAAAACAACCATTTTGATTCACCATATGGCTAATGAACAACACTCTAATTGGGATAATAATGGTTATCAAGGTTTTGTGAATTTTGGGACCAAACTCTGCTGCAGCCTCGACATCAAAGGAACGGTGGTTTTTGTTTGCTTGGTGTTGATAATTAGGGTTCTTAGAATTTAGGGATTTTAGAATTTGGGGATTTTTTAATTTTAATTTTGGATGGATGAATGAAGTGGGTCTGAATCGGGTTTTAATACCAATCGGGTTTTGATTTTGGTATATTAATCGATTTACTTGGTTTACTATTGGATTGTGTTATGAACCGACCAAACCCAGAATTAGGGGGAATTAAGCGTTTAAATTTGATTTTGGGGGAAAATAATACGAGAAAAAATTTCGAAGTCTATCTGGAAAGATATGAAATTATTGAGGGGAAATTACTACGTTTTTCCGGATTAGGAAGTCAATGAAATTTGGGGAAATTTATCAAATCACAAGTTGTTCATATTTATCGCATCCGGTGAGTTAACGGCATCTTCAAAAAAGCAATTTTTTGTCACTTTTTTGAAGCAACACATTGGATTTTTTTTATTAACGTTTTGTACTAATCTGTAATTAGTAAATTATAAATGCGTGTTTTTGGGATTTTTTTCTTTATAATGGAACGCTTTTTCTTACTTTAATACTGTTACACTTCATCTGATGAACAATGAGAATATATGCAAAAGTATTTTTTTAATTTGGGTTAACTATTCTTGATTCCCTCAACTACTAAAATAGCTCAAACTCGAGGCTCTCTTTAAATCATTAACAATATTTATGGATCATATCAAGCTACCATATTAGAAAGAAGAAGAAAAGCTTTATAAGATTGATTATTTACAATAACATATCACACGAGAAAGAGCAAGCACACACACATGTGACTACTGAATCCCTCTTTACTTACAAATTTAGGATCCTCTTCTTTGAAAGATTTTGGCACACTTAAAGAAAACTTTGGTTAAAAACACATTGAGAGCTTCCCAACTTGTAATACTAAGTTAAAAATGTATGCCGGATTGTGATTTGTTGTAATTTTCAATACTCTAATGACATAATCAAATCTCTGATAAAATGATACTTCACTATTACATGTTCGTTTTCTCATGGAAGATACTGCATTCTTAGATATTAAATCACTTATGCATGCTAAAATCGAAACTCTGCCAATGCCATCTATGCTGGAAAAATTACCCAATAATCTTTTTGTGAATAAGGTGGTAATTAGCTTGACAACTACTCCCTTGTTTCCTTTTGTTTAATGTTTTAGAAAAAAATCTTGTTTTAAAAAAATTGATGTTCTCTATTTCCAATGCATAATTGGCTTCACTTTTTTTCTTTTGCCCTTATCTTTTTTTTTTAGTTAAAAACAATTATGTTAAAAATGTCATTATCAAAAATTTCTTAATATGTGTAATTTTTCTAAAACATCAATCAATTAGATACGGAGGGAGTATTAAAATGGATTTAGTGCAATAGTAGTTTAAAAGTGAACACTCTTATGTAGTGTCTTCTTAAGTTGATTTTACAAAAGACATCAAGCACTTGTATTGGTAACTTAGGCGCTAATTTCTTCTAGATTATTCTCTAAACATTATCTACGTATGTTCTAGAATATTCTGTAATTATCTCTAAACCCTATCCTATAGCAACTTATTATCATGATAATTTTAGAGATTTCTTCTTTATCTTTATACATAATTTTCACCATAATTTTATAATCTACATACTTCACTTCTTAATATTATAATTTGGCTAATGGATAGAATATCCAACAATATCCTCTACTTTTGTAGTTGATAGTGCCACAACCTTATGTACACTAGATCTCCATCTGATAGTGTTGCTTTCAATCGTTTACTTTAACTCTTTTTTTATTTTATATTAGTATTTGATCCGTACTACGTACGGGGTAAGAATCACTTGAATGTTTTTTAACTAAAAAACTGTTAAAAATTAAAAATAGTAGTTACGGATGAGAAAATTTAGGTTTCTTTCTAGATTTTTTTTTTTTTTAAAAACCGTTGTGTTAACTTTTTTCTATTTTTAATTTATAATTTTGAATAATTTTCCACTTGTCATTTTCTCATTGCACAAGTGACTTAAGATTAGTAGTAAAGGATTTTTGAAACATTTCATTTAGCTAATTTTTTTTGTGTTTTTGGGTTTTATAATCACCATTAATTGGTGGACCTAATCTTACATTTCCATGATGGGTTTGACTAAGCCCAAATCTTTTATAGCTAATAGGTAGGCCAACAACAACTCTTAAACAAAACAAAAATACTAAACGTAGGAGCCACCTTTAAAGAAGATTTTTGCCAGTCGCACTGAGCTCGGGCGGCTGCTGTAGCCACCGGCTAAGACAGTGAACAAGTAAGAGGCATAACTCCTGGCCTCGGTTGACGGCCTAAGCCAAATGACCATGATTCATACGAGCCAATCCAAACCTGAGCATTTCATGCCGAAGAATACAATAATCGAAGAAGCGGGCAAACAAACCATAGCCATCTGACCCATCCAACCTAAACATGAGTGATACACACTAACCAACACCAAGCGCAATTGAAGAAGAGAAGCAACAAGACACCACAATGTCCACACTAGCCTGGAGCCAAGCCGAAACAGATATGAGCCAAGTCAGCAGCCTTGAACCGCAATCCAAAGAAGAGAATGAAAACGAAGGACCAAAACAGTTGAGAAGAAAGCTTTACCTTTGGCTCATGGACGAGAACAACGGACGAGGTAGAACAGGCTTCCAAGAGACTGAAACACATCTCTCGGAGAAGAGAGACATCCGAAGCAATTGTGACCACAGGGCCACACACCGCCACACCACACATAAGCTTCTAGATCCACAATCTCTCTACATAAGAGAATCATAACGCGCCGAGATCTCGTTGCCCAAAAAAGCCACCGTAAGAGCAACAAGCTGGAGGAACTTTTCATATCCGTCTTTAAAGATCCGGTATAGAACCCGACGAAGCATCTACGAACCGAGCTCAGAGAAACGAAGCCTCCATGCATCTTCACAGGAGAGAAATACAGGCTGCTAGAAAAAACATCAGAGAAAGGCTTCACCGCAGATGAAGATCCCTAGGCCGCAAAAGAGATGAAAGCGATGTGTCTTTCGCAGCGCCGGCCAAGGCAATCACCGAAGAGACAAACAGTGAAGAAGAGATGAGAGGGCTAGGTTAATTGTGTTTTTAGAGAGAAGGGAGAAAGAGTTTCTCTCTACCTACTCCTTTTATAAAGTAAACTAGGTGACTTACCCGTGTGCGGATATAGGCACTTTTTTAATATGTTAATTGTAGTATTGATGGTATTATAAATTATGAAAATTTTAAGATTTTATAACATGTAAAAGAAGAAAAAAATTATATAGCTAACTCAATGATATGTTGAAATGAAAGAAGACATATAACATAAGTGTGGTAAATAAAACTCAAATAAAACAAAAGTCAAATTCGTAAAACCGATGAAAGTTGAGAACAAAAAAAAAACTAATGAAAATGTTGAAGCATTTTATTTTAGACAATATTTATAGTTTTTTCTGAATTTTTTCTTAGTTGTCGGTTATTAGGATTTTCAATCAAAACCTAGATTTTACCTTTGATATTGCAACATATAATTGTCTATAAGAGAACACATACCTAGGTAGAAACACACCACCATTTTGTAGTGTATATCCTTGACTTTTATTTATGGTAATTCCAAAAGCCAAAGCCATGTACAAACTTTATGGAAATGAAACTTAGTTTCCAATGGGATGACAAACATCCTACGAATTAACTAAAACTTTGTCGCTTGGTTTATCATTTCTAATTATGATTCAACCCTCAATCACAAACCGTGTCAGCTGAATAACAATAAGTCTAGTCCATTACATAACTTTTTTTTAGGATCAATGTTACGAAGATACATGATAGGAACACAAACATTTTCATGTTAAGGCATTCCAAATACTTTGATATTGTTCAAAACTCTGTTGGATACACCAGGTTACCATTTTGAGTAAGTATATGATGGAAGAATCCTATCCGAGCTTAAATATACTTTATCTTCACTTGCATTGATTGCATAAAAGTACTTGAGTACAATTCATTTCAAATTATAATGGATATTTTTGAGTTGTGTTATAGTTAACAAAATTATAAAATTGGTTAAAAGGTAATTTTGGAAGCATTTAATCATTGATCTGATCACTATGTTTGTAGAAATCAATATTAGTTTGAATTTTCAAATGACCTTTCGTAGATTTCTTTTACTATAGTTTCAATTGGATCTTTGCACTCAGTGATCAACAAATTTTTTGGGATGTCAAAAAATGTTTCTCTGCCATTTTGCATGTTGATCCTTTCATCACTAATAGATGATTTTGTGTGGATATTGTTTTAAAAATAATTTTTCATGGGAAACCTAATGATTTTATATGAAACTCGTTTGTTATTTGAAATTAAAAAAAAAAAAAATTCGGAGCCAAATCCCGTAATCCTCCAGGGCCGAAACATTATAATTTTATATAACGGTTATTACTGATTGATTGATATTGGGGGGGGGGGTATTGAATTTTTCAATGCTTTTGTCAACTCTTGAGCACTTGGCACTGATCCCATTTCCCCTGAAAGTATGAAGTTTTGAAAATTGAGGATTAAAAAATGGTATGCTCTAAAACTATGCTCTATATTATATGTTACTTCAACTCTGAACAAACTATCAAACTCGAGTTGTGTATTGGTGAGTTCACCCCGAAATGAATTCACCTTAATTCTTTTTTAAAGGGATTATCAAAAATATACATTGATACTATTTCAAATTAACAATTAACAATTTACATAAATAATATTTGACCCAACAAATACATAAATGGTAAGGGATTCTCTCTCCTAATTCTCTCTATTTTCAATTTCCTCCTCTTTCTCTCTTTCAAGAAAGAAAGCAAACTTCCCATTACGTTCGATCTAACCTCATTCAAATACTTAGCCATATTGTACTCTTGTATTGGTATCATCATGGTTGGTCAAGCTTATCTCTCCACTAAGATCCTACATATAGCCTTTAGAGTTTTACAGGAAGAGGCAAAATCTATAGGTTCGCCCTAAAGGCTCTCTCCCAGGCACGCCGACCGAGGTAGCCGCCGACGACTCGTCTCCACCAGATCGAAGCTCCTCCTCCGTAGTTCTATCGTCTTCCTTTCTCACGCCTCATGGAACCACCTTCTGCTGGTCCAATTCCATCTCCAGAGCCTCCAGATCTGGGCCTCGACGCAGCTCAGTCTTTTGACTCTCCACACCCTCCAATTCCTCATGAACCTCCGCCTATTGCTTCTCATGTCTCGCGTCTCAGAGTTGGATTCCCTCGAATAGTCCCAAACCTAGATCTACAATTGATGTTAGTAGATTGCAGCTCGCCTCTCGAGTTTTGTGGAACCTCTTTGTGGTGTGTTTCTATGAATAAGGTACTCTCTTGCTCATCCTTTGCTACTCCTACTTGGGAAAGTTGGTGGATGGTTATTGAATGGGAAGCTCAAGGCTTGTTAGTCTCAGCCTTCTATCGATTAGGCTTGATTGTATCAGGTCCTTTTACCTTTATTGTGCTATTTGTTGGCACTCTTATCGCTAGTGTGCGTTATATTACTGCAGTTTGCAGATCCAAATCCGCTTATTATGCCCTTGATTCTCCTATCAATGATGAACTAATCTTGGTGTGGGTTTCTCATGGATCCCCTTGTTTGATCTTACCTCGTATTGAGGGCTCTATTATTGTATTCCTAGTTTCTACATCTATCGCCTTTATGCGACCATGTACTGCAGTATGCAAGTTATGTTCTCTTATATTTGGTGCTATGAAGTTCTTCTCGCTTTCTTGGTGGCAAATTAAACTGAAGGAGCTTGTTAATGCCATTTTTCCTGCGACTATGGTTTCTTTAGGCATTTTTGCCTTGAATCCTCTGGCATGGAGTATGTTTTTCTCCTAATGTTTCTATTCTTTGTGAGTGGTTTCATTGCAGGCTGTTCGAAGTCGAAGATTACAAATACTTCAGACCTCGTCCTACTCAAAGGCTCGGTAAGCCAGTGTAAATCTGTGCTTGTAGCCAAAAGTATACTAATTTGCTTGTACTGTATAACCTAACCATTTTTCAATTGTCTAACAGGGAGGCAAACATATATACTCACAATCATATATGCTCTTGTTAAAAAAACAGAAAGATTCAAAAAGGAGAACAGAGAGATACTCTGTCAACGAAAGTTCTTATTAACCTTTAGTATTAGAATGTATATACTGGTTTAGTTAGTTGGTTTACATTAAACCAGTATGTTACGGATAGGTTTATTGTATATATACTTTGTACACACCATTAAGTGTAATTAACAGAAACATTGATAATTTCCCAATCCTCTCGAGACCTCATCTTCGTCTTCTTCACTTGGCTAGAGAGATTTCGTTTCTGTTCACTCAATACTTCTAATATTTAGGGTGTTAATTTTTTTTTTGGAAATTTTCTATAAGAACAAATTGTTACATTATAAATACACTCTAGAAGGAAAAGAAAGAAAAACAAAATCAATAATAATCAATGAGAATCCATAAAAGATATTTGTGAAATTTGTGAGATTCCACTAGAATTGCAAAATCTCTCAACTTTACAAATCTACACAAATTCATTCCCCAATAACACCCCCTTAGTTGAACTAGCATGCCGTTAAAATGGCCTCTACAATATATTTTGCTGCCATTCTTTCATATTTTGTATTGTACCTTTATTCTCAAATGTTGGTAGTATAAAAACCCGTAAAACAAAAGAACCAAATTTTAAGAATTAGCGTTATTATCTTTGGTCAAATAAGAAGTCCAGATCAAATATAAATATGAAATAAAAACTATGTAAATGATCCTTGGATCTCCTTGTAAGTTGTCAACGTTCTCTAAAGCATGGTGAAAGCTCTTTGCCATTTTCTTGCATGTATTATTTTTTAAGGTATTATAAACAATCATTGCCTACTTCAATATTATACGCATATGTATATAGCAATCTTTAATACATAAAGTAATTCAATGCAGACTTTAAAACTTTGTGAATTAATCTCATTATCTACCACATAAAGGATTGCTTGAAAATTTTGATACTTGTTGACGTCTTTCTAAAATTCACATACGGTTTCTTTCTTCTTTATATAGTTAATAAAATTTATAAGAACTTACTTAGACTCGTCTCATTCTCCGTCTATATTTACAATAATAAGAGTCAAACGTATACTTGTACATCTATGCAAAAATGGTGTTTCAATAAAGGAGAAGTGGACGTGCCGGAGTGGTTATCGGGCATGACTAGAAATCATGTGGGCTTTGCCCGCGCAGGTTCGAATCCTGTCGTTCACGTTTTTGTTGTATCATTTTCGAAAACTAAAGTACTTTGAATAGAATTTCTATTAAGTTGGTGTTTGGTGCAATTTGTTTTAAAATGCATTGGCTCAAAACTAAACAACAACAACTAAAACCATACGAGTGATAAACTAACATTTCAAATAGTAATCTTGGTCTACATAACTAAAGAAATCATGAAATGTGTTGTGTTTTAGTCATCTAAATGTGTGAAGAGTTTTACTAAAAACCCGACCTTAGCTCAGTTGGTAGAGCGGAGGACTGTAGTTGAAGCAGAAAAATCCTTAGGTCACTGGTTCGAATCCGGTAGGTCGGAACTTTTTTGCTCTTCTCTTTTTTATTTTCATTACAAAATGGATTGGCATCATGCATATAAAACTTACATCTCAAACACTATACGCTTAAAACTATATATGCGAGTAGGTAGAAACCACATAGGTTTTGATAGAAATTAGGCAACACGTTTTGGAAATAAGATCTATAATGTAGTACGTATACGAGAAACGTTTTTTATAACTTGATAGATCAAAGTCTCATATTTCTAACATTTTTCATCTTGATTATAAATATTAATGGAATTTGGCTTAAACTCGTCATATTCTTTTCTAAAGTCAAAATTTTTATTTTATCTTAATGTAAATGCATATCTTCGTTTTACTGAAACTCTGAAAACGAAAATCTATATATTTATAGAAATGTTTTACAACAATCAAATGAAAACTTGAGGGTTATTCGCTCGTTTCCAATCCCGCCAATTGCATTTTCATCTTTCTATTTGTAAATTAACAAAGTGTTCTCAAGAGATTTAGAAACAAGTATTATCGTATCATTCTGTGTGTGTTCGTTGTAGGTTGGTGAATCTTACGCAGCGTATTATTTTTGTAAAGCTTTTTACTGAAATCAATGAGTCGTACTTTGACAAATAAATAAAAAAAATAAGTAAGGAGTCTTTAAGGTGTATACGCATGCATGAGGTATAGTTCATATCCGACCTTAGCTCAGTTGGTAGAGCGGAGGACTGTAGTCGAAGCAGAATATCCTTAGGTCACTGGTTCGAATCCGGTAGTACGGAATTTTATCCCTTCGTAATATTTTGTACTACTTTGACATTAGTCGTAGAAAAAACTTAGGGGGTTTTGTTGGGGAATGGATTTGTATAGATTTGTAAAATTATGATACTCGACCATTATTGGGAAAGAGATTCTTAAACTCTATGTAAAATCTATTGTTATTGTTTGATGATTTTCTAACTCCATATGAAATCCATTGTTATTGAAAAAGTTTGGTTTTTAATAATTCTTTAATTCTAAAAAAATCTTATGTTATTAGAACATGGATTCTACAATTTTTTACTCATAGAACCTAACTTTCAAAATATCATGTATATTCATGAGATTCTTCAAATCCATATATCTTTTAAAAAACACACACACAAACACAAAACGTGAATTATTTCTTCTCGTCATACATATGCTTTCATTTTCTATTCTCTGGATCTTTATAGATTTGCTTTGTAGTCTTGTGCATTCATGAAAGCAGTCTCTATATATGTATGTATATGGACAAAATTTATATCATTCGTAAGAGTTGGTATGTTTCATTGACAATTTGACATGGTCTTTTCCCTCCATCTATATAGGTATACTAATTTGCTTGTACTGTATAACCTAACCATTTTTCAATTGTCTAACAGGGAGGCAAACATATATACTCACAATCATATATGCTCTTGTTAAAAAAAACAGAAAGATTCAAAAAGGAGAACAGAGAGATACTCTGTCAACGAAAGTTCTTATTAACCTTTAGTATTAGAATGTATATACTGGTTTAATTAGATGGTTTACATTAAACCAGTATGTTCCGGATAGGTTTATTGTATATATACTTTGTACACACCATTAAGTGTAACTAACAGAAACATTGATAATTTCCCAATCCTCTCGAGACCTCATCTTCGTCTTCTTCACTTGGCTAGAGAGATTTCGTTTCTGTTCACTCAATACTTCTAATATTTAGGGTGTTAATTTTTTTCTTGGAAATTTTCTATAAGAACATATTGTTACATTATCAATACACTCTAGAAGGAAACGAAACAAAAACAAAATCAATAATAATAATTGAGAATCCATAAAAGATATTTGTGAAATTTGTGAGATTCCACTAGAATTACAAAATCTCTCAACTTTACAAATCTACACAAATTCATTCCCCAATAACACCCCCTCAGTTGAACTAGCATGCCGTTAAAATGGCCTCTACAATATATTTTGCTGCCATTCTTTCATATTTCGGATTGTACCTTTATTCTCAAATGTTGGTAGTATAAAACCCGTAAAACAAAAGAACCAAATTTTAAGAATTAGCATTATTATCTTTGGTCAAATAAGAAGTCCAGATCAAATATAAATATGAAATAAAAACTATGTAAATGATCCTTGGATCTCCTTGTAAGTTGTCAACGTTCTCTAAAGCATGGTGAAAGCTCTTTGCCATTTTCTTGCATGTATTATTTTTTAAGGTATTATAAACAATCATTGCCTACTTCAATATTATACGCATATGTATATAGCAATCCTTAATACATAAAGTAATTCAATGCAGACTTGAATACCTTGTGAATTAATCTCATTATCTACCACATAAAAGATTGCTTGAAAATTTTGATACTTGTTGACGTCTTTCTAAAATTCACATATGGTTTCTTTCTTCTTTATATAGTTAAATTTTTTTATAAGAACTTACTTAGACTCGTCTCATTCTCCGTCTATATTTACAATAATAAGAGTAAAAATTATACTTGTACATCTATGCAAAAATAAGGTTTCAATAAAGGAGAAGTGGACGTGCCGGAGTTGTTATCGGGCATGACTAGAAATCATGTGGGCTTTGCCCGCGCAGGTTCGAATCCTGCCGTTCACGTTTTTGTTGTATCATTTTCGAAAACTAAAGTACTTTGAATAGAATTTCTATTAAGATGGTGTTTGGTGCAATTTGTTTTAAAATGCATTGGCTCAAAACTAAACAACAACAACTAAAACCATACGAGTGATAAACTAACATTTCAAATAGTAATCTTGGTCTACATAACTAAAGAACTCATGAAATGTGTTGTGTTTTAGTCATCTAAATATGTGAAGAGTTTTACTAAAAACCCGACCTTAGCTCAGTTGGTAGAGCGGAGGACTGTAGTTGAAGCAGAAAAATCCTTAGGTCACTGGTTCGAATCCAGTAGGTCGGAACTTTTTTTCTCTTCTCTTTTTTATTTTCATTACAAAATGGATTGGCATCATGCATATAAAACTTACATCTCAAACACTATACGCTTAATACTATATATGCAACTAGGTAGAAACCACATAGGTTTTGATAGAAATTAGGCAACACGTTTTGGAAATAAGATCTATAATGTAGTACGTATACGAGAAACGTTTTTTATAACTTGATGGATCAAAGTCTCATATTTCTAACATTTTTCATCTTGATTATAAATATTAATGGAATTTGGCTTAAACTCGTCATATTCTTTTCCAAAGTCAAAATTTTTATTTAATCTTAATAAAAATGCATATGTTCGTTTTACTGAAACTCTAAAAACGAAAATCTATATATTTATAGAAAGGTTTTACAACAATCAAATGAAAACTTGAGGGTTATTCGCTCGTTTCCAATCCCGCCAATTGCATTTTCATCTTTCTATTTGTAAATTAACAAATTGTTCTCAAGAGATTTAGAAACAAGTATTATCGTATCATTCTGTGTGTGTTCGTTGTAGGTTCGTGAATCTTACGCAGCGTATTATTTTTGTAAAGCTTTTTACTGAAATCAATGAGTCGTACTTTGATAAAAAAATAAAAAAAATAAGTAAGGAGTCTTTAACGTGTATACGCATGCATGAGGTATAGTTCATATCCGACCTTAGCTCAGTTGGTAGAGCGGAGGACTGTAGTCGAAGCAGAATATCCTTAGGTCACTGGTTCGAATCCGGTAGGTCGGAATTTTATCCCTTCGTAATATTTTGTACTACTTTGACATTAGACGTAGAAAAAACTTAGGGGGTTTTATTGGGGAATGGATTTGTATAGATATGTAAAATTCTGAAACTCAACCATTATTGGGAAAGAGATTTTTAAACTCTATGTAAAATCTATTGTTATTGGTTTGATGATTTTCTAACTCCATATGAAATCCATTGTTATTGAAAAAGTTTGGTTTTTAATGATTCTTTAATTCTAGTAAAATCTTATGTTATTGGAACATGGATTCTACAATTTTTTACTCATAGAACCCAACTTTCAAAATATCATGTATATTCATGAGATTCATCAAATCCATATATCTTTTACAAAACACACACACACAAACACAAAACGTGAATTATTTCTTCTCGCCATACATATGCTTTCATTTTCTATTCTCTGGATCTTTATAGATTTGCTTTGTAGTCTTGTGCATTCATGAAAGCAGTCTCTATATATGTATGTATATGGACAAAATTTATTTCATTCGTAAGAGTTGGTATGTTTCATTGACAATTTGACATGGTCTTTTCCCTCCATCTATATAGGTATACTAATTTGCTTGTACTGTATAACCTAACCATTTTTCAATTGTCAAACAGGGAGGCAAACATATATACTCACAATCATATATGCTCTTGTTAAAAAAACAGAAAGATTCAAAAAGGAAAACAGAGAGATACTCTGTCAACGAAAGTTCTTATTAACCTTTAGTATTAGAATGTATATACTGGTTTAGTTAGTTGGTTTACATTAAACCAGTATGTTACGGATAGGTTTATTGTATATATACTTTCTACACACCATTAAGTGTAATTAACAGAAACATTGATAATTTCCCAATCCTCTCGCGACCTCATCTTCGTCTTCTTCACTTGGCTAGAGAGATTTCGTTTCTGTTCACTCAATACTTCTAATATTTAGGGTGTTAATTTTTTTTTTGGAAATTTTCTATAAGAACAAATTGTTACATTATAAATACACTCTAGAAGGAAAAGACAGAAAAACAAAATCAATAATAATCAATGAGAATCCATAAAAGATATTTGTGAAATTTGTGAGATTCCACTAGAATTGCAAAATCTCTCAACTTTACAAATCTACACAAATTCATTCCCCAATAACACCCCCTTAGTTGAACTAGCATGCCGTTGAAATGGCCTCTACAATATATTTTGCTGCCATTCTTTCATATTTTGTATTGTACCTTTATTCTCAAATGTTGGTAGTATAAAAACCCGTAAAACAAAAGAACCAAATTTTAAGAATTAGCGTTATTATCTTTGGTCAAATAAGAAGTCCAGATCAAATATAAATATGAAATAAAAACTATGTAAATGATCCTTGGATCTCCTTGTAAGTTGTCAACGTTCTCTAAAGCATGGTGAAAGCTCTTTGCCATTTTCTTGCATGTATTATTTTTTATGGTATTATAAACAATCATTGCCTACTTCAATATTATACGCATATGTATATAGCAATCTTTAATACATAAAGTAATTCAATGCAGACTTTAAAACTTTGTGAATTAATCTCATTATCTACCACATAAAGGATTGCTTGAAAATTTTGATACTTGTTGACGTCTTTCTAAAATTCACATATGGTTTCTTTCTTCTTTATATAGTTAATAAAATTTATAAGAACTTACTTAGACTCGTCTCATTCTCCATCTATATTTACAATAATAAGAGTCAAAAGTATACTTGTACATCTATGCAAAAATGGTGTTTCAATAAAGGAGAAGTGGACGTGCCGGAGTGGTTATCGGGCATGACTAGAAATCATGTGGGCTTTGCCCGCGCAGGTTTGAATCCTGCCGTTCACGTTTTTGTTGTATCATTTTCGAAAACTAAAGTACTTTGAATAGAATTTCTATTAAGTTGGTGTTTGGTGCAATTTGTTTTAAAATGCATTGGCTCAAAACTAAACAACAACAACTAAAACCATACGAGTGATAAACTAACATTTCAAATAGTAATCTTGGTCTACATAACTAAAGAACTCATGAAATGTGTTGTGTTTTAGTCATCTAAATGTGTGAAGAGTTTTACTAAAAACCCGACCTTAGCTCAGTTGGTAGAGCGGAGGACTGTAGTTGAAGCAGAAAAATCCTTAGGTCACTGGTTCGAATCCGGTAGGTCGGAACTTTTTTGCTCTTCTCTTTTTTATTTTCATTACAAAATGGATTGACATCATGCATATAAAACTTACATCTCAAACACTATACGCTTAAAACTATATATGCGACTAGGTAGAAACCACATAGGTTTTGATAGAAATTAGGCAACACGTTTTGGAAATAAGATCTATAATGTAGTACGTATACGAGAAACGTTTTTTATAACTTGATGGGTCAAAGTCTCATATTTCTAACATTTTTCATCTTGATTATATATATTAATGGAATTTGGCTTAAACTCGTCATATTCTTTTCTAAAGTCAAAATTTTTATTTTATCTTAATGTAAATGCATATCTTCGGTTTACTGAAACTCCGAAAACGAAAATCTATATATTTATAGAAATGTTTTACAACAATCAAATGAAAACTTGAGGGTTATTCGCTCGTTTCCAATCCCGCCAATTGCATTTTCATCTTTCTATTTGTAAATTAACAAAGTGTTCTCAAGAGATTTAGAAACAAGTATTATCGTATCATTCTGTGTGTGTTCGTTGTAGGTTCGTGAATCTTACGCAGCGTATTATTTTTGTAAAGCTTTTTACTGAAATCAATGAGTCGTACTTTGATAAAAAAATAAAAAAAATAAGTAAGGAGTCTTTAACGTGTATACGCATGCATGAGGTATAGTTCATATCCGACCTTAGCTCAGTTGGTAGAGCGGAGGACTGTAGTCGAAGCAGAATATCCTTAGGTCACTGGTTCGAATCCGGTAGGTCGGAATTTTATCCCTTCGTAATATTTTGTACTACTTTGACATTAGACGTAGAAAAAACTTAGTTGAACTAGCATGCCGTTAAAATGGCCTCTACAATATATTTTGCTGCCATTCTTTCATATTTTGTATTGTACCTTTATTCTCAAATGTTGGTAGTATAAAAACCCGTAAAACAAAAGAACCAAATTTTAAGAATTAGCGTTATTATCTTTGGTCAAATAAGAAGTCCAGATCAAATATAAATATGAAATAAAAACTATGTAAATGATCCTTGGATCTCCTTGTAAGTTGTCAACGTTCTCTAAAGCATGGTGAAAGCTCTTTGCCATTTTCTTGCATGTATTATTTTTTATGGTATTATAAACAATCATTGCCTACTTCAATATTATACGCATATGTATATAGCAATCTTTAATACATAAAGTAATTCAATGCAGACTTTAAAACTTTGTGAATTAATCTCATTATCTACCACATAAAGGATTGCTTGAAAATTTTGATACTTGTTGACGTCTTTCTAAAATTCACATATGGTTTCTTTCTTCTTTATATAGCTAATAAAATTTATAAGAACTTACTTAGACTCGTCTCATTCTCCATCTATATTTACAATAATAAGAGTCAAAAGTATACTTGTACATCTATGCAAAAATGGTGTTTCAATAATGGAGAAGTGGACGTGCCGGAGTGGTTATCGGGCATGACCAGAAATCATGTGGGCTTTGCCCGCGCAGGTTTGAATCCTGCCGTTCACGTTTTTGTTGTATCATTTTCGAAAACTAAAACACTTTTCATAGAATTTCTATTAGGATGGTGATTGGTGCAATTTGTTTTAAAATGCATTGGTTCAAAACTAAACAACAACAACTAAAACCATACGAGTGATAAACTAACATTTCAAATAGTAATCTTGGTCTACATAACTAAAGAACTCATGAAATGTGTTGTGTTTTAGTCATCTAAATGTGTGAAGAGTTTTACTAAAAACCCGACCTTAGCTCAGTTGGTAGAGCGGAGGACTGTAGTTGAAGCAGAAAAATCCTTAGGTCACTGGTTCGAATCCGGTAGGTCGGAACTTTTTTGCTCTTCTCTTTTTTACTTTCATTACAAAATGGATTGACATCATGCATATAAAACTTACATCTCAAACACTATACGCTTAAAACTATATATGCGACTAGGTAGAAACCACATAGGTTTTGATAGAAATTAGGCAACACGTTTTGGAAATAAGATCTATAATGTAGTACGTATACGAGAAACGTTTTTTATAACTTGATGGGTCAAAGTCTCATATTTCTAACATTTTTCATCTTGATTATATATATTAATGGAATTTGGCTTAAACTCGTCATATTCTTTTCTAAAGTCAAAATTTTTATTTTATCTTAATGTAAATGCATATCTTCGGTTTACTGAAACTCCGAAAACGAAAATCTATATATTTATAGAAATGTTTTACAACAATCAAATGAAAACTTGAGGGTTATTCGCTCGTTTCCAATCCCGCCAATTGCATTTTCATCTTTCTATTTGTAAATTAACAAAGTGTTCTCAAGAGATTTAGAAACAAGTATTATCGTATCATTCTGTGTGTGTTCGTTGTAGGTTCGTGAATCTTACGCAGCGTATTATTTTTGTAAAGCTTTTTACTGAAATCAATGAGTCGTACTTTGATAAAAAAATAAAAAAAATAAGTAAGGAGTCTTTAACGTGTATACGCATGCATGAGGTATAGTTCATATCCGACCTTAGCTCAGTTGGTAGAGCGGAGGACTGTAGTCGAAGCAGAATATCCTTAGGTCACTGGTTCGAATCCGGTAGGTCGGAATTTTATCCCTTCGTAATATTTTGTACTACTTTGACATTAGACGTAGAAAAAACTTAGTTGAACTAGCATGCCGTTAAAATGGCCTCTACAATATATTTTGCTGCCATTCTTTCATATTTTGTATTGTACCTTTATTCTCAAATGTTGGTAGTATAAAAACCCGTAAAACAAAAGAACCAAATTTTAAGAATTAGCGTTATTATCTTTGGTCAAATAAGAAGTCCAGATCAAATATAAATATGAAATAAAAACTATGTAAATGATCCTTGGATCTCCTTGTAAGTTGTCAACGTTCTCTAAAGCATGGTGAAAGCTCTTTGCCATTTTCTTGCATGTATTATTTTTTATGGTATTATAAACAATCATTGCCTACTTCAATATTATACGCATATGTATATAGCAATCTTTAATACATAAAGTAATTCAATGCAGACTTTAAAACTTTGTGAATTAATCTCATTATCTACCACATAAAGGATTGCTTGAAAATTTTGATACTTGTTGACGTCTTTCTAAAATTCACATATGGTTTCTTTCTTCTTTATATAGCTAATAAAATTTATAAGAACTTACTTAGACTCGTCTCATTCTCCATCTATATTTACAATAATAAGAGTCAAAAGTATACTTGTACATCTATGCAAAAATGGTGTTTCAATAATGGAGAAGTGGACGTGCCGGAGTGGTTATCGGGCATGACCATAAATCATGTGGGCTTTGCCCGCGCAGGTTTGAATCCTGCCGTTCACGTTTTTGTTGTATCATTTTCGAAAACTAAAACACTTTTCATAGAATTTCTATTAGGATGGTGATTGGTGCAATTTGTTTTAAAATGCATTGGTTCAAAACTAAACAACAACAACTAAAACCATACGAGTGATAAACTAACATTTCAAATAGTAATCTTGGTCTACATAACTAAAGAACTCATGAAATGTGTTGTGTTTTAGTCATCTAAATATGTGAAGAGTTTTACTAAAAACCCGACCTTAGCTCAGTTGGTAGAGCGGAGGACTGTAGTTGAAGCAGAAAAATCTTTAGGTCATTGGTTCGAATCCGGTAGGTCGGAACTTCTTTGCTCTTCTCTTTTTTATTTTCATTACAAAATGGATTGGCATCATGCATATAAAACTTACATCTCAAATACAATACGCTTAAAACTATATATGTGAGTAGGTAGAAACCACATAGGTTTTTGATCGAAATTAGGGAACACGTTTTGGAAATAAGATCTAGAATGTAGTACGTATACGAGAAACGTTTTTAATAACTTGATGGATCAAAGTCTCATATTTCTAACATTTTTCATCTTGATTATAAATATTAATGGAATTTGGCTTAAACTCGTCATATTCTTTTCTAAACTAAAATTTTATTTTATTTTAATGTAATGCATATCTTCGTTTTACTGAAACTCTGAAAACGAAATCTATATATTTATAGAAATGGTTTACAACAATCAAATGAAAACTTGAGGGTTATTCGCTCGTTTCCAATCCCGCCAATTGCATTTTCATCTTTCTATTTGTAAATTAACAAAGTGTTCTCTAGAGATTTGAAAACAAGTATTATCGTATCATTATGTGTGTGTTCGTGGTAGGTTTGTGAATCTTACGCAGCGTATTATTTTTGTAAAGCTTTTTACTGAAATTAATGAGTCGTACTTTGATAAAAAAATAAAAAAATTAAGTAAGGATTCTTAAACGTGTATACGCATGCATGAGGTATAGTTCATATCCGACCTTAGCTCAGTTGGTAGAGCGGAGAACTGTAGTCGAAGCAGAATATCCTTAGGTCACTGGTTCGAATCCGGTAGGTCGGAATTTTTATCCCTTCGTAATATTTTGTACTACTTTGACATTAGACGTAGAAAAAACTTAGTTGAACTAGTATGCCGTTAAAATGGCCTCTACAACATTTTTCTGCCTTTCTTTCATATTTCGGATTGTACCTTTATTCTCAAATGTTGGTGGTATAAAAAGCCGTAAAACAAAAGAACCAAATTTTAAAAATAAGCGTATTTTCTTTGGTGAAATAAGAAGTCCAGGTCAAATATAAATATTAAACAAAAACTATGTAAAGGATCCTTGGATCTCCTTGTAAATTGTGAACGTTCTCTAAAGCATGGTGAAAGCTCTTTGCCATTTTCTTGCATGTATTCTTTTTAAGGTATTATAAAAAATCATTGCCTGCTTCATTATTATACGCATATGTATATAGCAATCTTTAATACGTAAAGTAATTCAATGCAGACTTGAAAACTTTGTGAATTAATCTCATTATCTACCACATAAAGGATTGCTTGAAAATTTTGATACTTGTTGACGTCTTTCTAAAATTCACATATGGTTTTTTCTTCCTTATATAGTTAATAAAATTTAAAAGAACTTACTTAGACTCGTCTCATTCTCCGTTTAAATTTACAATAATTAGAGTCAAAATTATACTTGTACATCTATACAAAAATGGGGTTTCAATAATAGAGAAGTGGACGTGCCAGAATGGTTATCGGGCATGACTAGAAATCAAGTGGGCTTTGCCCGCGCAGGTTCGAATCCTGCTGTTCACGTTTTTGTTGTATCATTTTCGAAAACTAAAACACTTTTCATAGAATTTCTATTAGGATGGTGATTGGTGCAATTTGTTTTAAAATGCATTGGTTCAAAACTAAACAACAACAACTAAAACCATACGAGTGATAAACTAACATTTCAAATAGTAATCTTGGTCTACATAACTAAAGAACTCATGAAATGTGTTGTGTTTTAGTCATCTAAATATGTGAAGAGTTTTACTAAAAACCCGACCTTAGCTCAGTTGGTAGAGCGGAGGACTGTAGTTGAAGTAGAAAAATCTTTAGGTCATTGGTTCGAATCCGGTAGGTCGGAACTTCTTTGCTCTTCTCTTTTTTATTTTCATTACAAAATGGATTGGCATCATGCATATAAAACTTACATCTCAAATACAATACGCTTAAAACTATATATGTGAGTAGGTAGAAACCACATAGGTTTTTGATCGAAATTAGGGAACACGTTTTGGAAATAAGATCTAGAATGTAGTACGTATACGAGAAACGTTTTTAATAACTTGATGGATCAAAGTCTCATATTTCTAACATTTTTCATCTTGATTATAAATATTAATGGAATTTGGCTTAAACTCGTCATATTCTTTTCTAAAGTCAAAATTTTTATTTTATCTTAATGTAAATTGATAACACAGGTTTTAACCCAAATTAACACTGCAAGTGCACAACAATTGTTGTAATAATTATGGGATCGAATCCACGAGAACCAAGTTTACACTTCAAACTATATGAACCGAACTTAAGCTAAGACGATATGAAAAGTGATTGTTTGCAATAATGTAAATGAGAATGACAATGTAAACGATGTAAACTATGAATTAAAAAGCGTTATGCTTTAGGGATTTTCGGAGAAAATCAGAGATCGCAAACCAGATAACTGTTCAGGGAACTAATCAGCTCAATGTTGATTTCAAACATAATTGTATAACTGGCGCAGCGTAGGGTTTGTTATTTAGCTCAATCTAGGGATTTAGATAACCTCTAGAGACCTAACTACTTGAATTGATGAATTTAATCAAATCAACACAAGGCTTCTCGACTTGATGAATTGAATCGAATCAAAGCAAGGCAAAGAGATAACTCTTCTTTTATTAAACTTCAAAAACTATCGATTACAAAGGAAGGAGAATCACTTAAATAGCCAAGTTTTCAATAACTTGGAGAACACGTAAAAAGCAATTAGGAAGTTTTCTTAAAACACATAACTAGTATAAATAAAATAAAAAGGAAAGGTCTTTGCACCGACTCAAACCTTTAATATTTCTTCCTCCTTTAAAGCTACAATGATGCTGCATCAGGTCCCTCCGGGGAAGAAAGATTCGACCTCGAATCGTTAACCGGATCGATTGGAACAAAACGTGATAAATACTTGACATTGAACACATCTGATGTTGTGATATTTGATGGTAAACGCAAGCGATACGCATTATCGTTAACGCGCTCAAGAACTTCGAGTGAACCAATTTTCTTTGCTTTGAGTTTGTTGTAAGCACGGGCTGGCATTCGATCTCTTGTAAGAAATGCCACACGAGATCGCCAACTTCAAACACAAGACGTCTACGATGAGAATCTGCCGCAACCTTATACTTGGACGATGAAGATTCTAAATTTGAAACAACTTGTCCATGAACATCGTTAATTTCATTAATAAAATCTTCTGCAGCACCATGAAGTCGAGTACGATTTGGAAGAGTAGATAGATCAACTGGTCCGCGAGGAGTAATGCCATAGATCACTTGGAAAGGGCTAAAACCAGAACTTCTATGTAGTGCGTGATTGTGCGCAAACTCAGCTTGAGGAAGTTTAGAATCCCAAGTCTTTATAGCATCTCCCACTAAGCAACGAAGCAAATTTCCCAACGATCTATTAGTGACTTCGGTTTGACCGTCGGTTTAAGGGTGATAAGAAGAGCTCATGTCGAGACAAGTGCCTAACATTTTCCAGAGAGAACGCCAAAAATGTCCCAAAAAACGTGAATCACGATCAGAAACAATAGACGTTGGTAAACCATGAAGACGATATACTTCTCGAAAGAAAAGAGTAGCGACTTGAACTGCATCAGTCGTACGTTTGCACGGAATGAAGTGCACCATTTTGGAGAAGCGATCCACCACAACAAAAATAGAATCAAAACCACGTTGAGTACGCGGAAGTCCCATCACAAAATCCATGCTAATATCGGACCATGGCTGAGTTAGAATCGGTAAGGGAAGATAAAGCCCAGCGTTTGTTGCGTGACCTTTAGATTTTTGACAAGTAACACAACGCCCAACAGAACGTTCAACATCGCGCCTCAAAGATGGCCAAAAATATGAACTAGCGACAAGGTGTAATGTTCGATCTCTGCCAACATGACCCTCGTTATGAATTTCTGAAATAAGTTGAAGGCGGAGGCTACAATCAGGAATGCATAACCTATCATTTCGAAAGAGAACTCCATCGTGAAAGGTATAGTCACGAGAAACTCCAGTTCGAACTTCCTCAAAAACTCGACCCAAAAATAAATCAGAAGGATAGAGCTCTACAAAAGTTCCAAAACCAGAAACATAAACATGAAGAACAGAGAGCAACGAATGTCTACGGCTTAAAGCATCAGCAGCTCGATTAGAAACACCAGAAGTGTGGTTGATAACAAATGTAAATTGCTGCATTGATAACAAATGTAAATTGCTGCAAGTAAGCGACCCACGCGGCATGTCGAGAAGACACTTTATCTTAGCTACTAAGATGTTTGAGAGCATCATGATCGGTAAAAAGAACAAATTCTTTATGAAAGAGATAATGTCGCCAATGCTTAACAGCTTGAACCACTGCATAGAACTCAATATCATATGTGCTATATCGTGATCTCGCACCGGCTAACTTCTCACTAAAGAATGCAATTGGACGATTTTGTTGACTTAAAACTGCACCAATCCCAACTTTAGAAGCATCACAATGCAATTCAAAGACCCGTGAAAAGTCAGGTAAGGCGAGAATAGGGGCTGAACTTAGCTTTATTTTTATGATGTGAAACGCTTGGGCTACCTCTGGTGTCCAAATAAAGTGTCCTTCGTGTCGAATACAATCTGTTATTGGTGCCATAAGACTGCTAAATTGCGGCACAAATCGACGATAAAAAGAAGCAAGTCCATGAAAACTTCGTGTCTGAGATAATGTTGTCGGAGCAGGCCACGATCGAATAGCTTCAACTTTGCTTGGATCAACTGCTAAACCCTTTGCCGAGACTATATAACCAAGTAAGTGAACCTCTGAAGAACCAAATTCACATTTTTTTAGTGTTGCATAAAATTGATCTCGTCGTAAGACTAGTAAAACTTCACGCAAGTGTAGAATATGTTCCGCGATTGACCCACTAAAAATCAATATATCATCAAAATATACCACTACAAATTTTCCAATAAATGGGCGAAGAGCTTGATTTATGATTCACATAAATGTGCTAGGCGCATTCGACAACCCGAAAGGCATGACAAGCCACTCAAAAAGGCCTTCTCCGGTTTTAAATGCCGTTTTCCATTCGTCACCGGGACGTACTCTAATTTGATGATAACCGCTTTTTAAATCAAGCTTGGAAAAAAAAGATGCATTACCAATTTGACCAAGTAAATCATCAAGACGAGGTATGGGGAAGCGATAACGAACTGTGATCTTATTAATAGCACGACTATCAACACACATTCTCCATGATCCGTCTTTCTTCGGGATAAGCAAAGCTGGAACTGCACACGGACTTAAACTTTCACGCAAAAACCCTTTGCAAACCAACTCTTCGACTTTTCTACGAAGTTCTTCATGTTCACTAGGACTCATTCGATAATGGGCTCTATTAGGTAGAGCTGCGTCAGGCACACGATCAATACGATGTTGAATGTCACGAAGAGCAGGCAGTCCGGATGGCAAATCCTCTGGGAATACATCTTTGAATTCCCCAAGCAAGTCCACAAATTCAGCTGGAACAAGTTTAGGCACGTTTGGAGATGTTTTTTTGGATACAAGTACCAAGACAATACCTTCAGAACGCATAGTTGCTTCGAAAGGTGTTTGCTGCAAAACCAAAACAAGATTAGAAGAAGTGACATGTGCCAGGTAAAGATGGTTGCAATGTAAAATTGCGATCATTGAAGCGAAAGCTATATGTGTTTCGGAAACCATCATGTTGAATCTTTCGATCATATATCCAAGGACGTCCCAATAGAAGATGACAAGCATCCATGGGTACCACATCACAAAGAATCTGATCTTTATAAGCGTCTCCCACTGAAAACGGAATTAACGTTTGACGAGTCACTAACACTTCTGTTTTATGTTGCAACCATGCCAACTTGTACGGTGATGGATGCAAGTCTGTGCTAATGTGGAGTTTGTTGAAAACATCCTCTGCCACCACGTTTTCACTACTTCCAGAATCAATAATAAATTTGCAAACCTTCCCTCCAATAGTGCATTTAGAATGAAAGAGATTGTGACGTTGGGGATGACCATCTTGACTATGCGGAGCCAAACACAAACGTTTCACCATTAAGGATGGACCAACATCAGCGATAAGATCTTCGGTAATTTCGGGAATCTCAGATATCTCTTCATCATATATAACTTCAACATCGTTCCCAGAAGCATCAAGAAGAAGTCCTTTGCGATTACGCGTCGGACAAACCGATTGCCGATGTCCTGTCTCGCCACAAGAAAAACATCGAAGCATGCTTGGTCTAGATGAATGGTTGTCATTAAAAGGAACAATAGATGTGTTCGATTTTGTTGTAGGCAATTCATCAGTCGCTACTTGTAGTGGTGGATTTTGAATAGTTCGTTGGGGTCGTGTTACACTCCAAGAAGAAAAATTGTTTTTTGTTTGTGCCTCAATAGTCAAAGCTTGTTGATGCGCCTCTGATAGCGTAAGAGGATTAAACAAGTTGATAGTATGTTGTATTTGTAGACGAAGTCCAGCAACAAAGTGAGCAACAACTTGTTGAGGAGAATCATGAAGATCAATTCGAGTGAGGAGCAAAAAAAATTCTGTAGCGTAATCAGCAACTGATCGAGATCCTTGACGAAGATTGTGCAAACGTTGGAACATGAGTTGTTCATAATTGTATGGTAAAAACGTTTTGCGCATCTTTGATTTCAATTTATCCCATGACATCACTTTTGCTTTCCCTTCTCAAGCACGAGATATTTTCAATTGTGTCCACCAAGCGGATGCTCTGTTTCGGAAACGCATTGTGATAACAAGAACACAACGATCAAGCGGGACATGTTTGAATTCAAGGATTTCTTCCACTGTGACAATCCAATCGAGCAACTCTTCAGGTGATTATCCTCCATGAAATTCAGGAATTTCAAATTTAAATCCACTCTCCCATATTACATCATCATCATCATCATCACGATCTCTTTCACGTTGGTGACGTCGGGCAGCAAATGGATTATCATCATCGCCAGACTTGTTATCTTCGTCTTTAGCGTGCTCCACGTTTTCCGCAACCGGTGGTTGCTGTGTTGCGATTGCTTGGATGGCAGTGGTCATGGCACACATCTGGATTTGAAGATCAGCGATGGCTTGACGAGTTAGCTCTGCTTCTGTTGGAGGAACCGCTTTCTTTATGCGAGGCATCGTGAACAAGTAGCGTAGCAAGGCGTCTGATACCAACCTGGCACAGCGTAGGGTTTGTTATTTAGCTCAATCTAGGGATTTAGATAACCTCTAGAGACCTAACTACTTGAATTCGATGAATTTAATCAAATCAACACAAGGCTTCTTGACTTGATGAATTGAATCGAATCAAAGCAAGGCAAAGAGATAACTCTTCTTTTATTAAACTTCAAAAACTATCGATTAGAAAGGAAGGAGAATCACTTAAATAGCCAAGTTTTCAATAACTTGGAGAACACGTAAAAAGCAATTAGGAAGTTTTCTTAAAACACATAACTAGTATAAATAAAATAAAAAGGAAAAGTCTTAGCACCGACTCAAAGCTTTAACATGTCTTCCTCCTTTGAAGCTCAATGATGCTGCATCAATAACTAATCCACTGTCGTGGCACTAGATAATTTATCTAACAACCTAAGGTTCTAAACTGTCATTAACGAATTGGTTTGATATGTTCACAAATCGCCTTAACATCAGCTTTCGTTGGTTAAGGACAATTTGCTCATCTATGTTAGTTCATCCATTTAATCGAACACTTTTGATGCATTAAACAACCTAACATCATGAACTAGGTTATCAATCTAATTCAAGCAATAAGAACAATGATAGATGAAGACAATTACAAATCCCTATTTGTATCCAGTTCTTGCGATTCATGAAATCCCTTGAAACCCTAAAACCCAACTGAGAGATTACTCAGACATAAAAAAAATGAAACAGCAAAGAGATGAAAAGAAACTCATGATAAATATAAAAGAAATCCAAGAGGGTTCAAAATTCTTCTCAGTAATCGTAGAGTCAGAAATCGTCTCCCTAAAGCTTACAAAGTATGAAAGTGAATGAATCTCTCTGGAAAAGAAGCCTAACCTAAAAAACTTTCTAAAAAGTATATTTAATATGTTGAAACACGTTTTGGTCGAAATATTAGGCTAAACCAAGTAAAAATAGGAAAAGCTGCAATTTTCCTTTTTTTTAGCGAACCGATCGGTTTAGGCAGATTCGCATGTCTTGACTAAAACTTGCATAACTTCTGATCGCACCGTTGGAATGTTCTCCAATCACCTCCAAAAGAAATCTAACTCAATACTCTATGTTGTGTCAAAATTTCAGGTCGATCCATCGGTGCAAAGTGCCTCAACGAGTGCCAAACTTCTGATCTTTCTGCACATTTGTTCCAATTCCTTACTTTTTTGCCTTAGACTCCATCCAGAGGTGTTTTATCCTGAAAAGACTCTAAACACATAGAAAAGACTTGAAAATACATTGAAAGCATTGGTTAGAATGCGTCAAAAACGCAATACATCAACTCCCCCAGACTTAGCTTTTTGGTTGCCCTCAAGCAAAACATAAGACTAAACCCGTGAAAGAGGTTTGAAAACACGGAAACTCAGCTTCTCTTTTGGAACGTTTAATGACCACTAATTTCGTAATCCACATACTGCAAAACAATCCCTAACAAACCACCATGTAATTCTCCTTAGACTTTTTCAACTCTCCAAATTCATTCGTTCATTTCGCAAAATTTTCCACAATTCATCATTGCTAGCCTCATCAGAAGTTTCAGTGCCAAGAACCTTCTAGATCCATTCACGTACAATACATTGACAAATCACCTAATCAACCATTGGTACTCTTTCTCTCCCACAGACTTAATCTGTTCAATACCCTTTTTGTAAGTCCTCATAACGGCGCTCACTACTGTTGTTCCTTGTGAGGAGACAAGGTTGTAAGCTCACTACTATTGTTCCTTGTGAGGAGACAGGTTCGTTTTCCGTCGTATATATATAAATATATATTTTAAAACAGCGCATCACTAATGTTGTTCCTTGTGAGGAGACAGGGTCATGCGTACTTTTGCACTGCTCTTAAGGGATATCAAAAGGGGGAGAGGAGTACCATCACTTTTTACCAAAAGTTCATTTGTCAAGTACGAACGAGGAATCAAGTTCTATGGACACCAATCCTTCCAATGAGAGTGCAATTAGCTCAGTTTAGTGGATTTTACTAGAAATGAGGAACGTCCCTGGTTAACTGGCCAGCCTTTGGATTTTCCATTAGTCGGAAAGCGAACTTGTTCTGTAGCAATGGTCACTAAAAATAAATAGTCAATAAACAAAGAGATATATTACATCATAGTTTCCTGACTATAATACTCTTGACTCAATAAAACATTTTGGACTGACTCAAGAAAAACATCAAAATGACTCAAGAGAAACAAAACAAAGAAAAATAGCGTTAGTCACAGCAAATATCCTCCCCCAGACTTACTTCACACCGACCCGGTGTGAAAATAAATCAAAAGAAGGATAAGACATACGCAAAAATACATAAAAAGAAAATGAAAAAGATAAAGAAAGAAAGGTGATACTTCTCAATTGTCCTCGGAGTTGGGACTCGGACTCGCTCTGGATGCTCTCTGACGCTTCGGCTGACGTTCATCGCTAGGCTCATCCTCTGTAGGGGCCCCATGTCCAGCAACATTGGAACCAACTCCATCTTCTTCATCTCGCATCTCATCCTCTTCAAAAGTTCCATGTCCAGCAACATTAGAACCATCTCTAATATCTGCATCTCGTCGTGAAGTGTTTGTGGAGGGAGGGGGGCAGCTAAGCTTGGCAAGTTCTTGCCACATCTGTGTCATCATCGAATGTTGCTGAGTTTGAGCATCCATGATCCACTTTAGACGAGCTGAGTCTGATGTCGCTGTAGGCAAAGGAGGGAGGTCGTACACACTAGAGTATGGGGGAAGAAGTGGTTCAAGTGTACGAGGTGACTGTGGAGGGAAATCATCTGACACTCTATCATCCTCTTGTTGTGAAGCACGAGCTGTTGAGGAGCCACCGCGACGTCTATCCGGGGCTGGGTCTGGTAATAAATGCTGAGGATCCATAAAGAATTTCATGTTCTCTCGGGATATGGGAGCTGAAAGGTGCGTGAGAGGAAGCTCACAGCTTCGAAGGGTTAGCGAGCGATCATAGAACTTGTACTTGAACCCCGCATCACAGATTTGGTTGTTGCTGAAGAATCTCTCATCGTAATACTCAAGTGTGTCCACGCACCTAGTAGAAGTAAGGTCAATCCCATGGAACTGAAAAATGGGTGTCAAAAGACTCCCAACATGCTCAACCTTCCTCTTATTCTCGTTAGTGTGAAGACCTCTAGACTTTCTGGTGACTAACATAGCAGCAAATATTGTTCCCAAATTTGTGCCAAGCTCAGATGGGACCTCTCTACCATAGATTTCATGTGGAATAGGAAGACCATAGTGTACCATCATAAGCTCATCAACGCGTAAAGAACCTATCGCCTCCTTTGCATTGAGAGAGTGCCCAAGGATCTTTGCGATGACTCGAATCACATGATTTCTGATCAAAGTAAGCTTTGCTTTGCGAGAATTCGCGCTGTAGAATGGCCCTGAACCAAGAAAAATCCACAACTAAGCAGCAAGTGGGAATGAAGTAGGAAATCTGCAGCTCTGTATCAATCTATCGAACCCATAAATATCACACAAATCTCCAATGAAAATCTCATACAAGACACCACCACAAAGTTAAGAAAGGGTCCCCTCATCAGCTGTGTGCATAGCAATATCCTTGAATCGAAGCTCGACAAAGGCGAGAAATTGTCTAACCAAATCAGGATACAAGGAATATGTCTTATAAGCCAGTGTACCAAGTCCCATCTTTCGCAGCATATCTCTCACATCCTCAGCAATCCCCATTCCCTGCAATGTTCTCGGACAGATAAAATCGAGTGGGAGCCATCGAAACTTGCAGCAAACCATTGTAGAATAAGCTATTGAAATCATCCCACGCATGACCAGATTTGCGTAAACTGTATCCTAACATTGCTTGCACCTTAGTCATATTGGTGAGTGGAATCTCCTCAACAATCTTTCCTGGAGGGAAGGCTGTACCCTCGGGTCGAGGCCATGGAGCAGAAGTTCTCGCTACTACTTCCTCGTTCGAATCGTCACTAGTATGTTGGTTAGAAGGTGTGGCTGCGGCTTTTCCTTTTTCGGCCCGAGAGAGACGAGGTCGATGTTGCTGCTTTGCGTTCCTAGGGAGGTTTCGGCGGTGAGGACACACTTGTTCGTTAGAGGAACCCATTATCTGCAAAATCGAATAAACCGTGTTTAGTAAGAAATTTGGGAATCATAAAGAACACAACACATAACGGGCTAAACAAGATTGAGGTATATCACAAGCAACAAAATCATTAATCAAACACCATCTTCAATTGTTGCATCAATTCGTCACCAAACCGTTTTCATTCACAAAATTCTCTAAACCCATTGTAATTCTCAATTGCCAAATCAATTCTCACAAATCACCGAAACAGGGTATGGGTTTTGTTGAAAAGCACTCTATGAGTGCATATCAAGCCACGAAATTGTCTAAATCGAATCAACAAACCCGGATTTCTCATGTTTCTTTAGGAACATCAAACTGAAAAGTTGGAATTAGAGACACGTACCTTTACCGATCGAACGAAAGAGTGCTAGAAACAGATAGAGTGTAAAAATCTGTATGGAATAGAACCGAAAATTGTTCAAAACAGTGAAGAATTGAGGAAGTTAGGTTTTGTCAAAATCTCTCAAAACCTTTTCGAATTCACGAAGGAAAGATAAAGAGGTGAAGCTGTTTTGTTTTTTTTTTTTTTTTTTTCGTAAAAGAAAAAAAAAATTCAGAAAACTTACCTGTGCAGATCGATCCTCACGTAGTCCGCCAGCTTAGCATTTTTTTTTTTTTTTCGTAAAATTTTTTTTTCAGAAAACTTACCTGCGCAGATCGATCCACACATAGTCTGCCAGTTTACTATTTTTTTTTTTTTTTTTTTTTTTTGAAACACCTAATTTTAAAAGTAGAGTTAGTAATAAAATAAAACTGAAATCAAATTTATGTACACTTACCAGTGGGTTGTCTCCCACTAAGCGCTTGGTTAAAGTCATTAGCTTGACTTTGGATTCTTTCTAGGCTCGAGGTGGATCACCGAGAAGAATTGAGTCTCCTCTAGCGATTTCAGCTTCAGCGAGATATGGTTTCAGACGTTGACCATTAACCACAAATGCATTCCCTGTAGCATCCAGCAACACTACAGCTCCATATGGTCTCACCTCCTTGATGGTGAAAGGACCAGACCAACGTGATCTCAGCTTCCCAGGAAAAGGTTTCAGGCGAGAGTTGAAAAGCAACACCTGATCATTTGCAGCAAAGTTCTTGGGAATGATCTTCTTGTCATGGTAGGCCTTTCTCCTCTCCTTGTAAATCCTTGAATTCTCATAGGCCATATGACGAATCGCATCCAGCTCATTCAGCTATACCAACCGTCTCTCAGAAGCAGGCTTAATATCAAAGTTCAACAACTTAACTGCCCAAGCTGCTTTGTACTCGAGCTCTACAGGAAGATGACATGATTTCCCATAGACAAGATGGAATGGTGTCGTGCCCAAAGGTGTCTTATAAGCAGTCCTATACGCCCAAAGAGCATCATCAAGTTTCATAGCCCAATCCTTCCTTGTAGTGTTCACCGTTTTTTGCAAAATGGTTTTGATCTCCCTGTTTAAAATCTCTACCTGTCCACTCGTTTGAGGATGGTAAGGAGTAGCAACCTTATGCTTGACTCCATGCTTTTTCAAAAGACCATCAAAGATCTTGTTGATGAAGTTAGAACCACCATCAGTGATCACAACTCTAGGCACACCAAACCTTGGAAAAATCACTGTTTTAAACATCTTTAGAACCACCTTAGCATCATTAGTTGGGCTAGCCAGCGCTTCAACCCACTTGGACACATAATCCACAGTGACAAGAATGTATTGATTCCCATAGGAAGATGGAAAAGGTCCCATGAAATCAATACCCCATACATCAAACACCTCAACTTTTAAGATGAAATTCTGAGGCATCTCATTTCTCCTGTTAATGTTCCCTTGCCTCTGACATGAATCACACCTAGAGACGAAAGCATGAGCATCTCTAAACATAGTAGGCCACCAAAAACCAGCTTGTAAAGCTTTAGACACTGTCTTGAAAGTAGCAAAGTGTCCTGCATAAGTATAACCATGGCAATGAAAGAGAATACCAGGAACTTCTTCCTCTGAAACACAACGTCTAAAAACCCCATCTGAGCAGTGCTTGTACAAGTATGGCTCATCCCAAAAGTAGTGTCTGATGTCTCTTAGGAACTTCTTCTTCCTATATCCAACGAAATTCTCAGGTTCTCTATCTGCAGCCAAGTAGTTCGCAAATTCACCAAACAAAGGAATCTCAGGAAGCTTGGTTTCTCGAGGCGGTGTGTAATGCTCAATGTTCCCAATGCCAATGGCATACAATTTCTCCTCATGTAGGTTATCATCCAAAGGGACATCTTCTTCAACACGCAGTCTAGAACGATGATCTGCTACACTATTCTCAATGCCTTTCTTGTCCTTAATCTCCAAGTCAAACTCCTGCAGCAAAAGAATCCATCGTAGAAGTCTAGGTTTGGCATCTTTCTTAGTCAGAAGAAACCTCAAAGCAGCATGATCCGTGTGAACAATAACCTTAGACCCCACAAGGTAAGACCTGAACTTCTCAAAAGCAAACACGAAGGCAAGAAGCTCTTTCTCAGTTGTAGCATACTTACACTGCGCATCATCAAGAGTTATGCTTGCATAGTAAATGACATGGAGCTTCTTCTCCTTCCTTTGACCCAACACAGCACCTATTGCATAGTCACTAGCATCAGTCATTACCTCAAATGGTAACTCCCAGTCTGGTGGTTGGACAATTGGAGCGCTAACAAGTGCTCCCTTGATGGTGTGAAAAGCCTCTAGACAATCGCTATCGAAGTGAAACTTCACATCTTTGCACAAAAGCTGAGTCAAAGGTCTAACAATCTTCACTACAAGAAAACAGTCAACGAGTGACTACCAAATTAGTGACAGATTAGTCGCAAAAGCTTCATGAGTGACTACTTTGCGACTAAAAACAGTAGTCGCAATTGTTTCGTCACAAATATTATTAGTCGCACATTACAAACCAATGTGTGACTAATTTTTGTTAGTCGCAAATAAGCGACTGATTTGTGATTGAGCTAAATAGTCGTACATTTGTGACGATTGTGTTACTACTCTGACTTTGTGACTCATGTGTGACTAACTTCTGTTAGTCGTAAATAAGCGACTGATTTGTGATGCTTTTTAATAGTCGTACATTTGTGACGCACTTGTTACTACTCTGATCTTGTGATTAATGTGTGACACAATTTCTGTCAGTCGTAAATGTGCGACTAATTAGTGATGATGTTGTGCGGTCTTTACTTGTGACTAATTTGTTACTGGTAGTGGTATACGTCTACTTTGTGACGATCTCTGTTAGTCGAAATTAGATACTAATTGGATACTACTTTTGTTGGATTTAGTCACAAATGAATTAGACCATTTCTCTTGTTTGTGGATGTAAATTGGTAAAAAATATATAGCCAAATAACCTTAAAACTGATAATCAATACTAAAATAGAAAACCTAAAGAGAAAATAGTAGATTATAAACATATTTACTACAAAAGTTATTAGAAAATAGTTAGATAGTTATAACAAAATAAAACCATCATTGCATTGTTTAGTGCAATTAGAAGAGGTAGATATATATTACACAAAAGGTGTTGCCCTTTCGGATGAAACTAGGATGGTTGGGGAGCTCACTCTTCTTCCATAAGAGAGCTGCTACTGCGGGATCCTTCTGCTTGAGAATGGTGAGAAGCTTGTCCAAGCGAGCATCACGCCGGGCATTCTCCAAGTCTTGCTCGGCTAGCTTCTGCTGAGCAGCTTGTAGTTGTTGCTGCATGTCCGAAAATGATGAAGATGAGCTTCCACAGCTTTCATCTCTCTTCCTTTTGTCTCGCTTGGACCGAAGCTGACCAAGTCCAAAAATGTTGCCTTTCTTATTATCCTTTACAGTGCACTACAAGAACAAAAAATTGAACAATATTGCATAAGTAACACAACACAAGTCATACAACAACCACAGAACAATTTAAGACAAGAAGGAGTGAGTGTATGAATTCGTATTTGTTAATCATTGATGGTAATGAGAGCAGATGATAAGAAAAAAAATATAAAAGCGTAAAGAAACATGATAAAGCAATGTCAAAACCAGAATGATTCACAATCATTCTAAATCATAAACTAATCTAATCATAAACAATATTCAAAATGCTCAAACAAAGATGAATGATGAAAATATGTAAGAGAGCATGAGAGGGGAAAAATACCTTAAAAAACAGATCATTCTTCTGTTGAACGGTGAGAGTTCGATCAGTTGAATCTTCAGATGCATTGTCTGAACCCTCAGCCATCAATTGGTTCATTGCTTCTGCTAGTGCCGCCTCATAGATTTCCGCAACATTTTTTGCTTTTTGATCGATGAAACTCCCATCATTTGCTGTGTGTGCCCTCCTAAAAACTTCTCCGAATGAAACTGGACGACCAAGTTCTTTTTCCTGCAAAGAGGTGGTCCACTTAGTAATACAATAACAAAAAGTTGAGTTACAAAGGAAGGAGGAAAGATTACCATGTCGCGTTGAAGACGCCGGTATGATTTCTGACCAGAGTTATGCTTGTGGGTGCCAAGACCGTTGCGTTGGGAGTTGCGGGAGTTTGATGCAGTTTTGCTCCTCGTCTGCGCTGCTGTCCCAGAGCTCCGGATCAATCCAGTAAGGCTTAGCTTTACTGGCCTTAGCCTTGCTTACTATCCCCTTCAGTCGCAATGAAGCAATGGCATTGAATTCTTGCTTCACAAGCCCTGTTATGCCAGTCTCCCAAGTGTACAGTTGCTACACATGAGTTCAATAATCAGTATGTGTAAAAATAAGAACTAAAAATTAACAAGTGAAAGATGAAAACTTACCGCAAATGTTATGAAAAACAGTTCTCGTTGTTTTATAGGAGTAACGCTCCAGTTATAGTAAGCCTTATCAAACTTGCGACGCAATATCCCAGCAATGTCTCTAGTGACTGCGCCGTCGTCCTCACCAAACCTATGAACATAAAGATGCAATCAAGGTTTAGGTAATTACAATAAACCTAGAAGACTAAACAGAGCAGTATGTAAAACCCTAGTCTTTAGCAGTCTAACCTACTATATTATTCACAGACATCCTAAAACTACAAGAGACTTACCATGTTGTGTCCTTGTTGGGTATTGGATGCAGACTGAGGAGAGGTAGATGTCCTCGGCCAGGCAGAGCCATGAGATTATCTAGCATTTGGTCATACTCTAGTTGCTCGGCTAGATCCACAGCATGTTCCTCCACTTGTTCATCACCTTCTTCCTCCTCACCATCAGAGTCTTCACTGCCTTCATAGACCTCCTGATGTGGCAGGTCCACTTGATTCTGGTGATGGTGAAGTTCATAGTCTTCTAGGTTAAGACCATCACTTGCATGCTGTTCCTCTTGAGACTGTTGAGACTGCTGAGGCTGCTGAGACTGCCGTGGGTTGAGTCGACTAGACGGTGGTTGGCGCCGGAGCAGTTGAGGAGGTTGGGTTGATGGTGGATACTCTGTCGGAATAGAAGTCTGAGACCCAGACAAAGTATTTTGAGCAGAGGGAGTAGAGGAGTGGGAAGAACCTCCTCGAACGGCGCTTGTACCGTCACCGATGGAAGAACGATTAAGACCGGCTCTTCTAAAACCAGATGTTGGGGTACTAACTCCAGCTTTAGGTCTCAGAATAGAACCAGAGGAGCCACCGTTTGCTGGATCTCCATTGTTGCGTTGACCGCCACTGTTGGTTTTCTCTGCAGCGGCGGCTTCAGCGAGTCTTCTCAGGTCTGCATCTGTACCTGTGGCGGCGGCTTTACGACCTTTCGCAGTAGCTCGTTTCTTTTTCATTTCGTCGATCGATTAGAGAGAATCGAAGAGATTTGGACAGAGATCGAGAAGAGTTGGACAGAAATCGAAGAGCTGAAGAGAAATCGAAGAGATGAAGACAAATTGGGAGAGAGAATCGAAGAACTGAAGAGAAATCAGAGAGATGAAGAGAAATTGGGAGAGAGAATCGAAGAACTGAAGAGAAATCGAAGAGATGAAGAGAAACTGGAAGAGAGAATCGAAGAGGAGAAGAAAAATCGAGTAATTAGATACAAATCTGGACAAGATTTGTCTGGGTTTCGAGAGAGAAATCGCACAGAAACATTTAGGGTTTGAGTGTAAATGAATTGGGGATTTTGTATCGAGTTTATTGTGTACTCAGTAGTGACAAGTTAGTCACAGATCAGTGAGGGCCTAAAATATTGGGGGTTGAAAACCCCGCGTCCAAAAGCCCAAAAAATTTGGATTTTGGGCCAAATATTTCAAACCCGCGCCAAACTTTTTCATTGTTCATTACTAATTAGATAGAAGTTAGTCACACATTGTGACTGATTTCCAACTAACACAATTTAGAGACAAATCTATACCCTAAACCCTAAACATTTACAACTCCAAAATAGAATTTTAGAAGTACCTATCACTCATTTACAAGATTTAACACATAATTTTAAGTATATATGCTAAATAAGTGTAAAATGCTAAAAAATTAAAGAATCCAACACTTACAATAAATGTATATGTTTATGATGGTATACATTTGAGGTTTTGATTGAAAAAATGTTTTGATCTAATTCCCAATTATTTTCGATTACATTTGTTATACTTAGTCCAACCTACTAAAAACCATCTTTAAAGAACGAAAAACTTAAGATTTGTACAAAATAATTAAGCAGAGTTGGTAATTAGTTACTCAATAGTGACAAATTGTGACTACTTTGTCTCTACTTTTATTAAACCTACACGTTTACAACTCCATCGTCGAATATTTGAAATACTTATTATAACACTTACATTTTGAGATGTACATCATACAATTTTCAATTCTGTGTAGTCACACATTAGTCACATTAGCGACAGAGTTACGACTAATTTGCGACGCTTTATTGTACCTATACCCTAGACCCTAAACATTTACATCTCTAGAATAGAATTTGAGAAGTACATATCACTCATTAACAAGTTTTAGCGCAAAAGTCTAATAAGTTTGTGGAAATAATGTTATGTATTCTCATATAAAGAAACATGCGTCGCAAATTAGTCACAAGTGTGACTGATTTGCAACGCGTTATTTAATTGGTTAAAAAACATGTGTTTTGGGTGTTCGAACCCTCGACCATATACTCAATATCCGCTGTGTAGAACCGTTGTGTTAGTGTGTTTAATCGATTAGTTTGTGGAAATAAAGTTATGTATTCTCATATAGAGAAACATGCGTCGCAAATTAGTCACAAGTGTGACTGATTTGCAACGCGTTATTTAATAGGTTAAAAACACAGGTGTTTTGGGTGTTCGAACCCTCGACCATATACTCAATATCCGCTGTGTAGAACCGTTGTGCTAGTGTGTTTAATCGGTATTACAGTGTTAAAAATTATATATGTATTTCATTTTAATTTTGAGATTATATTACTTATATGCATTAATTCAAAATAAAATAACATAAATTTGTTGGATATTTCACAATAATTTGATAGATTTTTATACATATTTTCGAATATATTATAAACATTGATTTACCAACCCGGACATATTATATTTAAAGTTCATCTTCGTCTTCATTTTCCTCTGCTTCTTCTTCCTCTGAAGATGATAAATTACAAAGAAATTCGTCTTCGGGTTCACCATCTTCTATTTCATAGTCAATTTCTTCTCCTTCTTGGTTTCCATCGACCAAACGATCCACCTCAATTTCGTCAACTGTTTCTTCCATGCTATCATCGTTTGTTTGCTGCAAAATTATTAATTCATTCCTGACATAATTTCCTTGTATACGACTTCTAGGATTCACTTTCAGAACTGCATTCCAAGGTTTAGGTTGGCGCTTAGTAGATGGATATGGGAGATAACAAAATTGATCAGCTTGAGATCCTGTCATTAATAATAATAATTCTATCAAAGTTTTTTTTATATATATAATAGCAGTTAAATAAATATATAAAATGGTCATACCTAAAATAAAAGGGTCGTAATTATGGTAAAAGCGATTAACTAGCACGTCAACAACGCCTCCTTCGCTTTTCCGAGTGCCTTTTCCAATTGTGGGGTCGTACCATTTACATTTGAATAGTATGATCTTTAAATTCACAGCTCCGACATATTTGAGCTCCATGATAGTTTCTATAGCCCCATAGTAATCGTCCTCTAATGTTTCGCCTCGGACACATACACCATAGTTCATAGTTTTTTTCCCTTCTCCGTGTTGACTTGTGTGAAACACATATCCTCTTGTAAAATACCTGGGCCATGATCTAACTTTATGTTCAGGACCTTCCACAATATCAAGAACCCATGGTGGAAAATGTTCTTCTCGTTCATGGAAGTGCACCTGATTAAAAAATATAAAATAATGTTATATATATTCAAAAAAAATATCACGGTTAACCACACCACTTAGATGCTAAAGTACGTACATATTAACGAATCCAATTAGGAAAGTCTGCATCTCTTTTTGCCGTGAGCTCAGCATGATCTAGTCCTGGGTGTTCAGATGAAATTTGTGATTCCAACAATCTGTGTTGCAAAGTACAAAAAATATAAATAACGTTAATGAATTACATATAATTTACGAATTTTAGAAAGTAGAATTACGTACATTTCGAAGCGCCTAAAATAGCCACAATTGCGTAAAACGTATGAATGTGCGCATTCACGTTCTTTCTTGGGAATCCAAAGTTCACTGCACTTGCCACTTGGACGACCAACAACCGTAAATATATCCGGTACTTGTACCGGATATATGGGAACTTCACCTTCATCATACCGTTTTTTCCTGCAAAATTTTTCTTGAGAACTCAAATTAAGTATAAACCAATATAAAGATACAAATGATGAAGTTATTTCACCTTCGCCTCTTAGTTGTCGAAATGTGTTCCGGAAAGTAGTGTTCTGAGAAATAAGATATTTCATCATTTATGTATGATTGAACAATTGATCCCGCTGGATATCTTTTGTTCTTTGCTTTGCCTTTCAAACGTTTAAAAAACCTTTCGAACGGATACATCCACCGATATTGCACTGGACCACCGAGCTCTGCTTCGTATGGCAGGTGGATTGGTAGGTGCTCCATCACATCAAAGAAAGACGGTGGAAAGATTTTTTCTAAATTACACAAAGTCATTACAATGTTCTCCTTTAGTATTAGGACACGACTTATATCCAATGTTCTACTGCTGATGTCACGGAAAAACGCTCCAATCCCTATCAAAACAGCGTTAGTTGTATATTATGAAAAAAGTTTAGAATTCATGACTAACACTTGTTTTTAAATATATACCTGACAATGCTTTGTGAACATTTTTCGGGAGAAGTTCGGCGAAAAAAAATGGAAGCATTCGTTTCATAAAAACATGGCAGTCGTGACTTTTCATTCCGGAAAACTTTCCACCATTGATGTCTGCACAGCTAGCTAAATCTGCTACATAGCCATCTGGAAATTTAACATCATTCTTCACCCACTGTAGTAAGGCTTCTTTTGCTTTTGGTGTCAATCTCCATATGGGAAATGGTGCGTTTCCATGACCATCAACATGTAATTCTTTCCGAGCACAGAATCTTACAATATCTAATCTTGACTTGATATTGTCTTTCAATCTGTCTTTAACATTCATAATAGTATACATGATGTTATCGAAAAAGTTTTCTCAATATGCATCAGATCAAGACAGTGTCGTAGAGTCAAATCAATCCAGTACGGTAGCTCCCAAAAAATGCTTTGTTTATGCCAATTATGCCAATCCCTGTACCCTTTTGGTTTTTTTCGTGTCCATTTCCACCACAATCAGATGTTTTTGACGCTTCAGCATATAGTATCTGTTGTAGTACCTGTGCAGTAGTCAACATTTCTGGGGGGTAGTCATGCACAGCGTTCTTTCCCTTCAAGAAATTGACTTTATTCTTTCGTAACGGATGATTGCTAGGTAAAAATCTTCTGTGGCAGTCAAACCAACATGGTTTCCTACCAGCCGGCAGTTGGAAAGCATCTGTATCACTCATACAAATTGGACATGATAATCTTCCATGTGTCATCCATCCCGACAACATACTATAAGCCGGAAAATCACTTATTGTCCACAATAGAACAGCTCTAAGATTAAAGTTTTGCTTTAATGAAACATCATAAGCCTCAACTCCGTTGTTCCATAAGTCCTTTAACTCCTCGATCAGTGGTTGGAGGAAAACATCAAGACTCCCTCGTGGATGATTTGGTCCCGAATTCAAAATCGTCAAAAACAAATACTTAGACTTCATGCACATGTCGGGGGGTAGGTTGTAGGGCGTCATGATCACAGGCCACAACGAATGGTTTTTTGACATCCCGAAAGGATTAAACCCATCTGTACATAATCCAAGATAAACGTTACGTGTTTCCTCCGCAAAGCTTGGATGCTTTTGATTGAAGTGTTTCCACTCTGCCGCATCAGATGGATGACACATTACTCCGTCTTCTGAGTAATGCTTAGCATGCCATCTCATCGATGTTGCGGTGCTCTCTGATGAGTACATCCTCTTCAATCTATCAGTGATAGGTAAATACCACATACGACTGAATGGTATTTTTTTTCTTCCTTTGCTAGCCTTATATCTGCTTTTCCACAAAATTTACAATACTCCAACTCCGCATCTTCTTTCCAGAAGAGCATACAATTATCTACACATACATCAAATGTATGGTACGGTAATCCTAACTTTCGCATCAATGATTCCGTCTCGTAGAATGAACCAGTAGCTTCATTAGGCTGGGGTAAATACTCCGTAAATAATTCCGCCCAATCATCCATGCAAACTTCAGATAAATTGTGGTTTGCCTTGTTGTTCATGTAAATTTCCCTAAAACAATAATCTTCAATCTAAACAGTTCATGAAATATCTTTGGATCCTGACTACTCATATATGGATATGTAGATCAAAGACAAAACATAAGATGAATTCATAATCATTAAAAAAAACAGTAGCAAAAGAGTTTATAAAACTTCTCCAAAAGCCCATGTGTAGCAAACCCTAGAATCATTGCGTTCCATGATGCCAAGTCGTGTTTTTGCATCCCTTGGAACACCTGCTTAGCCATTCTCAACGACCCCCATTTGCAATACATTTTCGATCAACGAGTTCTTGTTCAAAACATCCATAGCAACATCCACATCGCATTTTCGCAACCGAAACTCATGTGACCAAGTACCTAGTGACAAATATCCAAGACCAACACACGCACTCAAAACACTCTGCATCGTATAACCATCCGTTTCAAACGATTTCTGCAACGGCGTAAACAATCGTAACGGCATCAATCATCGAAATCCAAGAAACAAGACTGCTCTCGGGCCTTTCGTCAAACACTTTCCTTGCTAAATCCGAACAGCCACAAGAACCATACAAATGAATCAAACCGTCGTTGACATACATATCTCCAGTAAGCCCATGGTTCACAACCTGAGAATGAACCTGTTTCCTTTCCGATAAGCCAAAGATATAAGCTCGAGCTTTCAAGACAAAGTCAGGCCCGACCCAGAGGGGAGGCAGGCTAGCCATCGCCTAGGGCCACCAATTTTAGTCAATTTATGAGCCACATTTTTGTAAAACATTACTTAGCCCACACAACAATAATATTTTGGGCCACAAACAAAAGATGTTTTGGATCATAAATATAAAATATATATAAGTTTATGAACTATTATGTTTTTATAAATTAATATTTATTTTTATAAAAAAAATTATAAATATTTTTATTTTCCTTAGGCCACATATTTAGTAGGACCGGCCTTGAGACAACCCGGTCCAGAGGGGAGGCAGGCTAAGCCATCGCCTAGGGCCACCAATTTTTTTGTCAATTTGTGGACCACATTTTTGTAAAAAATTACTTAGGCCACACAACAAAAATATTTTGGGACACAAACAAAAGTTGTTTTGGATTATAAATATAAAATATATATAAGTTTATAAACTATTATGTTTATATAAATTAATATATTTTTTATAAGAAAATATAAGCATTTAATTTTATTTTTTTTGCCATGGGCCACATATTTAGTTGGACCGGCCCTTAGACAAAGGGGAATAGTAGACGAAGAACATGAAGAACACGAGAGAGAATCTTGTGAAGAAGATAAAGTTTGTCATTAACATTTAATTCTCTGTTAAATAACAATCAGAGTTTGTTAGATCTATTTATACATACGCTATACTTAATCACGTAACTAAACCAAGTAAACCGATATAATAATCTCAATACCCTTCCCTCAAGATGGCATGTACAAAGTGTGAATGCCCATCTTGGATATCAACATCTTGACCAAATGAGGTTGTGCTGCTTTGGTGAAAATATCTGCAAGCTGATGAGCAGATGTAATAAGCACTGTCTTCAAGAAACCACGTACTCTGTAAACGTTCACGCACCACATGACAATCCAATTCGATATGTTTCGTTCTCTTAAAATACATGATTGGAAGCAATGCGTACGACTGATTGATTATCATAATCATAAAATACAGGATTGGAACCAAATCAGCTCACAAGTTGCATCCGACATTGCACGATACTCAACTTCAGTACTACTACAAGATATTGTAGGTTTCTTCTTAGCTCTCCAAGAGATCCATGATCACCAATGAACATACAAAATCTAGTAACAGGTCGTCCTGAATCAGGATACGCCGCCCAATCTGAATCTGAAAATGCATTAAGGTGAATTGTAGATGTTGTAGAAGAAAACATTCCTTGTCCTAGATCATTCTTGATATAGCAAATGACTCTATTTGCAGCCTGTAAATGAGCTGATATAGGAACTGACATAAACTGAGTAAGCTTATGATCTTCATATGTTATATCAGGCCGAATATGAGTCAAATACAAAAGAAGTCCAACTATTCTTCTACAGACCGAAACATCTGTAAGAATATCACCATCAAAATCTGATAATTGCATATTAGGCTCCATAGGAACTGAGAGAGGTTTACAACCTAAGAGCCCTGCATCCTCTAAGAGTTCCAACGCATAATTCCTTTGATTTATCGGAATTCCATCCTTTGTTCTAGCTATCTCAAAACCTAAGAAATATTTTGTTGGACCAAGATCTCTTAGTTTGAAAGCTTTCTTCAAAGCATTCTTAAATTCTTCAACGGTAGAATCATCATTGCCTACCACCAACAAGTCATCGATTTATACTAAAATGGCATTGAAAATACCATTTGTAAATCGAACAAAGAGAGAGTGATATGAAGGAGTTTGTCTGAAACCTTCATTCAAAATCACTTGAGAGAGCTTGTGGTTACATTGACGTGAAGCGTGTTTTAATCCATACAAAGACTTATGGAGCTTACACAGAGTTAAGAGGACACAATTTCCCGGTCAGTTCTGTATATCCAGGAGGTATAACCATGTATATTTCCTCATCTAATTCTCCATTAAGAAAAACATTACTCACATCTAACTGCGTAATCGACCAATTCTTTATAGCAACAAATCCAAGAATCATCCAAAGAGTACTCATCTTAGCAACTGGAGAAAAAGTATCAAAATAATCCAATCCTTCTAATTGAGTATATCCTTTTGCAACCAATCGTGCTTTTTGTCTCTCAATACTATCATCCGAATTATACTTCAAAGTGAATACCCATTTACAGCCAATGAGACGTTTATCCAGAGGAAGTGGAAAAATATACCAAGTTTCAGTAATTTCTAGTGAATCCATTTCAAATCTTGCAACACCAGTCCACTCAACAGATTTAGCAGCCTTTTTAAAGGTCTTAGGAATAGTGGTAGTGGTGATGGACAAGACCAAATTCTTATAAGAGGTTTGGAGTTTATCATAGGATAACAAAATCTGGAATGGGGTAAGACGTAGTATAGGTAGGATGTTCTGTAAATGGTAGGTTATCTCATAAGAGATAACATTGATACTCATCCAAATGCATAGGTACCTTCGTATGTCTTTTGGTCTATTAGCATGAGTAACATTCCCTGATGAAAGCGTCTCAAAAGTATTAGAAGAAGTATGTGGTTGAGATACATCATTTTCAGAATGTATAGAAGAAGATGAAACAAAATCTTATATAAAAGTGTATGTAGATTCTGGTTGAAAATCAAAGGAAGTAGGGAAAATAAAATCTGGAAGAGGAAGAGGGAGTAATTCTTGATCAAAAGGATCTTAAACAGAAGAGGTATCTGAGAATGGAAAATCAGATTCATGAAATACAACATTCCGAGAGATAGGAAATTCTCTAGTCTTTACATCCAAGACTTTGTAACCTTAGTATCCTGAAGGATAGCCAAGAAAAACATGATGCATAACTCTATGAGAAAACTTATGTCTATTGATATATCATGGTTTTCACCGGTTTTTGACAATGATATAAGTTCTTTTATCGAGTCTTTTTATTGTTTTCGACCCTTTTTAGTGTCTTAACAGGTTATTGTACGTGGGGACCTCATTTGATGATTACGGTGCGTTTTGGAGCATAAATGAGATAGAAGTCGAATGTACAAGTGGAGAAGCATAATTTAAAGCAGTTGTCGATCGACACTCATAGTGAGTGTCGATCGACACACACGATTGTCAGCTGTCGATCGACACACCCTTTTCAGAAGCTGACGAGCTGTTTTTCAAAGAATGGAAAATTGCCTTTTTGGCCTAGAAGTTTTCAGAAGTTATCAGAAAAGCCCACCAAGATTTCAAAACAATATATATACTTTGCTTTTAGGTTTTTAGATCATCACCATTTTATTAAAAAAATTGAGAGAGCGTTTTTGAGAGTTTTTGGGAGACAAGTCTACTTTGTTTTTGAGATTCTTCGAACCTTTTATTTCACTTTCTCTATCTCTTTTATATGCAGTATTATTGAGTCATGACTTTTTTTGCATTCATGTCTGAGTAGTTCTCTTGTTAGGTTTAGAGTTATTCGAAAGGATAGAAGATGAATTGTTAGATTCAAATCACTTGTTAGGATTATCATATTAGTTCTTCATCTATATTGCTTTAACTCTTATTTAGGATTCGCGACCCTAAATTAGATATCCTAGCTTGATAAATTGACACGGAAGTTTAATTGATTAACTTGAACTAGATCTTAGATGAGCAAAATCTCCTATTCGCAAAGGAATTTGGTTTAGGGATTTTGTGAACAAATTGAACTTTGACTTAACGCTTTCGCCAATTACCTTGCTGGAGAGGACATGCCAAGTGATCTCAAAGGATATGAAAAGAAGAAGTTTATACCGGAACTTCATAGGTACTATTAGGATGAACCTTATCTCTACAAGTTTTGTTCTGATAGTATTTACAGGAGATGCATTGCTGAGCCCGAGACCCAAGAGGTGTTGTTCCATTGTCACGGTTTTGATTATGTAGGGCATTTCACTACATTCAAGACAGCTTCCAAGGTTCTTCAAGCGGGTTTCTGGTGGCATACATTGTTCAAAGATGCTCACGCCTTTGTCAAGCAGTGCAATGCATGTCAACGCAGAGGGAAAATCAGCAGGCGTCATGAGATGCCTCAGAACTTTATTTTGGAAGTGGAAGTTTTTGATTGTTAGGGCATTGATTTCATGGGTCCTTTCCCATCATCTTATAGGAATTCCTACATATTGGTTGGTGTGGATTATGTATCCAAGTGGGTAGAGGCGATTGCTAGTCCAAAGAACAATTCAGGGGTGGTTATTAAGCTGTTTAAAACCATCATTTTCCCTCGATTCAGAGTGCCTCGAGTTGTCATTAGTGATGGAGGAACGCATTTCATCAACAAGGTTTTGATCGGTTATTAGCTAAGTATGGAGTTCAGCATCGTGTGGCTAGTCCTTATCATTCTGAGACGAGTGGACAAGTTGAAGTTTCCAATCAACAGATTAAGGAAATTTTGGTTAAAACTGTAAATGCTACGAGAAAGGATTGGTCTGCAATAAGTCCTTTTTGACAAGTTTTCGCCAAATTTTGACCATGATATAAGTCCTTTTATCGAGTCTTTTTATTGTTTTCGAGTCTTTTTAGTGTCTTAACAGGTTATTGAACGTGTGAAGCTTATTTCATGATTATGGTGCGTTTTGGAGCATAACCGAGATAGAAGTATGATTCACAAGTGGAGAAGCAGAAATGATACCACTTGTCGGTCGACACACCCAACGGCTGTCGATCGACACTAACGTTGCTCACCTGTCGTTTGACACACCATGTGACTGTCGAACGACACCTACTTTTCAAAAGTCGACAGAATACTTCTTAAGAAAGGAAAGTTACTCGTTACGGGCCAGAAGTTACCAGAAGTCATAAGAAAAGCCCACCACGAGTTAAAACACTATATATAGTTTACTTTTAGGTTTTTAGATCATAATCTTAGTTTTTATTGAACAAGTTTAGAGAGAGCTTTTGAGAGTTTTTAGGGAGACAAGTCTACTTTGTTCTTGAGATTCTTCGAATCCTACTGTATTTCTTCTTATTCTCTTTCTTTATGTAGTATTATTCAGTTATGACTTGCTTTGCTTCCATGTCAGAGTAGTTTGCTTGTTAGGTTTAGGGTGATTCGAATGGATTGAAGATGAATTGTTAGGTTAAACTCACTTGTTAGGATTATCTATTTCGTTCTTCATCTAGATTGCTTTAGCTCTGATTTAGGATTCACGACCCTGAATTTGGATATCTTAGGTTGATAGATTGACACGAAAGTGTAATTGACTAGCATGAACTATATCTTAGGTGAGCAAAATTACCTATTCGCAAAGAGATTTGGTTTAGGAATTTTGTGAACAAATTGGATTTGAATTTAAAGCTTGTTTAAATTGATTGAATTCGCAATGAAATTTGGCTTTCTAGAGTTTGGGCATAGTTAATTTTTGCAACGACAGTTGGTTAATTATATCTTAGTGTTCCAAGTTCAAGAGCGGTTCTTAATTAAATCATGATTTTGTTTAAACTGCAATTCTGATTCATCCTGAGAATTACCTGAAAACCTAGCTTTTGTTCAATTGAATTTTAAGAAATCAACAATCTTGCCTGTTTCGAATTGCTTTTGTCTTTATTTTACTTTATTTCGTTTAGCTCAATTCGAAGTCAATAATTCTATTGTTTGATTTAACTCCCAGTGATTCGACCTCTTACTACAATTGATCTCTTAATTTGAGAGAGTAGCTCAGGTTAAATTTGAGCATATCATCTATTTGGGCTCATGTCTCCAAGCTAGATGTCTAACTTGCTCAAACAAGCAAAGCTGTCAAGAAGTAGGAAGAGAAGAAATTAAAGAAGTTTTGCAACGTTTTTTATGTCCTTGAGCATAGACTCGTGGTTGTTCTTAAACTACTTGAGATAAAGCTTAAATTGGTCTCAAAGACAGTAGAAGCATGCCGTCCCGGAGAGTAAGGAGACCTTACAAGAGAGGGCTTAAAAGAGAGCCATTTTAGCAGTTCAAAAATCCGGGCAAGTTCGTTGTCCCATGCTCCATCAATGGAATTGAAGTCTTTGATTGCTTATGTGATACTCGAGCAAATGTCAACGTCATGTCTCTTACCATGGCAAGAGTGGTTCGATGCTCAGATTTCAAGTCATCGTGAGTCTGCATAGAGTATGCCGATTTGTCATCGTCTACGCCTTATAGAAGGCTTGAAAACGTCATGGTGAAAGTAAGAGATGGTGTTGTCCCTACTTACTTTCAAGTATTGCAGATGAAGACGGGAATTTTTAACCCTTTGATACTTGGTTGGCAATTCTTAGCAACCGCAGGAGCCATGGTTGATTTCCCCAACCGAAGAATCTCTTTCGCGAAGATCAACAAGAACGTTTTCTACCATGAAGTGAACACGGGGAGTGTTATAACCTTGAATGAAACTAAGGTTGAGGAACCTAGTTTAGACCCAGAAGATCCTATGAGAAGATTGCGAGTTGCTAAAAGAGAAACTGCCAAAGGCTAAGTCTAAAGAGGTTAAAAAACCATCAAAGACAAAGCATGAGGAGGTTTAGAAAGATGTAATCTCAATCTTGAACACTAAGGAGGATGATGAACTAGAGAGAGCCGTTGATGAAGGCCTCACCGACATGTTCAACGTGATCAAGATCATTCTGCCAAGAGAAGACAAGGCAAATCCCAAGGAGACCATCGACAAGAAGCTTGAAAACACATTGAAACTTTTCCCAAAACCTATTGTTGTCAAGTATGACGTTGGAGACACGCCAAAGACCTCTTCATGAGATGAGAAATCCACGGCCAAGGAAGCTAAAGGAGTCACCAATCCTTTAGTGGATTCACCGGAAGCTTAATCGAGCTAATGACTTTAAACAAGCGCTCTTGTGGGAGTTGACCCACATTTTTGGTTTTGGTTTTCTGTTTTATTTCTTCTATGTTTTGAATTTTGATTTTGGTTTTTGGATGTCTATTCTTTTGCTTTGGTTTTTGCAGAAACAAAAAAAAACCGTGTACTGATACCGACCGATGGTACCAATCGGTACCGGGGAACCATGTACCGCGGGACGAAATCGCAGGTACCGGGAGATGATCACCCCGTGTCCGGAGTGTTCATACCGATTGCCAGTATCGATCATGTTTTACGATCGGGACCGTGTAACACGCGTCCGTCTTCACGCGTCTGTCCATGACCGGTACAGATCCCCCATACCGAGTGACGTACGTGATCGGTACCGGGAGGCACCTGCCCACGCACCGATAGCACACGTATCAGACGTGAGTACCAATCGTGTCCACACCAATCGCCCATATCGATTGACACACCCAACTGGTACCAAAGCTTCACATATCGACGTTCATAGACCGACGTGTCCCACGATCGTCTGTCAGGTACCGCGTCCGACCCCGAGTCAAGGTAAGTACCGAACGTCCGGTACCGGTCACTCAACCCGATCGGTACCAAGGCCGGTCAACCCGGTCAATTTTTCCGGTTCGTTTTAAAACCCCTAAACCTGTCCTAAAACAGATTTTAACCGGAAATAAATCAAAAAAATCTGATTTTTTAGGATTTTTTTTTTCTTTCTTCTTGTCTCCCAAAAATAAACACCATTTATAAAGTATTCTTGAGCTCAATAACCCTAAAGAATTAATTTTGGGGTTTTTGCGTAATTTATTAAGATTTGTTTAGTTTTTGAAAACTGTTTTTCCATAAGAATTCAATCCCCAAACTAATTGTTCTTAAAACAAAGGTATGCTCACTTAATCTGTTGATTTTTGCAATTTGCAAAATAAGAACTTTTTCAATTTTCTCTTTCATTAGAATTATTAACATAAGTTGATAGAAAATTGCTTAGAAAATTTGGTTATGCATTGAATAAGATTGATTAGTGGGTTTATTACATCATTAACTTAATTAAGCAACTTTTCACCAAAACTTGAGTTTTTGGGTCACTCCATTAAAACGAAATTGGTTGAATTAGAGGTTGATTTTGCATTCATTAGGTTGGGTCTATCGTATATACATAGGATTAGAGTAAATTTTGACATGTTTGAGCTTATTTTAAAGTTTTTGGAATTTTTTACATGTCATTAGCATTAAATCCGAAAATTATGATCAGATTTTGGAAAAATTAATTGGCTTTAGATAATCATTCTTAAATGTTTCTAATTCATTGATGTGCTTTGAATTAATTCATTTCTTCATTAGAATAAATTCTTTTTGAATTTTCAAAATTCTTGGTAATAACATCGATTTTCGAGGTTTTTCTTTTGTACGCACTATGATGGATGGTGAGAATGCTCAAAGGAGTCCACTAGGATTCGTAGACACAACGAGGCAGCACCAATCATACAGAACAATGAGACAATCCCTTCACTTCGAGCTCATTTAAGAAAACTATAAAAAGGCGTTTCAAAGAGACGTGACAAGAAGATGATGTGGAATGAGACCACAATCTTAGGGATGAGGAAGATGAGGCTAATAATGAGCATATGAGATTTGTGGAGATAACCCAAACAATCCCACCAAAACCAACGGTTAGAAGGAAGAAATCGCGCAACACTTCGAGGGTGGAGTTCACTCAAGCTCCACAAGTGGCAATGAAGTTTGTTGGGAATGATATGAGAGCTAATGTTGACTACATGGCAGGTCTTAAGAAGTTTGCTATGCTACAAACTCCAACAATCGACTTTGAGACGCTTGATTTACTCAGTATTCAACAAGATGATGAATGGTATATTGATGCTTTGGGATTGAAGAGAACTGTGGCCACCACTCATCCAACATATGTGGACTTCAAAAGAGATTTCCTAGCAACCGTGACCCTAGATTACCCAAGGAGGAAGATTGTTGAAGCTAAGGAAGGAGTACTAGCTTTTACGGGTAAAGGAAGGTCGTTTGCTTTGAGTATTGAGGAGCTTCGTGATATTTTGGGTTTTTAGTGTCATGATATGATTAAGTACAGCGGTAGTTAGGAGCAGTATGACATGTGGTTGAAGATTGCAAACGAGAAGATCAAACCGGAGAATCTAGAGCCCCACGGACTACACACCCGACAATTACTTGTGTGTATTACCTTGTTTCACAATAGATTTTTAGTAGGACTGACCGTGGAGTGGTCAATCAAGATGAGTTCTACATATTTATTGCACCATTTGTGGAGAAGCCCGAGCTAGTTAACTATGGATCACTTCTAACTTGTCGAATGGTTCGAATTAAGCCGGATGCCGCTAACCAGAAAGTAGCAAAGAAGGCTTGTAGTGATTTTGGAGGGACTATCACGAAAATATTGTTGGCTTGTGGATTTGATTTTAGCCAAGAACCACCTTCACCACTTGAAGATAAACAAGACCTTCTAGCACTTCAAAGGAAGCATTTTATATGCGGTTGGTATGAGAACACCACAAGTTTTGGCTATCTCTTCACGCCACCATACATTGATGAGAAGAAGTGTGTTTTCCTTTCCCACAAGGAAATTCGAGCCTTGAGTAGTGACGTGGTTACCTTTGATCCACTACGATCAACTTGGTTTATTCGTTGTTCCGGTGGTCCAATTGTTAGCATTGCACTTTACTACAAGAAGAAGGTTATGTTGGCACGAAGGGAGAGACTTAGAAAGACACAAAGAGGCACCATATCACAGCCCTCCACCTCCCAAATGTCATCCTTTGAGACACCACAAGAAGAGCCTCCAACCGACGGCCATAGGGACAATTTCCATGCTATTTTCGAGTAGGAAAAGAAGGAAACGTTTAGCTCTTGATTTCTACACTAGTAAGAGCCATGAAGAAGACCGTTCCATACTTCTTCAAGAGATCAAACACGAGAAGACCTAAGACTAGCCATGATTCGGTGTTCTCCAAAACTTTTGATAAATCGCTTTCGCTTTTGACCTTATAAGCCAAAAGAGCTTATTACTTCTATGTTTTCTTTTCCTTCTTTGAATTAAAATTCTCCAACTATTTCTCAAACCCCTTAACAATCTTTATTATGCGTTATGAAAGATTACAGAAAATGTAAATTTTAGTATATAGTACCATTACCATTGTGTAGATAATTTGTGATAACAACGAAAGCAACTCCAACATTCATATTAGTAAACAAGTTTGCTAACTTAAATCCTAAGTATTAGGGTATCTTGTATATTCTTTCTTGGAATTCGTTTTATAAGTCGAGGACAGAGATTGAATTTTCACAGTACATGAAAACCGTCTCAAACAATTTGGACTAGCTGTACAAAAATTAAAAAATTTAGCAAAAACATTAATGTTGGATTTGGCGTTCAAGAAATAACTACAACAAATCATTTTAAGATTATAAGTATTGTGCAACTACTCCAGTATCACGCTTACATAGACAATGGATGAAAGAACCACACGTAGACATTGTATATAATATGCTACCAAATGTCCTAAGCTGATCTGATTTCTTAAATTCTAATTTAAATATATTTTGAGTTGTTAAGGATTAAATTATAGTTAAAAGAGAAGGAGGACAAGAAAGGGTTTCACGTGATGCTGTTGGAGCTTCACTCTCTTCCCTTTCATACACTTGACCAACTTCTTGTCCACAATAAGGCCTCTCTTCATTCAGTTTAATTTTTTTTTAATTTTCTCTGCTTTTTTCTTTTCCTTACTTCGAATTCATAACCATATATACCAATAGAGACTAAATATGTTTAAATACCTATTGTGAAATTCTTAACTTATATTTTTTTAGTACATGAAATTGTGAAAATTTAGACTAGTCTTGTATGCTGCGATTGCCATATAGTTTCTATTTTTTATGCAGTGTAGTTTGAGAATAAACGCTAGTTATTTCTGTTTTACTTATCTTATTAAATAGTTCTGGTGCTTTATATTTTTATAATTTTCTAGGGTTTCTTTTAATAAAATAGTCATCTCAAGGAATCTGTTTGAGATAGTCATCTCAAGGAATCTGTTTGAGATAATTTAAGCACGTTTGAATATATAGTTCTACCGAATGATGGAAGATAAACGCTCTTTATTGATGAATAATCTTTCAACAAACAACTCGAAGTTACAATAAATCAAAAGAGTTATAGTTGCTTGAAGAAGACCTTCAGTGATTCGGACGTGTCGTTGAATCGTAGATAGTTTTGGAGGTCCGATTAGCATGAATCAGAGGTCTGTCGAGGTCTCGTAGCTTCGATGATTCGAACGTGTTGTTGAATCGTACGTGGTTTTGGAGGTCGGATTAGCAAGAATCAGAGCTCTGCCAACATCTCTTAGCTTCCTCTCGGAGGTGCTCATAACTCTTCTTTGGTGGTGTTCGTGGCTTGTCCTCGAAGGTATCCATATCTCCTTTTCGGAGGTCGCAAAAGTGTATTGTTTAGGGTTTTTAGCTGTGTTGCCTCTCCCTTTGATACTTTCGGAGGTCCCTCTTTTTATAGGTCCATAGGTCGGTGAGGATTCGGCCCATAGGTTGGTTGCCAACCTCTTTTTTTGTAGATTCATATCTATCATTATATTGAAATTCGTATATATCTCTTAGGATTTGTAGCTCCTCACTCACGTGAGATTCGGACGTCACAAACTATCGTAGGATTCAAAGGTGTAACGTTTGGACCTATGCTAACTGGACTTGGGCCACATGTAACGTTTTAAATTGGTCCAAGTCAATAACTCGGTGCAGAGGCATCAGGTTCGGGAGTAGAGTGGAGCTGGTAGAGGTGGCTGCGTAGATCGAGGAGGATCTGAGGGAGTAGGCTGCGATTGTAGTTCCAGCTGTTCGGCCTCGGAGGCCTCAGCAGCAGCAAGTGCAGCAGGCAGGTCGTGGCAAAGGCGGCAAGCCTGCGCAAGGACAGAAGAGGAAGTGGGAAGGCGCTTCGGGATCGGGTCGGGGTGGCCGAGGCTGTTACATTTGTGGGAGTCTAGACCACAAGAGGGCGAGTTGCCCGAAGCAGGGTGAGGTTCGAGCGGCTCGAACGTGCTATCAGTATGGAGAGTCGGGGCACATCAGACCAAACTATCCGAAGTTGTAGCCGTTGGCGGTGGCAGTGGTCCAGCCAGTAGCCCAGTATGGGGCGGTGCAACCTTTGGGTCAGATCGCGGCGATGGAGCGTCCGCCGGCTATTGCAGCGCCGGGAGAGCCGAGCTCTAGACCGATCACAGGTAACTTTCTAATTCAAACTTTGTAAATTCAGTAGTGTAGAATTTCTTGGTGCTTGTTTTAGAGTTTTGCCTGTGATAGAAAGTTAGGTTGCTTAGCACTTGAGAATTGTGTAGGGACCTTGTTTGTGGGTGGGTGTGAATCCCACGTGTTGTTTGATTCCGGAGCATCGAATTGCTTCATTACTCCGGATCATGCTGAGAGAAGTGGTATCTGGAGTAGCGCTGGTGAGCGGACTGGACCGGTTATGGTTGCTGGAGGAGAATTTCTAGCCACACAAGGCCGGGCGAAGGAGGTGGATATTCTTGTAGCGGGAGAGTTGATGCCAGCTGACTTAGTGATTAGTCCGGAGGAACTGTACGATGTTATCCTTGATATGGATTGGTTGAATCGGTACAGAGTGCATCTGGATTGTCACCGGGGGTCGAGTGGTATTTGAACGTGAAGGTGGTAGGGTTGTTTACCAAGGAGTGAGACCGACTTCAGGTAGTCTTGTGATCTCTCTTGTCCAGGCTGAGGCGATGATTGAGAGGGGCTGCGAGGCTTACTTGGCCACGATTGTAATGCCGGAGGCTGTGGGTGGGGTTGCTGTGAGGGATATTCGGGTCGCTCGGGATTTCGAGGATGTCTTTCAGTCATTGCAGAGATTACCGCCGTCTCGGTCGGATCCTTTCACGATTGAGTTAGAACCCGGAACGACGCCGTTGTCTAAGGCACCCTATCGAATGGCTCCAACAGAGTTAGCGGAATTGAAGAAGTAGTTGGAGGATTTGTTGGAGAAGGGGTTTATTCGACCAAGTACTTCACCGTGGGGAGCACCGGTGTTGTTTGTGAAGAAGAAAGATGGTAGTTTCCGGTTGTGCATCGATTATCGAGGTCTTAACCGAGTCACTGTGAATAACAAGTATCCTCTTCCGAGAATTGATGAGTTGTTAGATCTGTTGAGAGGGGCTACTTGGTTCTCTAAGATTGACTTGGCATCCGGTTACCACCAGATTCCGATAGACGAAGCAGATGTTCGGAAGACGGCTTTGAGGACTCGTATGGGCATTTTGAGTTTGTAGTGATGCCATTCGGGTGAAATAGTTGATACCTTATAATTTTGTAATCCCTTGCAGAAAAGTTTATAAACTTTACAAAGCCTTATAATATATATTAGTTTTATACCTTGTAAACCTTACAGAAACTTTATAAATAAATTTTAAATACTTTATAAAACTTACCAAATTTTTTAAAAACTCGTGTTTGACGAAACAATGAGAATCAACTAATAAACCATTTTAAATACCTTACAAACCTTACAAAAACCTTATAATATACAATTTTATAGATCAATTTTAAATGCTTTGTAAACCTTACAAAAACTTTATAAATTTTAAATACTTTATAAAGCTTACAAAAATTTATTAAAACTCGTGTTTGACGAAACAATGAGAATCAACTAATAAAACTTTTTAAATACCTTATAAACCTTACAAAAACCTTGTAATATACAAATGTCAAATACCTTATAAACCTTACAAAAACCTAATAAATAAATTTTGTAAATACTTTATAAAGCTTACAAAAATTTATGAATACTCGTGTTTGGCAAACAAATGAGAATAAATTAATAAAACCTTTTAAATACCTTATAAACCTTATAAAAACCTTATAATATACAAATGTCAAATACCTTACAAATCTTACAAAACCCTAATAAATAAATTTTGTAAGGTTTTAAGAATTTTATAAAGCTTACAAAAATTTATAAATACTTGTGTTTAGCTAATAAAACTTTTTTTTCTAACATCTTACAAAAAAAAATTATAAACCATACAAATTTTTTTTAATACCTTACAAAAACGTTTATAAACTTTACAAATATTTTATAATTTATATTAGATTTTATCTAACCATTTGTCTATAAAATTGTTTTAGTTTTAAATAAAGTTGCTTATTGTTTTTGTAATCTATAAAACATTTGTATGAAATAGTTGATACCTTATAATTTTGTAATCCCTTGCAGAAAAGTTTATAAACTTTACAAAGCCTTATAATTTATATTAGTTTTATACCTTGTAAACCTTACAGAAACTTTATAAATAAATTTTAAATATTTTATAAAACTTACCAAAATTTATAAAAACTTGTGTTTGACGAAACAATGAGAATCAACTAATAAACCATTTTAAATACCTTACAAACCTTACAAAAAACCTTATAATATACAATTTTATAGATCAATTTTAAATGCTTTGTAAACCTTACAAAAACTTTATAAATTTTAAATACTTTATAAAGCTTACAAAAATTCATAAAAACTCGTGTTTGACGAAAAAATGAGAATCAACTAATAAAGCCTTTTAAATACCTTACAACCCTTACAAAAACCTTATAATATACAAAAGCATTGGTTGACAATGTTGAAGACGAAGGATTAATTTTTAATTATTTAAAAATTAAGAATGCATCAAGCATGAGAAACCAATAAGTCAGTAGCTATTTTCACGACAATAGCATGCAACTAAACAAAAGTAATTTCTTGTCACTTTAAGCAACCAAGAATAAGGATGATCTCTAAAACTCTTCGTAACCTCTTTGTTCAACGGTGCTCCACCGGTTCTAACCATTTTTAGGGAGCTCAGGTCGTACTTAACCTTGATCGCATCTGCTCTTTTCATTAAGCCACCAAAACTGGCAACACCATAACCAAGCTCGTGGCTTTGTACTTGTCCACTGCCGCCAACATTTCATGGAGCTCGAATCTCGGGAGGATCAACCACCGTCAAACCCAACGCGTAGTTCAGAAATCCAAAGGCGTGGAACAACGAAACAGTGCAGAGGAAGATCTGATTTGGCTCCAGCTATTTGCACACCTTACATGGCTGCTCAACTAAGTTATATGTGTCAAGCTTTTGAACGTCAAGAAACTGATATAAAACTTCACATACCTAAGTTTCTGCAACAACCTTGGTCTTTACGATGTATTTTAAGTAGATTCTCAAAAGCTTGTTCAACCTTTGAGGTTGTTTTGCTTATTACGACCGCGTGGTTGAGATAACTTGCTTGATTCTGGTTCGTGGCATGAACATCTTTCTCTGCAAATAAGACTCAATGTGTTAGAGCCATGAAAAAAGAGAATGAGGTAAAATATAGGATCTCCAGTACGTATCCAATATTCAAATCCCATGAAAAATAATAAACAAATTGACCAAGAGAAAAAAATGAAAGCAAAAAATACCATAGTAAGCCTCTTGAATTGCCAGAAACTTCATCTTTGCTTTTTCTACAAACTCCAAATTCCCCCATTGATGAACAACGATCTGGATGCCATCTCTGTAACATTCATAATATCAAACAGTTTCAGTACCAAACGAAAAGTTACACATGCAAATTATAAGCCTAAGATTTATGAATCTCAATCAAACCTATTAAGCTAAGGTATGATTTTCAATCCCAATCTCAATCAAACATTTTGGAAGTGAAGTAAATTATTCGTACAAGTGGATAAACAAAGATGAAGACAACAAGAAAACAGAGGAATACAAACAAATCGACTGACCTAATTTCTGAACCCAATAGACAGATCCGACGAGATAACCGAGTTTACAGACCGAGTCACGGCGAGATCCGATGGCGGAATTGTACGGCGTAATCCTAAAAAGTTGTGTCATCATTGCTTACCATTCCACGATGGTTACTCCGGTGGAATCTATTGTCGGCGTCGATGGTGGTGTTGAGTCCAATTCAGAGTTCGTATGTCGATTGATTGAAGTCTTCAAGAAACTGCTATGAAGCTCCATAGCCATGGTGGTTTCATCGAAGAGAAAGAGAGTGAGCAGATCTTAGAGCTACGATTTGTGTGTGTGATATATCATGGTTTTTACCGGTTTTCGACCATGATATAAGTCCTTTTATCGAGTCTTTTCGTTGTATTTCGAGTCTTTTTAGTGTCTTAACAGGTTATTACACGTGAGGAGCTTATATGGTGAATACGGTGCATTTTGGAACGTAAACAAGGTTGGAGCCGGATTTGGCAAGAAAAGAAGCTGATATGAAGCAGCCTGTCGATCGACAGCCCAAAGAAGGACGATCGATCGACAGCTACACTACAGCCTGTCGATCGACAGACACATAGACGATCGATCGACAGGCCAGCGCAGAAACCGACCTAAATACGTTTTAAAGAAGGAAATTCGCCAGTTAATGGGCCGAAAGCAGCAATAGACCGTCATAGAAGCCCACCACGAGTTTTACCTCTATAAATAGTTTATTTTAGGTTTTTAGATCAGAACTTGAGATTTTACTTAACAAAGTTTAGAGAGAGATTTTTAGGGTTTTTAGGGAGACAAGTTTACTTTATACTTTGAGATTCTTCGAACCCTATTGTTCTTATTCTTATTCTCTTTCTTTATGCAGTATTATTCAGTTATGATTTGCTTTGCTGCCATGACTGAGTAGTTTGCTTGTTAGGTCTAGGGTGATTCGAATGGAATGAAGATGAATTGTTAGGGTAAACTCACTTGTTAGGATTATCTGTTAGGTTCTTCACCTAGATTGCTTTAACTCTGGTTTAGGATTCGCGACCCTGAATTTGGATATCGTAGGTTGATAGATTGACACGAAAGTGTAATTGATTAGCCAGAACTAGATCTTAGGTGAGCAAAATTACTTATTCGCAAAGAAATTTGGTTTAGGGATTTTGTGAACAAATTGGACTTGAATTTAAAGCTTGTTTAAATTGATTGAATTCGCAAAGAAATTTGGTTTTCTAGGGTTTAGACATAGTTAGTTTTCGCAACGACAGTTGGTTAATCATATTTTAGTGTTCCAAGTTCTAGAACGGTTCTTAATTAAATCCTAACTTTGTTAGAACTACAATTCTGATTCATCCTGAGAATTACCCAAAAGCCTAGCTCTTTGTTTAATTGAATTTGAAATCAACCATCTTTCCTGTTACCAATTGCTTTTGCTATTTATTTTTATATTATTTTACTTAGCCGAATTTGAAGTCAATATTCCTATCGTTTGATTTGACTCCCAGTGATTCGACCCCTACTACGACGACCTCTTAATTTGAGAGAGTAGCTCAGGGTAAATTTGAGCATATCAAATTTTGGCGCCGTTGCCGGGGAGTCAAAATCTTCCATAGGATTTTGATTCTAGAATTCTGACTAAGTTTTCTTTTTATTTTTGATTTCGTTTTTTTTATTTTTGGTGTTTCAGGTTTACGCCTTCTAGCAGAACCAGAAGCAACAAGGATAAAGAGTTAGCAGATTTTGTTCCAGAGTTGGGAATTTTGGAAAGGGAAAACAGACGACAAGCAAAGTTAGCTAAGATGGTTAATCGAGCTGTAGTAGTTTTTCGGAATGTTGAAGGAGAGAATGTTGATCGAGATGGTAATCGATACAACAATCAGGGAGACCCCATTGATGAAGCCGGTAATGTCATCGAGTTTGAGGATCCGATTGCAGCGGAGCGTGCTGAACTAGATAGTCAAAGGGTTGAGTTGGAGCGCCAGCGCGCTGAGATCGAGCATCTGGCTCAGGCGAATCGCGGACCTCAGGGGGCAGTAGTTAACCAACGCACTTTGGGAGACTACTACCGTCCTGAAGAACATTACGCCAACAGGGCAGCAATTCGTCCTCCTAGATTTGAGCGGAGGGATTTTGAGTTGAAGCCTGCATACTTCTCTCTTGTGGCTCAACATCAGTTCCATGGGCACCCATCAGAGCACCCCATGGATCATCTTGAGATGTTCGAGGATATTGCATCTAGCATTAAGGCTAACAACGTGTCTGAAGATTATATTATGTGCAAGCTCTTCCCATTTTCTCTTGCTGGAGAGGCAGCCTCTTGGCTGAAGCAGTTGGAGCCAGGCTCACTGACTACTTGGAGAGATACCAAGAGTGCTTTCCTGAGTCACTTCTACGATGAGTCACGTTCGGAGGATCTACGAGCTAAGATCCAAACATTCGCTCAGAATATGACAGAATCTTTCAAGGCTGCATGGGAAAGGTTCAAGGGATATCAGAGAGATTGTCCTCATCACGGATTTACAGAAGTTCAGCTGCTGGGTATCTTCTACAGAGGTGTGCATTGGAAGCATCAGATGGCTTTAGATGCTGCGAGTAATGGGAATTTCAAGACCAGATTCCCAACTGATTGCCTTGAGCTCATCAAGAACGTGTCTACTAGCAATAGTACAAAGAAGATTGATGAGGAAAGGAGACGAGGAGCTGGTCAAACAAATGGAGCTGAGATTGTTGAGGAAGATGTTAATTACATCAACCAGAATGGCTACCAGAGTCAGCGGTATGGGAATCAGTCAGAGAACAAGGGATACAACAATTACAATCAGAGGAACTACGGATCTTCATCGTATCAACCGATTCCCTCTAAATCTTCAGAAAGTGACGTGAAGAGGATGTTCGAACAGCTTCTTGAGGGGCAACAAACCCTAACAGTACATCTTAATGGGAAGATTGACAGTCTCTACACTGATCTTAATGGAAAAATAGAAGCCATCAACATTCACTTGAAGAAGCTTGATACTCAGGTTGCTCAGACTGCTGAAAATGTAAAGAAACAAGCAGGTTGTCTCCCAGGGAAAGCAGACATGAATCCAAAACACTTCTCCAATTCTATCACGTTGAAGAGTGAAGCACAAGTGATTCCAACTATTGGGAAGTGTGATCAGGCAGTGGTTCATGAAAGAAACCTAGATTCTGAGTTTGCAGAGACCCTGTCGATCGACAGACCTGGTGGTTGTCGATCGACAGCTACAAAAAATTTCTGTACGAACTCGAGTTCAGCAGCCCTGTCGATCGACACACCTGAAGCCTGTCGATCGACAACCCCGAGAAATGCAGAGATTTTCGAATGTCAGTCTGAAACCGCCATTGAACGTGTCTACAAGCCCAAGATTCCGTATCCAAGGAGTCTATACCCTTCATGCATCAACCAAGGCAGTGACAAAGCACCTCGAGAGGAAGAGAAACAAGCTCCAACATCATTGAGGAAGCTGCCAAAGTTGTTGAATCCAGGGATGTTTGTGATTCCTTGTTCGATCAATGGTGTAGAATTGAAAGATTCTTTATGCGACACAGGAGCCAATGTGAATGTTATGTGCGAGGCTGTTGCAAAGAATCTAGGAATCTTGGAGTTACAACCTTCAAGGACTTATATCGAGCTCATAGATAGATCATTTACAATTTCCAAAGGCTTCATTCCTGACGTGTCAATTCAAATAGGAGATTGTCTTGTTCCTACGGACTTCTACATCATTGAGAGAAAGGATGATATCTGTAAACCATTGGTTCTTGGTGCACAGTTCCTTGCAACAGTGGGAGCAATGGTGGATTTTCCTAACAAGCGGATCTCCTTCTCGAACATCAACAAGGATGTTTTCTATCCTTCGGTTCTTGTCACATCAGCTTCCTGTATGAGTGTCAATGTTGGAGATACGCTGGGTTTTGAAAATGAGACGAAGAAGGTTCAAACCGTTCTCAAGTTGGCTCCTCCCATTCCACGCCGTGATGACAACATTCCAGCAAATCTCAAGACCAAAGAGTTCCCCAAGGTGAAGCGCAGAAAGACCTCTAAAGCATTCTCCAAGTTCAGAATTGTCATTCCTTCCGAGTTAAGGGAGAAGGGAGAGGTAGTTGTGGAAGCCGGAATTCGCACAATTAGATTTGTAAGGGTTTCAAAAGGAAGCAGAGATTTCTCAAGATAAGCTATGAAGAACAATGATGAGCAAAGAGAAATTAGGGTTTGTAATTGCTTTGTATTGCTTGTGTGATAAAAATTGTGAATATCTTTACAAGTGTTTTTGCATTCCTATATATAACCCCCTAAGTCGGCTAAGCCTTTTTCCTAAACCCTTTGCGATTTCCTTTTTCGCCTATGTCGGTCGAGCCTATGTGGGCTTCGTTGCTGGGCTTTGACATGCTGAACCTTCTGGAACCCTTGCTGTAGTTCTGACGAGCGTTGAAGGATCTGAAGCCGATGGGAAAGGCTCAGGCGCCGATGTCAACTGCCTGGGTGCCGATGAGGCCAGGCACATCGGCATCACTGGGCAGTGACGTCGGCACCACTGCCTGTCATCGGTGTCACTGCTCAGTGACATCGGTGCCAGGCAGCCTTCGTCTCTGCAGCGCCTTCTGCTGGCTCGGTGACCTCTCCGACGCTGCATCATGGCTTCTCCTGAGAGAAAGACCACTTCGAAGGTTCCTTCAACAGGCAGAAGGTTCAAAGGACTTGGGAGTTTTCAGGAGGTCTTCACCTTCTTCTGTGGGTGAAATGACCTAGGGGTTATATTATCTCTTGCTTGCTTGAGACATGCGCGTTGCTTTTCATAACTTTGGAGGTCGAGGCTCAGCGGGTGAAATCCGACCCCAACAGTTAGCCCCCCAGCTCGGTAGTGTTAATGATAACAGTATCGAGTTTAGGGACCATTGAGTGTCGAAAGTAGTTGTTCAAAGTTATGATACTGGAGGCTTGAGCCCTTCGTGTTGATAACACGGTAAACGTTATTTTTCGTCCTTCGAAGATTTTAAGACTTCGTGCTCCGCTTGCGAGAGCTGATAGCGTTTGCCGTTGACAATGGTTTCCATACTTAAGGATTTTAAGACCTTGCTGAAGATTTTAAGACTTCACTTTTTTTTTTCTCTGGAGATTTTAAGACTTCGTGTTGTGTTTGTTGATGAACAAGCTTGATGTTGTTGAAGATAGATCAAAAACCCTTGATTTTGATCTTCGATTTTATCATGATGTAGTTGAAGATTTTGTTTCAAAGCTTTCGAACCCGGTTCACCGTCGTTGCCTCAAACCTCTCGAACCGCCGTCGTCAAGCCCCTTTGACTACCGCGGCGTTCCGATGTCAACCACTACGGACCCCGAGGACCTGATGGGCTTGAATGGTCGTCCTGATGACCCTTGGTCTTCGGTGCACTTGAGACCGAATAACCCGAGGTCTTCGGGGTTGTTGCCGTATCCCGACGAAGACCATGACCTTACTCGCTCCTGTACTGAAGAATTTGAGATCATCGGTGTTAAACGCTTTCGACCCGAGGACTTCACGCTTCTCCGCGGACCCGAAGACTCACCCGGAGATCGAAGGCCCGAAGTCTCCATCACGTACTGACTATCCGATGTGGAGGAAGTCCCGATGAGCTGGATTCACTAGAGTGACGATGACCCAACCCCACCAAGGCTTCACACTGGTGACCCGATGGGATGACGTGAGGAAAAGGACGACGAAGTCGAGGCAGACGACGATGATGTCGTTGTAGACGACGTCGAGACGTAGACGACGTCGAGGCAAACCACAACAATGATGTCGAGGCAGAAGACGAAGATGTCGAGGTAGGTGACGATGATGTCCTGGGTAACGACAACGACAATGTCGACGCAGACGACGATGACGATGACGATGTCGAGGCAGACGGCGATGACAACGAGGCAAGACGACGACGACGACGACGATGAGGCAGGCGACGACGATGTCAACGAGGCA